>CM043023.1:49580419-49921711 GCA_023690525.1 Holotrichia oblita | reverse complement strand
AAGAACCCAGCGGAAGGCGTCAACCATCTATGCTTAATCATATTCACTGCCCTCAGCTATCATAATCGTCGGGGCGTTAGTATTGCCCGATGATTTTAGCATTACACTGGCGTCTATAACACGTAGCCTATCGATACCATACACCTGAAAAGTATATTTTTGTCAAAATATGTACAGTCTGTCTCAACAATAATGTCCCTAATGAGCAGACATTAATTATAAAACAGTCCAGACATTTTAGAGTGAAGTAGATGTACCTGAAGGAATGAATTCACGACAGCCATATTGTCATTTTGCGGACCCATCTTGCAACTGCCAGCTTGATGATTTTCAGGACCTGTTTGTCGTTTAGCTGCGCATTCCCAATAAGTATCGCTTCCGAATTGTAAGGTTTCGCAACCGTCTACTGGGGTTTTATCCAATTGGAAGCCATATCGCCTCAAAGCTGGAAATTCAGAATTTCATATTTGTAAACATTGGGTCACACCTTTACCTTTAGTTTCGGATAGTTTTATGGCAAACTTGATCCCTTCAACGATAATTTTAACATCATCTGGATGTGTATAATACCTAGCGTATATCATAGGATGACTCGAAGGATTATTATCCTTCAACTTAATAAAACCTCGACTTTTCGGATGTAACACAATGCGGGGATAATTTGCACCTGTCGTGTGTTATTATCGAGTTTCTCCCAACTTGTCCAGTTCTAGCGCAATTCGCTAAAAATCCCCGAAGAAATATTGGAGATCTGGATGGTCGTCAGATGGATTCGCGTATTTAGAATTGATCATCGCAGTAACCTCAGATATTCCTACGAAATATGATCAAAATTAGAGGGATGTTGATCACATTATTTCGCAAAAAATCCTCACCTGTACCACTCATTAAACCATCTCTAAATAAGAGATACTCCATAGCGGTAGCCCAATTCAACGGAGCGCTATTGGTGTCATTTATATTGAAGTTCACGAAAAATGCGACGTGGTTATGGAGATTTTGACCAACCCCTGGCAAATTGTGGACTAATGGGACGTTAATCTCTTTTAAATGTTCAGAAGGACCAATTCCGGATAACATCAGGATTTGTGGTGAATTAACAGCACCTACATACAATGCAATTTTTATTTTTATAGATAACAGAATATTATTAATTCCAAGATGATTACCCCCACTAACAATAACCTCTTTAGTAGCATAAATGACTTGTTTCCTCCATTATTGATATATTCGATACCATAAGCTTCTTTTGTGCTTGGATTTATCAAAATTCTGGATACGGTTGTGTTCAAGAGGATTTGGAGGTTCCTCCTATGTTTGAAAGGCCTTAGAAACGCTCTAGCTGTACTGAGACGTGAACCATTCCTATTGGTGGTTTGAGCTATCGAAAATCCAATACGTTTTTCCCCATTAAGGTCTCGCGATTTATATCCTATTTTAAACGAAATAAGATTTAATCCAAAACTATATCTTACCAAAAAAAATCAGGTTTATAAGAAATATACCTAACTCTTCACCACCCTTAATAATCGCCCTGGAAAGTGGTGGATGATACGGGAACTGCGACACCGTCAATAATCCACCAACTGAGTGGTAGCCCCGATCGACCGTATCTATCTGCTTGTTATCCTCACTCTTCAAGAAATAAGGCAGCACCTCATTATAACTCCAACCTTCGTTACCCATTTTAGCCCAATCATCGTAATCCTTCCTAGAACCCCTGATATACATCATACCATTCAGAACTGAGGTACCACCTAAAACCTAATCCAACAATTCAATAACAAATTTATCGTTAAAAAGGATAAACAAACCTTGCCGCGAGGCCAGTAACATCTCTGCTCGTTCTCGTTGAGGCAAGCCTCTTGCTCCGCTTCAGTTTGGTAGCCCCAATCTATATCCGAACCGAGGAAATTCAAGAACATTGATGGTACTTGGGTTCCAGTCGGTTCGTCAAGACCTGCAACGGAATTTCTTGTAAATATTATTAGTATGGGGGAGATTTAGCTTTAGATTTATTCGATAATATTGATATATTACACCTGCTTCAACTAGTAGTACCCTCCATTCTGGAATCTCCGATAGCCTACTGGCTACTACGGCTCCAGCTGAGCCCCCACCGACTACAATGAAGTCGTATTCTGGGAATAAAGGTGATTGTTCTAGTCTGCCGCATGGATCTTCGAGATCGCATTGGCTACGGAGGAATACCTCCAGAAGGCCCATGAAGAGCATGAATGGGGCTCCTCCGCATGTTGAGGCTAATGTTGGTCCTGGTTGGGTAACAGGACAATTACAAGACATCTGAAATGAAAAAGAAATATAGTGTTCATCATCTGATTCTTTTAGTAAAGGCTGTGGAATCTTTAAAATCGCCCAAATCCAAAACTAAATCAAATATAAGAACTGCCGGTTTCAATTCATTATCAATATTTAATTTTAATTTTTACTTCGTTTTAAATTCTTGATAAAGATCATTTTTTGTAATCTAATATGATATGTTAACTACGTGACACAAGAAGAACATCAATTATTGAACAGCAGACGTAAAATTGACCTTGTACTGACTAATAATCGGGCAAAAGTCAATATGACGAAAAAATAATCAAATTGAACGGTTTTTTGACATTCGCAATTTCAATTGAGCACAATCTAAATGCTTGCCTAACTAAAATGATGAACTGATATAATTCACACAAGCTGTCACTAGAGCAGTACTCATGTAAAATCGGCCTTATAGTGATGAATAATTGTAAGAGGTCAAAATCGAATTGAACGATCTCATTGAGGGTCACAGAACTAATTTGCAGATGTAAAATTGACATTATACTGACGAATAATTGCCACACGATGATATAGTGACGAAAAATTATCAGATATGAACGAAAATTAATTTAGAAAGCCGCAAAAAATTATACCTATCTGGCAAGTACCTAATGATAATATGATCTAACTTTTAATCTAGCTAAGAGGTCCTACTAATGAGCCTAATAACAGCATAATGATGGGTGAAAAACTGCCCCAGCATTGAGCCTGATCAATTTCAATTTGTAGTCCGTCACTAGGGTAGCACAGACGTAAAATCGACTTTATAGTGACGAATAATTGTATGTAGAGGTCAATACGACGAAAATTCGTTTGAAGAGAAGTCAAAATAATATTATATTTAGTAACTAATTAGTATTACACAATCTAAATTCTTATCTCGATGAACTGAGGACTTCCCAAAAAGTTGGTCATTAATTGATCATAATACAATCCAAATTCTTATGCGGTTTAGATGATACTTCTACTACACAAAAAGTTTTTCCAATAATGAGCCTGATAAATTCTGATCTGTAGTCTTATGTGATCCCATATTAACCTTATGGTGCCAAATAGTGACGAGAAGCCAGTATGACGAAAAAAAGTTATAATGATGACGAAAAATTAATAGAATTGAAAGATCCTTATAAGGAGAACAAAATTAATTTAGAAAGTTAAAAAACATTATATTTAGTGAGTAGCCAATTTGACACAATTTAAATTTTTAGCTAGTAAATGAGAGTCTGATAAATTCTGATTTGTAGTTTATAACCTAGTACAGACGAAAAATTGACCTTTTAGTGTCGAATAATGGCGATAAATGGGGAAAAAGGTCATGATGATGCTTTAGAGGGATCACAAAATGAATTTGGGACTAGGAAATACTTAACCTGCTACATAATGTTTGTTTTGATTGTAGCCAACCTATTCAAAATTTCAAATTATTCCTACTCTTGAAGAAAAATTTGTAATAAAATATTCCTTTTTTTGAAATTTTCAAATATTTATTAATTTGTAATGTGTGTATTAAATGGAGATTTTTTAAATCATCGTTTGATTTCGGCTGCCTATCCCAATAGTTTCCTTTCCTTTTTGAGTTCATACCTAGCTTTAGCTAGTAAAGCTGGGAGAGAGGGGAGGGGAGGGGCAGGATCAACATCAAACAAATTCGAAGAAACTAGTTGCTTTGTTTTTAGATCGATCGTTTTCAAAATGGATATCCACCCCCTCCCCCTAAAACTTCCAAACACAACAATAACTTTTTTGCTTTTGGGCTGATCACTTCCAAAATCAATATCTACAAGACCTTGAGATCTGCAATCTTAATTATGTGAATTTTAACAAGTGATCGTCACTTCTGGACCGACCGATTTTAAAATTATATCCTGTGTGGACCTCAAATTTTCAAACGTAATTCTGTGATTGCACTGTACTTCGTTCATAGGACACTGGGAGGAGGCATGTAGATGTGAGAGGTTCGTTTTCTCATACAAACTTTGTCGACCACCTTAGTAGTTGCCTTCTAAAAAATCATCATCAAACAAGCCTTCATTTTCTTATTCTAAAACCATATTTGTGTCCGAAGCTTCAGTTTCGGCTCTATTGCGTTTTCTAGAGAAAAGTGCTTTCTTTGCGACTCTAGCAGCTTTGAGTTTAGCACTTTTTCCTTTGGTTTTTTCTTGGGATTCTAGTTCTTCCTTTACAGGAGTGCTTGTGTATAGGATGGATTTTTTTTGTCTTCGTTAACTTTTGGTTCTTTGTGCTTTTTGCAATGGTCGACAGGTCTCTGAGGTGATTATGCTTCAGGTTGCTGTAAGTGTCTTTTCTGCTGTAGGTATCACGGAAGCTGTTTGACTAAGCTCTAGCTGCTGTCTCAGGACAATCGTTGGCTTTGGTGATGTTGTTTTTGGTGTTTGATCCATCTGTGCCTTTGTCAACTGTTGCCCGCTGGAGGGACCTGGCTGCGGTTCTTCAAGATTGACAGGTGTCTGAGGCATTGCTGAGGATGATTGTTGGTCAGTTACTTCTGATGTAGAGGAAAGGGACTGATCTGTTACTTTCGATGGCTGGAACGCATCTTCACCCAGTGCTAGTTGATCCAATGGCCACAATCCAGGAGTACAAAATCCTGACAAAATATTTTTTGCAGTAAAGGCTGACAAATAGGCTTTACCGCACAATTGAGCAATTTCGGCAATAGTGATTGGCCTTCCAGGGTATGTTCGCATCCAGTCACTCATCGCCACTTTCATATATCCCTTAAAAGAGCCGAACACTGTTCTGTCAAGTGGCTGCATACAATGCGAGCAATGGGGAGGGAATGATAGCAGACTAATTCCGGCTGCTTTGGCGAAATTGATTGCTTCGAGAATCAACAATCGCCGATCAGTTGAATAAGCAAGATGCACTTTAATATGATCCAGGACCTTTAAAAACAGTTCACTAGTCCCGATTTATGAGCCAGTCCGAGGCTGCCAATAGGTGCACCATCTATGAATTTGTCTTTCATAGAATATAAAAACTGGTGGGATTGCCACTCCTGAGACAGATATAATGGCACACATTTCACCTCTTTCTTGGGAAACAACAGCACCAACTTGCTTTTTACCCTTATAGGAGCTATTATTTTCGGATGCTGTATAACCGTGGAAATGCCGGTTTCATCTAGGTTCATAATTCTTTCTGGGGTAAATTTATATTTATCAAGAATTTTCACATCCTCGCTATAATGATTTGACGGCCGTGAATTTGTAGGTTATGTTTATAGAACTGTTGACTTTGACAACTGTCAATCCTATGACAGTACAGTTTTGTTTAAGATTGCCTACAGTCTTTTGTGATTTGTCAGTGATATATGTATGTTATGTATAAAGTGTATAATTATGTAATTGAATTATTTTGATATATTATAGTATTGTTATTGACAGGGATTAATTATTTCTATAATTAGACTCAAGGAAATAAGTCATTGATACACAATAAATAGTAGTATCGATTGTTTAAGGTAATTAATTTGAAAGAAGCTGTCACTAACATAATGAAAAACATAAATTAATGGTCTTTGTGCATTATATACTAATAGTTTGTAATTGAATAGCTTCTAAAATGCCAACTGGTCATTGAAAACACAACAATAGAATTTACATTGAAGGATAGCAATTTTAAAATGTAACTTTCTTTCGATTAACCATCCATGCTTAGCTTAAAAAAAATTGTACTTTTACTTTTGAGATTAACTGTAACTAATTACTGTTATTTTTTTTTACCTTGTATACCGACAATTTCATATAATTAAAGTTATTTCCTTGCACTTATTGCGTGGTAATTAAAAACGAATCGGTATACTCATATAATACAACTACAAAAATATGTACATGCATAATAAAAATAATTAGAATTTGAAGGTTTGAAAATAACACTCGTTATATTAAATGATATGTAATTTATTTTGAAATTTTGTAACAATTATAATGAATTGAGGCTAATATGCGAAAAGGAAATCATGACACAACGCCTGCTGGTCGGGAATTTCTGCAAGTCGCTGTAAATGCAGATATTTATTAAATAAAGCGATTCGTTGTGGCTTACGCTGATATTACAACTTTCTTTCTGATGGTGCTTAGTGCTTAGCCTTGACCTCTAATACGAGCCGCCTGCTGCGGATATTACGTTACATAAAATTTGCGTAAGATATCGTAACTTTATCGAGATATGGAGTCTCGTTAAATCATTTCGAAGTACAACGTTCTAGTTACCTAAAATTGCTAGAATTATATATTGGTGAAACTGGTGATTGTATGATTTGCATTAAACGTTTGTTTACGCTAATGTTAGTTAGCGGACAATAGTGTGGTCCATAGGTAATTCCATCGTTCAATCATGTATTTAAATTTGAATTTGCCGCCATTTTAAAGACATTCAAATGACGTGGAGAAGAGAGGGAAAAGGGATAGGATACTTTAGAGACGCACGTACCAAGATACTTGGCGTCTTCGAGGAAGTTGACAGTTGTTGAACCTGGCCTGAAGACATGCTCCTCTAAAGGTTACATGTATGAAGTTAGTTTCATTAGGTTTAATGCGCCAACTAGTACTGAATTCTATTTTTTTTCAGATTTTTTGAAGTAAAAATTAGATTATTATAGGAAGCCAAAAATAGCAGTGTCGTCCTAGTATCACTATAGTAAGTGATGACGAGATAGAAGCCTCCTTAGCTAGAATTGTACCATATCCTGTCAAAGACCTGTGATGTATTGAGGACAGCCGTTGAACAATAGGTCCGCGAAATTAGCACCACAAAGTGTTCAAAAATCGACAAAAATGCTAAAAAGGATTGAATATTTATTGACCATCAGCGATTTCGATTGACCACATTTTGTTTAGGCTACAGCTGCTATACCCATATTTTGGGGTCTAATGGCGAAATTGCTAAAATTAGACAATATATATATATTGTTCATCGGATACGATTGACCATCGTTTGACCATCTTTCACATTTTCAATATTTTCAAAAAAAATGTTTGATCACCCTCCGGTTAAATTTTATCCGATCTTAAAGTAAGTAATAAATAACCATTTGTTAAACAAATGTAAAGGTTAAACTGACCTCTTCAAATTTACAAGTCATTTGCAAATTTTTCAAATATCAAGTCAAAATTTAGTCTAGCCATCATCCAAAAGACCAGATTTTTAAGTTTGCGAATAAAACCATTGCTTTACAGCTTCTAGAATATCTAAACCATATGGTTACGCAATATGCATAGTGGTTCCGATCTAATAGTAATAGTAGCTAAGTTCCTAAAAAATAATTGAAATTACAGAAACTTCAAATTACGATAACATGTAACTACCGCGCCTTCAAAATCTTTCCTTATCAGAGTAGGCTTTTTTTGTCAGTTTAGTTATCATAGGTTGGTGCAAATGCGATGCTTTTCAGAACTTCAAATTCTGGCAGTTGTCAAACTTAAATTCAAATAATTGACGTTTATATTTTCCTAATTATTTTATTACAATGTTAGAATTAGAACATGAAATATTTATAATTCAATGTTACTGTAGAACTGGGCAAAAATTAGAAAATGGAGAATGGGTTTATTTCATTAATCGATGCATAGAAGAATTCCGACAACAATTTCCTAATTTGGCACTGCTAGAACAAATTCAAGCTTGCGTTATTAAATTTGGCGAAATAGGTGCAGTAACACGTAAACCTGGCGGTGGAGCACCTAAAAAACGAACAGGAAATTTAATCGAAGATGTTAAACAGCGAATGGAACACTCACCCAAAAAATCTGTCGCAACACTATCGCAACAAGTTGGTTTGTCAGTGGGAACATGTCATACGATTTTAAAAAAGAATTTAAACTTGTTTCCTAAATAAAATTCAAGCAGTTTCAGAACTTAAAGAGATAGATTTTGGTACGAGAACACAGTATTGTCAATGGTTTTTGAATAACGTAAATAATAACGATGTTCTTGATATATGTTATTTTTCTGATGAGGCGTGATTCCATCTCTCTGGCTATTTAAACAAGCAAAACATGAGAATTTGGTCTGCAGATAATCCACATGAATTCACTGAAACTTCGTTGCTTCCGCAAAAAATAGGTGTCTGGCTAGCAGTTTCAAGAAGACGAATTATTGGGCCTATATTTTTTAACCAAACCGTAACTGCTGAAAGATATCGAAACGAATTATTACAACCGTTTATCAACGAACTTCATGATGATGAACTTACGGTAGGATATTTCCAGCAAGACAATGCACCAGCGCACAAATCTCGAGAAACAATGGCTTTTTTACAGCAATTTTTCGATACAAGAATTTTTAATTTTCCTGCAAGATCTCCAGACTTGACAATATTAGATTATTTTATTTTTCCATATTTAAAGAATACGATTTTCAAGATCAGACATCAAACAATCGAAGAGCTTCGTAATACTATTGTTAATTCTTGTGCTGACATCACCGAAGAAATCTTAATAAATGGCTTTGAAAGCATGAAGCGTAGAGTTCAACTTTGTCTACAAAACAACGGTCAACATTTCCAACATCTGCTTTAGTATTATTTTCTCTCAATTTTGGCTTTTGCAATAAATATTTGTTCAAAAACTATGCACTCTGGCCAACCATTAAAAAAAAGCATGGCCGATTTTAATGAGGAAAGATTTTGAAGGCACGGTATATAAATCGTTAAGATTTTGCCACCAAAATTTGATTTAAGTAGAATTTTGAGTTATGGGTCTTGTGACAGAAAACTTTGTACTGTGTAACTTCAAGATCGGATAAAAATTCAAGCGGTGGGTGGTCAAATAATGATTTTCAATTTTTTTGTGGTTTAGAGACACCATACAATAAGTACCATTATTTTCAGCGTTTGACCACCTCTCAAAGTTTGCGAAAAGTGCAACGAACTTTGAAAACTCTGTTGTCTGAGACTTTGAGATCGGTCAATCATGGTCAAACGTTGATCAATCCTATCCTGCAATAAAATTTTAGCGTTTGTAGTAAAAAAAAATCGAATAATTTTTTTTAATTTTAAAAATGTGAAAGGTGATCAAAAATGGTCAAACGATAGTCAATCGTATCCGATGAATAAAATGTCTATATTGGCTAATTTTAGCATTTTCGCTATTAGACTCCAAAACATGGCTATAGCGGCTGTAGCCTAAACAAAATGTGGTCAATCGAAATCGCTGATGGTCAATAGTGGTCAATAAATGATCAATCCTTTCTATCATTTTTGTCGATTTTTGACCACTTTGTGGTGCCAACTTCGCGGACCTTTGAACAATATGTTTTGACATTTATGTCTTTACTTATTTGCTTGATGATCTGTTATATTATTCATTATTTTTCATGGGATTATTTAGTTTTTGTTTATTTTGACTCTTTTGACGTATCCACACCTTCTCGAAAAGTCTAGAACATGTGGTAATAGTTCCATATATTTTTCAGGTGTCAAAGAAGTAGTTTATTGATCATATTTGCATCTTGTTGGACTCATCTCTGGTTTATTGTGTTTGGTTTCTAACTGGAATTATACTGTCGTTTTTAGATCATTCCCTCTGATGAATATTTTGAAATAAAATAGAATCGACAATTTGTGTCTTATTTAAAGTTCCTATTACTGGCTAGGACTTCATCCGATTTGAAGAGGAACACTTAAGAATTGTTCTCAGAATTATAGTCACCATTTTTAATGTAAAGGGCTTCCTTTTTTGCTTTCCAAAGGGGATAATCAATGGCCACAGTTGCAGTTCGGATTTCTAAATCCGTTTGAATCTCATGCTTTTGTTTCTTCCATAATTAAAACTTTCAGATGTTTTCCTGTTTTTAGCAGGTGTCATTCTTCTGCCACTTTTTTGCTTAATCGTAGATGACATATGCTGCATCTTCAATGGTTTTTGTTAAGTTCATTACTGTTGTCTTCATGTTCAGTTCAATTTTTATGGGCAACAGTGCCAAGAGACCAGTTAGTCTTATTATTTATTATCTGTTAAACATTCCTGAGTAGATTATTACTATCATCGATGATTGATCAGATGATAAACCAAAATATGATTTTCGGCTCTACATTTTTTTTTATGTCAATACCTTTTGTGACCAAAATTTTGTTTCTATCTAACAGCCATGGTGTTGGTTGACCAACAGAGATTTGACATAATTTGTTTGCTTCCAATTGCTTTAAATAATTCTCTGCCTTCTGGGATCGTCAGTCTTAAACTCTACATAGGCAAGTCAAGTTCATATTTATGAATCGGTAGCTAGTGTTTGCTTGTGAAATTCCTCTAGCATGTTGGTAAAGGCAATTTGTATTACAGCTGGTTATTTAGATTTTAATTTTATTATTTTAATTCTGTTTTATTTATTCCATAAAGTTTCTAATCATTTTTTCGAACCTGCCTATATTGTCCCTCTCATTATAGGCTGTTTAGTTGCTGATACTGTTTAGGATACTAATTAGGAGTGTTTTGTATTTCGTTGCTGTTGATTATTTGAATTAAACTATTATTTATACTGCCCATTATCTATACTGGTCATTATTCATACTTGTCATTATCCATATTGGTCATTATTCATACTGGTTATTATTTGTATCGGTCATTATTCATACTGTTTCAGAGACATACTATTGGAGAAGCAGCCAGATAAAATTACTAATTCCTTATTACTGTCTAAGCTTTCGTAAAATTTATTCACTTTATCAACTGTGTATTCATGCAAAATTGAGCGTTAACCGCTTTACTGTGAGGATGACCATCGATTTATTTCGATGGCTTGTCTTATTATTCCGATCTTGTGTCTCTGATGAAGTAAATAAATTTTACGAAAGCTTAGGCAGTAATGAGGAGTTACTAGTTTTATTTGGCTGCTTCCCCAATAGTGTGTCTCTGAAACCTAACGCTGTACAGCCAGTACTTCCACCTCTCCTATTATTCACACTGGTCGTTATTTATACTGTAGAATGTAGTACCTACTAGAAAAATTTGGAACAACTCTTAAAGACTCGATCAAAAAAACAAAGAGTAGCAATAAAGTTTTGCTTTTTTTCAATTCTTTTATGAGTTCTACTTAATAACTAGACTGACTGCAAACAACCGCCAACATTTCAATTTTACAGAAACCAAGACTGGGTGTTGGCAACCCTTTATTTTTTTGCCAGTTCTTTTGATGTAACGCCTGTTACGGAATCATCTGGATCTGAAAACTTCCTCATTAGTTGAGACTTTTTCCTATAGGAGCTTTATTATTTTTTGATAGATGCACATAATTCTATTAAATAACGTAATCCTCCGCGTTGCCAATAGTAATGGATTTAAAAATCAAAGCAACCCTCTTACCTAATTTTCGAAATTCAAAATTTTAAGTTTTTCCAGGTTATTCTAGAAGCCAAAACTTGAATAATTCAAGAGATGTAATCATAGGCATCTTGCCAATCCTCAACGCCTTTTTTCCTGTTTTAAAAAGATGTAATTTTTTTCAAGTTGATTTCGTTATTTTGAACATTGCTCTAAAGTCTTCTACCAGATCATTCATAAAATAATTGAACTCCCCCCCCCCCACGTCCCTCTTCTTTTTTATAAAGACGTTGCTGAGTTGGTTTAGATTTGTTCCAAGATGTTAGAAGTTTTATTTTTAAAAGAGGAGAGTCCAGTGAAATCAGGCTAAAACTTGCAAAAACAATCTAGAACTCTGACGAACTCAATTTTCAAAAACAACTTCTGCTAAATCATTTCCACGTTTTGACTGACCGCTTAGATTGCGTGCATATTAGTATCGTGATGGTGTTGGCAATACCATTAACAGAACTTTCGCTTGAAGTGCATAGTAGGTACTTAATAATGGAAAATTTGCAAATTGAGAGTTGCTTATCCAATTGCCGGTACTAGCTTAATATTACGCAAGATGGTGTTTGGAGATATCGTGACTACTATTTGTAACGTTAACTCACAATAAAGTTATTAAAGAGAACAAAACTGAGACACAAAGAAATCAACAGTTACAAAACTAAAGCGATCGAATATGAAATATTTTCAGCAATTAATTTATTATTGATTGCGAATTAATATAGATAAAACTGCTCTGTTGTACTTTTGGAATTCCAATCGGTATGAATTTGTACCATTACACAATAAAAACTACAATTATTACGAAATGCAATGTTTATTTTTTCCTCTTTTGTTAACTAACAATGTACATACCTATATAGCTTCGAGCGTTACTAATACTACAATGCACGCAATCTCTGTGCAGCCAAAAATTATTTGATATTCCAAACCAAACTTATTGCAAAAAAAAAAACTTTATATACTGTAATTAATTTGTTACCTTGACTTGTTACAGTTCATTTAACGGTTCCAACCTTGATATTTTTCGGAATATCACGCAGTGATATAATAGCAAACTGTGCTGCGTTAGTTTTAGTTTTAATGCGCTGAAATTACTGACGTTGTTTATTATTTTACAACATATACGGTATTATATCGTGAATAATTTGTCCTTAACACTAATATGAGACATATGTAGGTCTGGATAAATTGACTCATATAAGTGAAAGAAACTAGACAACTAAAAAATGTGGTTTATTTTGTGGTAAGGCTATTCAATTGAAACTAATCTTGTTTATTAAATTAATCAAATTAGTTAAAGTTTTGCTAGAATATTCTAGAATAGAATTTAAAATTTTTCCATCGGAAAATGAAGGAATGTTTCCAGAACTTCTCGTACTTCCTCTGGTACCAACCGTCTAGTATGTACAGTGTACTACTGTAGTTGTGCAGCCTATAATAGCCGTCTTTGTTGTACTACCTGAATCCTTGAGCACTTTTTAAACTTGCAGAATCTATATTTAATTTCCTGCATTAACCAGATAGGCCAGAAATTTGCATACTTTCTGGTGGATATCCCTCACCGCTGGTTTAACATTTTACAACATTCTATCCGAGTAATATTTTCTTTTTTTAGGTATCTTGATAGGAGCCACTACGAAGTTCAATACATTTTCTAGTATTTATTTCTCTTCCTTTGTAAGTTGATGCTCTGAGTGGTTTTCTGGAGATCTAGTTCATAACTGATTTTGTCGCCAGTTCTTCACTAAATAATGACGTGATAGTGCCGTCGCTCTGCTATCTGGTTAATTTGCGATACCTTCTTTCAGAAAATAAGCAAACAGCTACAAAAGGTTATTTAAAATAATTGATTCCATGATTTGGTAGTGGTTATAATACTTTTTATGGATTTCTCTAGGATGCACATTAATTTTAAAATTCCTCGCGTATAAAAAAAAAAGGATTTTAAAGAGCAGTTTTAAATAATGCCCAAGAACATGAGAAACGAGCGACAGTACTGTTGATAGAAGCAATATAATAAAGCTAGCCAAAGATTTTGATATTTCAAAACCAGTACTTCAACGAGTTGCATCTATCAACAGAAGAACAAGAAACACAGTTTTAAGAAAGATTTTCTAATGTCTGCAGTAACAGATCGAGGAAATGCAACCTCTGGAGACGTTCATAAGTCTTTCTAGCAGATTTCTGTTCATATGCCATCAAGTCAAACTTTTACATCTAGTTGGTAGAGGATCGCTAAGGTCGCTAATCTTACACAACGATTTGCTTCTAATATTAAAGTCGCTAGAGCTACTGTCACTCCTGACATGATAAACACCTTTCTGGACAACCTATAGAGAGAGAGAGAAATATTTGGGGTTGAAACAGGAAACATATGGAATTACGACGAACCGAATTTAGTCGATGATCTAAATGATGACAATCTACAAGTGTTATGTTTTGTGAAAATGCGTTGGGTGAAACTTCACTACCCTACGACAGTTTATAAAGACACAAATTTATACGACAGTTGGGGGAGAGGAGGACCTGATTGAACGCCTTATAATCGCTCCAAAAGTTGCTGGTTTGAAGCAACAATCTTCGAGGATTGGTTTGAATTTTTGCTAAAAAAATAGAAGGAACTAAAGTGGTCATCAGAGACAATCTTTCATCACATTTAAGTGTACATGTCCTAGACCATTGTAATAATCATCAAATTAAATTCATATATGTTTACCCCCCAATATGACTCACATCACACAACTGTTAGAGATAGCATATTTTAGGCCAATGAAAATTAAATGGAGCCAAGTTAAGTGGAAATAAATTAACTGTTTCAAAACAAGATTTCTCCCGCCTTCTAAAATCATTAGTAGATTCTCTAGCAGAAAGTGGAAAAGAAAATCTAACGAGTGGATTTATAAGGGCCCCCTTGAATAGAAGAAAAGTTTTAGAGCGAATTCCAAGGAATGAAAATCCAGACCCAAATGTAGGTACAGCTCAATGTAAGCGCCTCATTAATAGATCTTTTGCAGAAGAGAAGGTTTCCTCAACAGACTAAAAGCACTAAGAGGAAAAAAAAAGCGAATGTGCTACCTGGTAGAAGTACATACGAGGGAGCGTTTTTATATTTGCGGAATGGGGTATAAGGGGTGGAAATAAAAAAAACCAAATCATTTTTCTTTTTCAATATATTCACCTGCAAGACGGATACATTTTTCACATCTTTCAATACCCTAATAAAAAAATGATTTCTCTTTATCTGCAAAATACGCCGAAACTGCCTCCTTGACTTCATCATCGGCAGTAAATTTTTTACCCCGCAGCTCCTTTTTCACTTTCGGAAACAGGTAATAATCACTCGGGGCCAGGTGTGGGCTGTAGGGTGGGTGATCCCCAATTTCGAAGCCCACCTTATGCAGGGCAGCTAACGCAACGCGGCTCTTGTGGACGGACGCGTTGTCGTGCAAAAGCAGCACACCTTTCGTCAATTTTCCCCTTCTTTTCTCTTTAATCTTCTTCTTTTAGTCGCTCTAATATTGAAGCGTAATATTCTCCGGTTATAGAAACACCTTTATCTTTATAATCAATCAACAATATTCCTTCCGAGTCCCAAAATACCGTTGCCATGAGTTTCCCAGCTGATTGTGACACTTTAAATTTCTTGGGAGGTGCTGTGCCCTTTTTATGCCACCGCATGGAGTCTTGTTTGAATTCAGGTTCATAATGATGAACCCAAGTTTCGTCTCCAGTAAAAATTCGACTCAATACACCATCCTTGTCTTCATTACAGAGGTCCAAAAATGCACGCGAACACTCTACGCGCTGTTGTTTTTGCGGTGGCATGAGCATTCTCGGCACCCATCTTGCGCTGACCTTAGACATGCCGAGATGATCGTGTAGGATTTAAAAAATTGTTGTATCGGATACTCCAACCATTTCTGCGAGTTGTTTCTTCTTTAGTCGAGCATCTTCGAGTACAATTTTTTCAACTTTTTGGATAAGTGCTGGCGTGGTCACTTCAATGCTCCTGCCCGGCCGCGGGTCGTCTTCAAGGGATTCCCTTCCTTGTCGCAAGAGTCGCATAACAATAAACCAATGACATCTCATTCATTATGGTGGCGACTGATTTTCCTTGGCTGGTAAGGAACTTTATAACGGCACGATATTCGATTTTTTCCATATTTCACTATTCACTCCTGATTATGTTACTTGGTTGACGATAGCTCAAAGACTAACTGTCTAATAACAATGAAACTTCGTGTTTATACTAATTATGAGTCGCTGCACAGGTCACGCCCCCAATGCGCTGGCCCCAAAACGCTCCCTCGTATATTCAACTTGATGCGACCCCTGGTCCAAGTCAAGTTGCGAAAATTCCTTCAGAAAAACGAAAACGAAGAATTTCTAATGAGTTGGAGTCCTCCTGTAATATTTCCATTTCCTCGGAAACTGAGGATTACTGTGACCTTGATGAGGAAGTCGTCGTTCAAGATCTGACAACACCAAGCAATGACAGCAAGACAATTGACCATATGGACCAATGGAAACTTTATTTTGTTTTTACATGAAAACCAAGTTTACCCAGGACAAATTATTCAAATTAAATTGAAAGAAAATAGGAAAACATTTAAGATTAAATCTTCTTGGAATGAACCTGAAGACCTTTTAGAGGTCATTAATACACCACAACCCGCCAAGAGAGGATTTTTTACTATGCATGAGATCAATAAATATAAATAAGTTGTTTTTTTTTATTTATAGGTACTTACCTATTTAATAGTTCAATAAAATATTATTTGTTTATTTTCTGTTCTCAACGACTTTTTTTATATATTATATTTAATTACTTTTTTTAAGTAAACAATAAAAAATGTTATTTTCTTGCATATTTTTGTTGTTTTTATTATTACTATGGGTCATAAAATTATTAAACTACCGGTTACTATCATACTGGTCTGGTTTATCATCTGGCTTTGGCCACCAACTTTTTCTTCTTTTAATGAAATTTTTCAAATTACGATAATTTTGATTTTTGGCATGCTGAAAGCATATCTTCTGGTGCAAAAAGAAAATGAATATATTTCTCCTATCGAAAGTCTACGGTAACTGCAGAAACAATAGCTCTTGAAAGTAATTCAACTGGGAGCTGTTCAGCTAAAACAAGCGCACTTTCACCAAGCTGATAAAACAAAAGAAAAATTGATGACGCCATATTGTTTATTGCCTGGTATTAATGTTTTTGCACATTCCAAACGCTGGTTTAGCAGATTCTATTAAAATCTTCCTAAAATCGTTTCATAATTTCTGTGTTCTCTCCGCTCTAGCTTCTTCTAAATTTTCATCTACCAATTCTTTGAAATTCATCTTTGCTAGATATCAACAAGAATCAAAGGAAATCAAGATAATTTTTGGTTAATGTTTAGAAGTGATATATAAAGCATGATTTATAAAGAATATAATCTTCAGAAAAAAAATGGGATATGATGATATGATAAATGGTAAGCTAATATTATAAAATGTTGACAAAGCAAAATGTAAAAAATCTAGACACACCTACATTTTCTGTGGTAAAAACTAACGACCTTCTCTTTATTACGAAGAAATTTCCCATAAAAACGACTGATATTTCAGCATATGGAATGCGATAACTGAAAAAAACGTCATATTTGCTAAAGAAAAAAAAGTCCAATTTGAATTGACCATTATCCTCAAATAAAATAATAATACACAAGCCGGATATTAATTTTGGAATTAGCCTTAATTAATCAACAAGCACTTAAATAAACATTAAGGATCTCATATGATCAATTAATAAAATTGTAATAAGCACAACACCTCCATTCACACTAACCAAGAACAAGGAATTGAGCCAAGGTTACAGGAACTAGTTGCAAGTTCAAACCACTTACCCATGCTTTCCATCTGTGAGATTGTGGGAACTCCATGCAGTCTAGATATAATCAATAGTTGTTGATGTGAATTATCGGAAGACACAAGAGAGGATGTATTGTTTTCACACTTAACACAACACTAACGAGACCATCTTCAATTAAGCAAGGATTCGATAGATCATTAACACTTTTATAAATGAAACTAATGAGCTCTTAATAGGTTACACAGCTTAACAAAGAATACAAAGGTTCTTAAGCAGCATACACAGTACAATGTTTCCTGCCTTTCGCGACTGACTTTTTAATATTAAGAACGTATATTTTCGCGATAAATCCGAGTAAAACAACCTTTCACATTAGCCAACGACAAGTCCTTAATCAACGCACAACTTATACTGTTAAGTTCAAATGGCAATAGGTAATTCCCACTATAATCTGCATTAATAATTATAAATTATAACAACTAGTCTGTAGCTATTATGCCGTTATCTTTTGCGAATTGCAATTACGTTATAAGTTGATCGATGAAGCAATGAACCTAAACTAAGAAGTGGAATGTGTTCGGTTTTGTGCCGTAACCGAATCGGCATTACGTAGTCTTGAGCGTGTAAAACTGGAGTGAAAACTGTTCGAAATTACACGAAGTGGACGCCTAAATATGCAGGAAAAGAAAAGTTAACGTTTATTTATGCAGACATAATCAACATTGCTATCTAATACATACATAAGTATTAATTTCATTTGATATATGAGAGTATGCGGACAAATCAATTATTATTGAAGATTATATAATTTTTTAATGTCTGACTAGGCACACCTATAGAGTAGAAATTGTTTTATTGAGATTTATGATGTATTAGTGTACGCACCTTTGTACGTAAAAATTTTTAAGATATCTCCCCTCGTGTGTCTGCCAAATTTGGAATGCTTCAGTTGGGAGCTGATTTAATTAAGGTAAGCTATGTTGCATATTAAATGAAGGACATGTTTAATGCCATAATCAAAGTTTCACTAAATTCGATTTCAATTCTTATTCCACTCACCAATGGTGCTAAGTGCTAAGATATGTTAAAGACTTCTGTTTAAGTTTGATCACAGACAGAAATAAAACAAGCGAGTTTAGAAAAAAACCGTCTTGAATTTATTTAAAAAAAATCTCTGAACAGTGTCATACGTCGTCTACTAGACTTTGCTCGGTATATTGTTTCAAATTTTGGTCTTCTACCATGTATAGATCAAGACAAAAAAAATGCAATTTAAAAATTATGGAACAGTTTATGATTCAACTTTCAAAATTTTAATTCTTCAAAGGAGAATGGGGGTTGGCAATGTTTCTATCGCCAGTTCTCCGAAATTATCCAAGTTTTGATTTCAAAATTTTGAAAAAAAAATGTTTGATACGATTAAGAGAACCTGAAGGAATTTTTACAACTTCAAAATTGTTTTCATGATTCATTTTTAATGCTACTTGTATAGTTGAGACTTGTTCCAGGTAGTTCTAAGTCTGCCCTAGATTGTCCGAAAGTTTTGACCCTCTACAATATATATTCAAGACAAAAGGAGCCAATTTCGCTGCCACTACATCCCTTTTTCTTTTGAAAATCGAGCTATTGCGACTACTTTAGATCTGTTTCCGATTGTGTCACAGTTTTGACTTTCAACTATGTGCAGGTGTGTGCAAAAAAAATGGGACAACTTTTATAAGCATAAATCGCAAGTTTTTATCTGTCTAAACAAATCTATGGTGACATTTAGCATATTTAGATTGTTATAATAGATTTCAAAGGTTATACATGAATATGTCACATTACAAATTATCAAAGGATTTTTGACATTTCTGATATTTTCAATTTTCGACTAGCATTTTGACATTGATGCAATTAATCAAACAAACGTCTGCTTCACACAAGAAAAAAAAACTATATTTTGTTTCCACTCCCTGCTTGTTTTGAAAGTTGAGTTTGTCAGAGTTCTAGATTTCATGCATGCTTCATCAACTAATACAGTGAATGACAAGAACAAAGATTCGCTGCACTCTCTTCTTTTAAAAATAAAGCTTCTAAAATTTGGGAACTAACCTAACAGATTTTAGATTCAGATGATTCTGCAACAGATGCTACATAAAAAGAAATGGAGAAAAAGAAAAGAAAAAAAAAGCAGCACCTTTTCGACTCAAGGTTTTTTAGAATTGAAATTTTGGCAGTTGTTGGCCGTCAGTAGTTGTTCTGAACATTGTTCCAAAGATCTAACCTTCTAGTATGTAGAAAAACTTTACTGTCACTCCTTTTTTTAATCGAGATTTTGAGAGTTGCTCCAAATTTTTCTAGGACAGTTCTATATTGCTCTAAAGTTTTGACTACCCACCACGTACCTATATTAGGGGAAGAGAAAAACATAATTTCGCTACCATCTTCAAAAAAAAAAATTGCGAGTTTTTTCGAATCATTCTAAGTCTGTCCTATATTGTCCGCAAGATTTAGCTTTCTGCCTTGTATGTGCTATGAACTAATAAATTGGTAGAACAAACCTAGGAAAACTTACAATTTTTCATGAAAGAGGGAAGCTCTCACCCCTTACTTTTCTCTAAAAACTAATAAGTTCCTAGTTAACCATAGAAAAAACTATGAAACAATTTATGATTCAACTTTCAAAGCTTTAATTCTTCAAAGAGAGTGGGGGTTGGCAATGTTTCTATCGCTAGTTCTCCGAAATTATCCAAGTTTTGATTTCAAAATCTTGAAAAAAATGTTTGGCACGACTAAAAGAACCTGAGGGAATTTTTACAACTTCAAAATTGTTTTCATGATTTATTTTTAATGCTATTTTCTAAAATTCAATCTAGCAGAAACCTAAAATATCTTTTAAAATCTCTTAATGGTATCAAAATCAATTTGTTATTTGATGGAAGAGTAACTCTGTCCTAAATTGTGCGAAAGTTTTGACTCTCTACAATATATATTCAAGACAGAAGCAGCCAATTTCGCTGCCACTGCATCCCGTTTTCTTTTGAAAATCGAGCTATTGCGACTACTTTAGATCTGTTTCCGATTGTGCCACAGTTTTGACTTTCAACTATGTGCAGGTGTGTGCAAAAAAATGGGACAACTTTTATAAGCATAAATCGCAAGTTTTTATCTGTCTAAACAGATCTATGGTGACATTTAGCATATTTAGATTGTTATAATAGATTTCAAGGGTTATACATGAATATGTCACATTACAAATTATCAAAGGATTTTTGACATTTCTGATATTTTCAATTTTCGACTAGCATTTTGACATTGATGCAATTAATCAAACAAACGTCTGCTTCACACAAGAAAAAAAAAACTATATTTTCTTTCCATCCCCTGCTTCTTTTGAAAATTGAGTTTGTCAGAGTTCTAGATGTCATGCATGCTTTATCAACTAATACAGTGAATGACAAGAAGAAAGATTCGCTGGACTCTCCTCTTTTAAAAATAAAGCTTCTAAAATTTGGGAACAAACCTAAAACAACTCAACAAAGTTTTCATAAAAAAGGGAAGGGGGAAGGAAGGTGGAGGTTCAATTATTTTATGGATGACATAGTAGAAAACTTTGGAACGATGTTCAGAATAACGAAATCAACTTGAAAAAACTTTAAACATTACATCTTTTTAAAAAAGGAAAGAAGGCGTCGGGGGTTAGCAAGATTCCTATGGTTACATCTCTTGAACTACCTAATTCAAGTTTTGGCTTCTAGAATAATCTGGAAAAACTTAAAATATTGAATTTAGAAAATTAGGTAAGAGGGTGGTTTCGATGTTTAAATTTACTACCATTGGCAGCACGGATGATTGCATTATTTAATAGAATATGTCCAGCTACGAAACAGTACTAAAGCTCCTATAGGAAAAAAAGTCCCAACCAGAACCATGCCAGATTTTAGATTCAGATGATTCTGCAACAGATGCTACATAAAAAGAAATGGAGAAAAAAAAAAAAAAAAAAGCAGCACCTTTTCGACTCAAGGTTTTTTAGAATTGAAATTTTGGCAGTTGTTGGCCGTCAGTAGTTGTTCTGAACATTGTTCCAAAGATCTAACCTTCTAGTATGTAGAAAAACTTTACTGTCACTCCTTTTTTTAATCGAGATTTTGAGAGTTGCTCCAAATTTTTCTAGGACAGTTCTATATTGCTCTAAAGTTTTGACTACCCACCACGTATATTAGGGGAAGAGAAAAACATAATTTCGCTACCATCTTCAAAAAAAAAAATTGCGAGTTTTTTCGAATTATTCTAAGTCTGTCCTATATTGTCCGTAAGATTTAGCTTTCTGCCTTATATGTGCTATAAACTAATAAATTGGTAGAACAAACCTAGGAAAACTTACAATTTTTCATGAAAGAGGGGAGCTCTCACCCCTTACTTTTCTCTAAAAACTAATAAGTTCCTAGTTAACCATAGAAAAAAACTATGAAACAATTTATGATTCAACTTTCAAAGCTTTAATTCTTCAAAGAGAGTGGGGGTTTGCAATGTTTCTATCGCTAGTTCTCCGAAATTATCCAAGTTTTGATTTCAAAATCTTGAAAAAAATGTTTGGCACGACTAAGGGAACCTGAAGGAATTTTTACAACTTCAAAATTGTTTTCATGATTTATTTTTAATGCTATTTTCTAAAGTTCAATCTAGAAGAAACCTAAAATATCTTTTAAAATCTCTTAATGGTATCAAAATCAATTTGTTATTTGATGGAAGAGTAAGTCTGTCCTAAATTGTGCGAAAGCTTTGACTCTCTACAATATATATTCAAGACAGAAGCAGCCAATTTCGCTGCCACTACATCCCGTTTTCTTTTGAAAATCGAGCTATTGCGACTACTTTAGATCTGTTTCCTATTGTGCCACAGTTTTGACTTTCAACTATGTGCAGGTGTGTGCAAAAAAAATGGGACAACTTTTATAAGCATAAATCGCAAGTTTTTATCTGTCTAAACAGATCTATGGTGACATTTAGCATATTTAGATTGTTATAATAGATTTCAAAGGTTATACATGAATATGTCACATTAAAAATTATCAAAGGATTTTTGACATTTCTGATATTTTCAATTTTCGACTAGCATTTTGACATTGATGCAATTAATCAAACAAACGTCTGCTTCACACAAGAAAAAAAAACTATATTTTCTTTCCATCCCCTGCTTCTTTTGAAAATTGAGTTTGTCAGAGTTCTAGATGTCATGCATGCTTCATCAACTAATACAGTGAATGACAAGAAGAAAGATTCGCTGGACTCTCCTCTTTTAAAAATAAAGCTTCTAAAATTTGGGAACAAACCTAAAACAACTCAACAAAGTTTTCATAAAAAAGGGAAGGGGGAAGGAAGGTGGAGGTTCAATTATTTTATGGATGACATAGTAGAAGACTTTGGAACGATGTTCAGAATAACGAAATCAACTTGAAAAAACTTTAAACATTACATCTTTTTAAAAAAGGAAAGAAGGCGTCGGGGGTTAGCAAGATTCCTATGGTTACATCTCTTGAACTACCTAATTCAAGTTTTGGCTTCTAGAATAATCTGGAAAAACTTAAAATATTGAATTTAGAAAATTAGGTAAGAGGGTGGTTTCGATGTTTAAATTTACTACCATTGGCAGCACGGATGATTGCATTATTTAATAAAATTATGTGCAGCTATGAAGAAGTACTAAAGCTTCTATAGGAAGAAGTCTCAATCAATGAAGAAGTTTTCTCCAGGTTTTAGATTCAGATGATTCTGCAACATATGCTACATAAAAAGAAATGGCTGTTGTTGGCAGTTAGTGGTTGTTCTGAACATTGTTCCAAAGATCTAACCTTCTAGTATGTAGAAAAACTTTACTGTCACTCCTTTTTTTAATCGAGTTTTTGAGAGTTGCTCCAAATTTTTCTAGGACAGTTCTATATTGCTCTAAAGTTTTGACTCCCCACCATGTATATTAGGGGAAAAGAAAAACATAATTTCGCTACCATCTTCAAAAAAAAAAAATGAGAGTTTTTTCGAATTATTCTAAGTCTGTCCTATATTGTCCGCAAGATTTAACTTTCTACCTTGTATGTGCTATGAACTAATAAATTGGTAGAACAAACCTAGGAAAACTTACAATTTTTCATAAAAGAGGGGATGAGTAGACTCATGTCCAGTACATAAAACAAACTAATAAACATTGCAAAAAAAGAAAAACAGGGATTCGGGGTTGGCAAGATTTTTGTCGTCATACCCATGTACTATCTAAGTTTTGATTTGTAGAATAGCCTAGAAGAAGATGAGAGTGGAGAGGGAAAGAGGAGGGGGTTGGTATAAAAATGGTTTCCCCTCTTTTTCGATTTATTGTCTTGTTTCAATTGTTAAATTCACTACAATTGGCAACGCGGACGATTACATTTGAAAAGTATTGCAGTCAACATACTGTTTTATTAAGTATTAAGTTTATGGTGAAAATTTGTATGCAACAAGACATGTATTGGTTAATTTTTGTTTTGTTTCGAATAAATATAAAGCAACGTCCAATGCATCACTGCCTACTTTTCAAGAATAAACTAGACAAACTTAATATCTGAAATTATTGTCATCATGTCAAAGCCACATTGATTTAACCAAATTTTTAGTAGGTATATAATATAACAGTAACTTGCCTTTATTTAGTCTGCGTCATCGAAATATGCAACAATATACATGGTGTTCCATTTAAATTTTGATAACTTTGATGTGTAGCTGTCTTTTGGGACACCCCGTATATTTCAAAATAATTTTAGAACGTGCTCCGAATGGACCTACACATGCACCAACAAAAATATTTTAAATATGTGTTACTCATATATTGTTCGCAAGTTTTAACTTTCTATCAAGCATGTTTATAAACTTTTTATAATTGGTAGAGCAAACTTAGAACAACCTCTAAAACTTTTCACAAAAGAGCACAACAGAGGGAGAGAGAGAACAAGTAACAAAAGCTTCTTTCTCTCAATTCTAAATTATTTTATGAATGACATGGTAGAAGGTTTTGGATGTTCAAAACAACTAAAACAACTTTAAAACTCTATATTAAAAAAAAATTGATGGCATAAAAATGGTTTTGAAGCTTTTTTTTCCGATTTGTTCTGATTCGATTCTTAAATTCACCACCGCCTACCAATTGTATTACTCGTAACCCTAACAACGTCCTTCTCCTTCTGAGTCCTCTTCTTTTTTTGTTAATCCAGTATTTGAGGGTTTGTCCTAGAACTGTTTTATTACCACTCTACACCGTTTTTCTAAAGTAGAGCTTCTAAGAGCTGTTGCTGATTGTTTTAGGTCTACACTACCTTTTTGGCAGTTTTGGCATTTCGCCATAATCCTCTTTTTGACGATTAAACTGTTAAGTTCCAGGTTATTATTATTATATAAGTTTTGGCTTGCCACCAGATATAATTTGAGCAAAGAAAACACGTTCCACCCCATCTCCCTTTTTGAGAACTAAACTTTTGAGAGTTGTTTAAGCTTTTATTAAATAGTTGAAGGGTTTGAGCCAATGTTCAGAATAGTTTGTAACAATCTTTAAATCTCAAAATTTAAATTTTCTAAAATAAGCTGGATTAGATCGGAATGGAGTTGGTCCAAAATAAGTGTGACGGTTGTTCTCTCTACACAATATTGACATTAAAGATTTAGTGCTGAATGTCATTGACATCATAAATCTTCCTTTTTTTTATTTAATTATAGTTGCCAAGTCATTATTTGTGTCTATTTTATTAATGAATGGCTCTTTTTTGAACTGTACGACCATTATACATATATATCTGTTTTTAAAAGTTCAACTATAAATCTCTTATAGCAGATTCGTATTAGCATCGTAATTGTACTACCTACTTTTACTTTTAACAATCTACGCTCATAATTATATATCAAAAAAAACATAACATTTTTAAATTAATCAATTTATCTAACTGTTTCTACAATATTTCAGTCGAAACAATAAAAACTAACTGTACAAGTAAGATCACCATTATATTATGAATACTTAACGAGCTGTTTAACAAATTTGCGGTTTGTGGAGTGTTAACCGTAAGAGATCAATGAACCAGTCAGCATCATCACCTTGTACTGCAAAATTGTCGGTATATTGTAACGTTTATACCTTCCAGGCATCCTCTGTTTGTAGTAACTAGTTCTTCTGCCACAGATTGAGAAATTTATTGATGGAACGATGGCATCTTCACTATTATGGCGTCCGCGGCTTGTTATTTATGGATTTTTAGCGCTTGTGAATGTCTCTCTGAAGCATCAAGGATGTTTGCTTTCATCTCCATATACACGATTCGATATTTATTTAGGACGAAACGGTTTGATTTAAGTGTGTGTACTGATAATGTTTTACATTACATGCAATCTATTGATTAATCAATAGTTTAATGCTTGGCACAGCATTTTATAAGTGAACAGAAATTTGGTGTGGAAGTTAGATAACGGTCTGGGATAGTACACTGCTGATTGGTTGTTTCCCAGTTGGTTTTGCGTTTGGTTTCTCACCACGACTTTTGACTTAACATGTGCTGTGAAGGTGTATTTAGACAGGTTAGATGAGACTGCTAGCTAGATCTTTTGGGACGAGCTTTTTTGAAGGCTTTCAGAAGTAAAGAGAAGGAAGATTCTAACTGGAGGCATAGCCTAGATATTCTACGTTCCTGCGAAGAGAATCATATGAAACTTAACGCTTTAACTCCTAACCCAATAATTTCTACAATTATTCATAAAGAACAAAAGCTAACGATTCCTTTAGAAGCTAGTATGAAAAAAAAATCTGAATTGGTTTTGGAAAGATAGGAATTTTTCTCCTAAACCAAAAGCAAGTCTCGTTATGTGTGCTTTTTGTCGTCATCGTAGCAGATTTTTTTCTAAGAACTGAACATTCTTGTTATCGAGGAAGCTAACCCTGACCGATCAACTACATCAAGAGACTGAGGTTTGATAGACGCACATTTAGACTTGGATGAGAAGGATTTCTGATGTTAAGATTCCTGTTACTAAATAGGATAGAAACGCCTGTCAGTGTTATGTTTGACCAAGGTATTGACTCTTAGAACTCGACGAGTAATGTGCAAGTTTCTCCCAAGATCCTACCCTATGGAACACTCATCGTCATGTCTATATTTTCTCATCTAGGATATTCAATTGAAAGGTTTAATTAACTTTTGAAAAAGCCTAAGACTTATTTCAATCCAGAAAGAAGAAAAAGATATCTAATCTGATCCACAGTTGCTGTCATCCAATCCCACCAAATGCATTTTTCTTTTTTCCTTTCTATTAAAAAGTCCTCCACACTCCACTGCAACAAAAATAACCGGGAGACAATTCCTGCTGACTGTAAAAAATGGAAAGTTTGGCTGGACGAGAATGAAATACCCTAAACAACCAGCCTAAGTCGCTTAACAAGTTTGAACTATGAATCAAAAGTTTTCGTTTCAAATTTAAAGGAGCGTTACCAAAAGTATTCTTTCACAGAAGATCAAATCCATAACGCGGATGAAACTGGAAATTTAACAGCCCACGTCCTACCCACACCACTAGTAACTGAAGGTTTGAAGCAGAATGGAACAAAGACATCTGATGAAAAGGGGGTTGGCTGTTACCATGATATCAACAAATGAAAATAGGGATTTCATATGGTTCTAATGTGGAATTGTTTTCTTCTCCCTCCTCACTCTTCATACAATTCTCATAAATTGCAGCCGCTCGATAGGCTGGTTTTTGGCCTATACAAGACTTTTTGGAAAACAAATAATGGAGCAAAAATCACAGGAAAGCATAGAGAGCAGACTTTCTAATATCCAAAACATTATCAAGCGTTTTCAAGTAACTGGTATTTCTTTATTGCGAATAAAAATATTTTCTGAAAAGACTACCTGTTTTGCAGATCGTTCGTTCCTTAATTAAAAGCCTGTGGGAGTGGAAAACAAAGAAAAGGCATCAGCTACAAAGGAAGGCAATGTTAACGAAGGAAAAACGATGGGATACGGATTTTAACAGATTCTATGAAGAAAAACTAAATAGAAGAGGATAAAATAAAACGAGAGACTTTAAAGGCAGTAGAAATGAAACAAAATATAGTTGAAAGCAACGGTGGAGAAAATGTTGAAATAATGTGGCTTGCTGACGCAAATGATGAAGATTTTGTTTTCCGTTCCTCCACACTCTCCATCTTCCTCAGGGGTTCTCCACGACAAGAGCTTGCCGAAGAAGGCTCTCAAGTCATTCAAGTTCAAGGCCTGGGATCTCGGTTCCAAGATCAATATAGAGTGTTGGCGCCCACAGCCCCCACCACCTCTTAAATCTCATAAAATTGATTAATATGATTGATAAGCTTTCATCTTATGAATCCCACCTTTGTAGGTCTTTGTGAGTGTTTCGGGAACGAGTGGCGAAAAAGAGGAATTTGGCCTTCCAGTGAAGTTCTCATATTTTGACGAGCATTGGAGGTTCTAATCATTTCTATTTCGTGATGTACTGCTAATTTTCAGTTTTCGTGTGGTTCCTTTTTTCTTTTGTAAAGATGGGTTGCTTTTATGGAGGGTGCTTGTCAACAAAAGGAAACAAATTTGGAGTGGTTATAGATATTTTTTGAGAAAAATTAATTTTTATTTCCTCCCAAATTCTTGCAATTGGTTGCTGAATACAAGTTGGTACCAAATAGCTCCTCATACTTCTTAGAGAATTGCCCGAACTGTGGTTCAACATCCTAAGCTAAATTTAGGACGTAAAACTAGACTTGTTGCACGGTCTTAGTCTTTCCTAAAAGGTCAGCAAATTTGGCCCTAAGGAACTTGATCGTGAATTATGAACCGTACCTAGAAAACACCCAGTATATATTTTGCTAACTTTATAACCATTATACGTTTCATAACATTAAATCTTTAACGATCTTAATTCCTCTCAGATTATACGGTGCTTCGGCAATCTTAACGATCCATCGAATAGTAATTTAAGAGTTAATATAAGTTGATGAGGCGTAAAGGTTTCTGCCCGTAATTTTACAGATCCAAAAGGTCAAGTGTATTTGTTTTAGAGCCGTAAAAAATTTTAATTTAGGATTTACGCATTCCTATCTATCGAAACAATCGTTTACCTTGTTTTACGACATATCATGGGAAAATCTTGTTACTAGTACTGAATAAATATTGATTGAGGTTGTCTATTATTAGGATTATAGTTGGAATGTACTAAGAAGGATCCTTTTTTGCACAATCATTTAAGTATAAAACGATGTATTTAAGATTTAGGATCGCTAAATTGCTGCTTTATTTTTGGTAACTATTACATAAATAAATAACTTTTTAATGCGTCACAGATTTGATATTGACTAATATTGGACTAGAACTTGGCATTATCTACCTTACCAATCTATTATAACTGCAATAGGCATATGTTAATATGAAAGTTGCTGAAGCGTAAATAATGTCACTGCAGAGAAAGGTCAAGTTTCCTAAATAAATTACATGGTGGACTAATCACATTAGCATTTGTTGGTTAATAATGTTACAGATGTATCTACAAGCACTTAAACATTTAATTCATAAATTTATTAAGTGAATGAACTTGCGAATCATACCGAATCATTTTACGGTAGATAGATATAGAATTTGATCTAATTTGTTCGAAATGCTGCCTATGTTATTTTAAGCGCAGATTCTTTCCTCTTCTTTTTCAATTGTCGAACACATTGTGTAACATTTCTGGACTAATATCATTTAGAGCTTCCACAATTGCATGTTGTAATTCCTGTAGGGATTTGGTTAGTCCAAAAGGGCCAAATCTAATAATCAAGGAGACCAGTGGTCTTTTTACTGATGAACTACTGTTGTCTATGTAGTTTGGGTGTTCTGTAATATCCAAGATCTCATCATTGTTTAAGACTTGAACCATTCACAGTACTTAGTATATAGAGGAAAATCTGAAGGCAACAATCTTCGAGTCAGTTATTTGGTACGGATGCAAATGAAGCATTATTTACTTGAGGTATTGTTCAAAAAGTTCTCATTTTTCTCCAAACTATGTTGTGATTCTATTTGAATTTCTACGCCCATCATATAGGAGTCGGCAACAAAATCAGAATTTGCACTTCCTTTTGAAGTTCCAATTCGCTTTAAACCCTGATCATGAATAATTTTGACAGCTGATACCAACTTCTCTCAATTTGTTCCACCGTTAAATACTTGCTGTTCCCACCGTCTTAATTGTCGAAATGACCTTTCTAAAATTCAACAGCACTCTGTTTATAGTCCTTGGTTTAATCAGTGAGCTTGAAATTTTCCTGATCTTAATCAAAATCACATATTTCGTCCCTGATACCATAATTTATTTAACCATGTTCATCTATATCCATGAGCTATGGTCCAAGAAAGTCAGGACTCGAATCGACATCAAGGCTACCAATTTGTTGAACTAGATAAATTTGATCATTGCAGCTATTGGTGTACAATTGTGGTTATTTGTTGAACCAGTCAGATTAGAGCAAAGTGCAAAAGATTGAATCGATATGTCAAACAAGAGGTAACAAAATAGAAGAACTGTTCCTGGGAAAAGATATGCAAATACATAGACAATCAACTAGGAGGAACTAAAAGCACTGAAGTCTGGAAGGCGAACAAGATTAAACCCTTTGAGGGAATAACGACCGTCATGCTCAGAGGAACGCATCCATCTAATAATAGAAGAAGTGAAATGATCCGAAAACTGTTTAAGTAATGCTGAAACGGAGAAGATATTCCTGAAGAATAGGGACAATCATATATCTCTCCTGCGTATAAAAAAGGACCAAAAAATGATCTAAAAAATTATAGAATATTGAGGAATCTAATCGAAAAAGAGATCAAAAATAAACAACCTGAAGAATAGGCAGGCTTTTAAGATCTCACGTTTAGTGATGAAATGAGTTTTAAAGAGGATGGACATCGTTTGATGAGGGGCCAAACTGAATACTTATAATAAAACAATCAAAGAAGTAAAGAAGTAAACCTGGAGAGGGTTCTGTGAGGACATTGAAGGTGTCCCTGACATGGTGAGACTTAACAGGATTGTCAAAAGGGATTCTTCTAATACAATGAGATTGATTCTTCAATACACATCGACTGCAGACTCTTGAGCTTCTTCTCAGCGTGCACTTTCCCGGCTCGGTAAAACCGATCAAGCACTCGCCACAAGGAGGGCGACCAGAGATGATCGGAAACTATCACACGATATCTTTAAGCCTCATCTCGTACGATGGGCAGTAGAATCGTTTGAACCATATATATCTCCGGGACCAAATGGAGTGTTTTCAAGACTGCTGCAAGAGACAACCTAGGAAGGAGACATATACCCATCAAAGATCATTTAGACCAATTAGCTTTACATCCTTGTTGTTGAAGACTATGGAAAAAATTATACTCCTACATCTTAATATTATATATATATATATATATCCCCTCTACATCCTCTGCAGTGGGCATATCAGATGGGCAAATTGGGAGAGGCCGCCCTGCATAGTTTGGTAGGAGGACTCGAAAAGAGCCTACACCAAAAGGACTGGTTCACGGACGGATCCAAATCCAGTAAGGGCACATGAGCCGGTATTTATGGTCTGAGACCAAGGTATGGGATATCTATAAGCCTGGGATAGCATGCAACGGTCTTCCAAGTAGAAGTATTCGCTATGACAGCCTGCGCAGAACTCATTGCAAAGGGAGACTGCACGAAGAGAAAAATAATAATAATAATAATAATAATAATAATAATAATAATAATAATAATAATAATAATAATGTTTATTATGCCCAACAGTAAAAAACCAAAAAGAAGGCACAAATAAAGCAAAACGTGCATTAGTAAAAAAAATGAAAGAATGAATTCCTAAATAATAAAAAATAAAAGAAAAGAGGTAATATAAAAAATTACAAATCAAATATACAATATATAACATACATATCAACTAGACTTAAAAAGAAGTTTCTGTTCAAAAAAAATATCTTCAAAATATTTATCGGCATTCCTGCATATCTGGTATACTGGACTTCTCTTCATACAGTTAGTACGGCATCGAGGTGCTAAAAAGGTTGTAGAGTTTCTTGAGGCGAATCGCGGAGTGTAAATGGGGACCAATTCCAACAGAGAAGGACAGTCAACAATACCATGTATTAAACCATGCATGAAATTAGCATCGATCACTTCACGCCGAGTATCGAGAAGCATTAGATTGTGTTCAAGCAAAAGTAGAGAGTGATCATAATTCCTTACAGGATAAGCACCGTTCAACTTAAAGGTTAAAAACTTCAATAATCGTCGCTGTACCCCTTCAAGCTTCACCTTGTGGCAGACGTATAACGGATGCCACACAATAGAAGCATACTCCAATCTACTCCGCACCAAGGAGCAGTATAAAAGTTTAGTGGTTTTCACGTCAGTAAAGCACTTTGAACTACGTAATATAAAACCCAACATTCCGGAAGCAGATATACAAGTACGGTCTATGTGAGGTACAAAGGTTAATTGTGAGTCAAATAGAACTCCAAGATCTTTGATAGTGTCTGTATATGTCAAAATCCGTCCATCCAAACCATAATCAAAATGAATCACACCCTTCCTGCGAGAATATCTGACAACAGTGCATTTGTCGATGTTCAGCTTGACCAAGTTTCGGTGACACCAGTTCCATATAATATTAATGTTATCTTGCAAATAGTGTGCGTCCAGAGGACTATCAATTCGGTGATATATTTTCAAGTCGTCAGCGTATGCCAACGCAGAACAGGTCAGAGATTCGAGCAAGTCATTTATAAACATTATAAACAGTAAGGGGCCCAGGTTTGACCCCTGGGGAACTCCTGACGTGGCAGTGAATTCACTTGACCGAAATCCGTTATAATGGACGAAGTTGACTCTATCGGTCAAATACGACGATAAAAGCGCAAACAGCTCACCATGCAATCCAAAGTACGATAGTTTCTTTAAAAAAATATGGTGATTAATAGTGTCGAAGGCCTTGGCAAAATCAGTGTATATGACATCCATCTGACCGCGCTCGTCCAGCACTGAACTAATACTCTGAGTGACACACACCAAGTTTGTAATTGTTGAGCGACCACTCATAAAACCATGCTGAGCAGAAGAGATTCTCGGTTTAACGTGATGATAAATTGTATTATATATAATCTGTTCAAATACCTTAGAGAAGTTCGATAATACGGATATAGGTCTATAGTTGTTTAGATCCGCTCTGTCACCCTTTTTAAAAATCGGACTTATTCGAGACCTCTTCCAGATTGACGGAAAGTTACCAGTTAGTAGCGCCAAATTGAATAGTACTTTAAGAGGATAAAGGAATATCATACGGCAATCTTTAATTAGAAAAGACGGCACCTGATCATCACCGGCAGTCAAGTTAGATTTAAGTTTATTTATACTCCATAAAATTTGTTCTTCAGTGATACAGGTGATGTTAAGCGAATCATGAGGTACAGAAGATACGGTACCTAGATCAGGCAGTGAAGTAGGCAAATATATACTGGAAAAAACCTCAGCGAAACCGTTAACTATGTCATTCGGAGTCTCATATATAATTTCATCATTGTGCATAATAGATGGGATCCTAGATGATCCCTCCTTAAGATGTATAAATTGCCAAAGTTTTTTAGGGTCATCCTGTAAATTATTCTCCGCCACATTGATAAATGCTTTATATGCGTTGCTGATCTGATCCTTAGTGATCGTCCTCAATCGACTAAATTCATGGTAGAAATAAATTCTATTAGTAGTTTTCCACCTTTTATGATAGAACTTTTTTAGTTTAAGATTATTTATAATTTCCTTCGAAAACCATAACGGATATGAAGAACTCTGGGAAGCAGAACAAAGTGGAATATATTGATCAAATATGTTATACAACTTATTGTAGAATGATGCAACACCATCTTCAATGTCACGATAATGCTCCAAATCAGACCAGTCAGTACTACATAAACAACTGTACAAATCATGGTAGTTAGCTTTACGGAAATTATATCGACGGTTTGTATTGGAAGGAAATGAGACGGGCCTACTGGCAGCAGGAATAGTTAAAGATACAGAAAGCGCAGGGTGGTACGGATCCTCAGCAACCACAGGACAAAATTCGGATTCAACCGATATCGGAGAAGCGATATTAGAAAAGACAAGATCAAGAAAATTACCCTGATTGTTCGAGATATTGTTAAACTGATTCAAGTTTAATAGTGCTGAAAAAATGTCCAGAATATGCGCCTTAGGGTCCACGCGAGTTAGCTTGGAGAAGGTAGGAACGTTGAAGTCACCAATGATGAAAACTGGATGGTCAATCAGCATTACTTCCAATTCCTCAAAAAACATAGAAAAGTCATCCACTTGAAATTGTGGTGGAATATATATACAAGCAATGTAAAAAGTAAAATTATAATAGGTACATTTACCAATAATAACATCAATCAAGGGAAAGGTATTAAAAGATTTACTTGTATCAACTACCTCAAATCCGATGTCGTTGCGCAAAGCAATAAGAACGCCACTGCCAAGGGAGCGACCAACCAAATGAAATTTTCTATCGCAACGATATACACAAAAATTATCAGTAAATATTTCATTATTGAAAAAAGAAGAAGTTAACCACGTTTCAGAAAACATAAACAAGTCGAAGTCAGAGTTTAGTATATTGATATAAGCTTCGCGTGTTTTTGAACGAAGACCACGTGTATTCTGGTAATATACACGTAAAGTATGGCGCTCGTCACTGCTGGGCTGAATTAGTTTCCCTGCATAGAATTAGTAATTGTAGGAATACCATTTCTATACCTAATTTTCAAATTAGATTCACCTTTAGCAAGACGATCTGCTAATTCAGTTTTGATTACATTAAAGTAAGCTCTTTGCCTCGGAGTTCGATCAGCAGAAGCCCACAGTTGAGAAAACCGCTCATCATTTTTAATTTCTCTAAATTTTCGTAAAAATTTAACAACATCAGTAGCAGAGGAAAGACGCACACAAATGGGTCGAGCACGCTGTTGCTTAGTAGGATCAAATTTCCCAAGTCTGGTAGGTTCAATCCGATCACATGCAATACCCGTGGAATTAAGTATAGTTTGAACTGTAGTAGTATCTTGCTGAATCTGATCAAGCCGAGAACCCGCGTTTTCAAGGCTACCATAGACAATGATATTTTGGGAACGTTTATTTCTTTCAGAAATCTCTCCGATAATCTCCTCTTGCAATACATAAGAGGTATTTGCAGCTGAAGTAGTAGTTAATTCCTCATATTTATGCTTCATGCTTCTGATTTCGTCCTTTAAATCATTAATTAATGCAATTAGCTTTGGGATTTGATGAACCCCTTGCTCACACTCAATGCATATATACTTCAACCTACGCCTGGAACTTGGACGCAAAGTAAAACATTTTATCTCAGCGTCAGATAAATCAGAGCAACCAATATGAATCGATCTAGCACACCCGTCGCATTTTATAAATGTATCAGTTTTTTCATTAATTATTATATTGCATTTGATACAAGACATATTAGATTGAAAATAGATAAATTGATGCAAAAAATATGTATATATCAATGTGTATACTGATATTTAAGGAAATACACGCGGACACACTTCACAACGGTAGGGCCTGTTACCGTTGACTTCCGTACAAACAAGAGGGCCGCGGTAAGGATAAGGGTTTAGAAAACAATAGGAAAATATCAGTGTTACACCCACAATGTATCGTAAACAAAATACTATGTATTATATTTAGAGTAATATCGAAAAGTTTTTATAACCACTGAAGGTAAAAATACACAACAAAAAGTGATAAGGTATAAGAAACAGTAAGAAACAGTAAGAAAGAAGAGAATATTGATGGTTACTTACAATTAAATTTGCACAAATTATGACCAAACCAGAAATTATTCAACAATATAAAATACACCATATGCAGGATTAGAAAAAGAGCTATCAGCACATATATATCAAGTCAATAAATTGTCACAGCAAATATCAGAAAAATAAATCACAAATACGAACGATAATGCACGACTTTTAGTCTGTACGACCGAACTATAATCTTTAAAAATAAACATAATGACTGATAGTGAGACCGCTATCAAGGCAGTTATGAATCCTCTTGCCAGGTCAAAACTGGTTAACGACTCTGAACAGCACCTCAATGAACTGACACAAGACAACGAGGTATCTTTGATCTGGGTGCCCGGACATGAGGATATTAGAGGCAATATAATCGCCGAAGAAATGGAGGTCGACTGAGGGTCAACTCCATACTAAAGCGCTAATAGGGGATAGGGACGCTAAGTTCTCTGAAAGCCTAATTAGACGAAATAAAAAACAAGTTAAGACCATTATTGGGTTGATAACTGGACACTGTTCCTTAAGGACGCACTCATTGAACACGGGTCGAATCCAAATCCAGTAAGGGCACAGGAGCCGGTATTTATGGTCTGAGACCAAGGTATGGGATATCTATAAGCCTGGGATAGCATGCAACGGTCTTCCAAGCAGAAGTATTTGCTATTGCGGCCTGCGCAGAATTTATTGCAAAGGGAGACTGCACGAAGAAAAAAATAAAAATAATGACTGATAGTCAGACCGCTATCAAGGCAGTTATGAATCCTCTTGCCAGGTCAAAACTGGTTAAAGGCTATAAACAGCACCTCAATGAACTGGCACAAGACAACGAGGTATCTTTAGGTATCTTTTATCAATATAATAGCCGAGGAAATGGAGGTCGACTGAAGGTCAACTCCATACTAAAGCGCTAATAGGGGACGGGGACGCTAAGTTCTCTGAAAGCCTAATTAGACTAAATAAAAAACAAGTTCAGACCATTATTGGGTTGATAACTGGACACTGTCCCTTAAGGAAGCATCCATTGAACACGGGTCGGGTGAGCGAATCCTGGTGCAGGAGATGCGAGTTATAGGAGAAAACAAGCTTACATGTAATCTGCACATGTGAGGAGTTGAAGGTTCTCAGGCAGAAACATTTCGGAAAGGAACAACTGGAGCCCTCGAGGGTACTCAAGTTTCCAGTGGGCACGTTCTCAACTGGTAATGAAGGCTGCAATAGGGATGGTATAAAGAGTACCCAGCTCAAGTGCCTGGACTATAAGTGTCCAACCCTAACTGAATAGATAGATCGTTTGATGATGAGGAACCTACTGCTAAGCCCTGATCTTCAGTTACCGCTGGAAACAGTGATGGAGTGAGATGTATGAGTGACGAAGATCCAAGATGCTTCTTCCATAAATATAAATAATTAGCACCATTTTATCTCGTGTGTAAAACTTATTTATTTTAACGGAAACAATAGGAAGAAAAGTTTATTCCCCAAAACGCAGTAAATAAATATTATAATTGGCATAAAAATCATAACTTCGTTTTTGTTTAAAATCATATGCTTTCTCGTTTTTTTCCCTCTTATAAAGACAATCGATCGGGCATGTAACGGTATTAATTTTGTGCTATCGTCGTAGTCTACTGACCAATATAATTATGCGGCCTACGCGGATATAACACCGTTAGACAAGCTCGCAATTTCTGTTTTTCCTCCGTTTTTTTTTTGTTTTCGGTAATCTTATCATGCCTGCAGAACAATTTGTTCACTTGACCGGAACTGTCCACTTTCTTCTCAGCGCACAAGATACAGCATTATTTTAGTAACATTTTCGCCAAATACCTTGTCGTGTTTGTCGAGAATTTGAAGCGATTTCAAATGCGCAAATGCGTGCTAACAAAAACTGAGTTAATAGGAACTCGTTTGGCAACTACGCGTTTTATATTACCGTGGTATATCAAACTGTATACATTAGCTGTCACCTTCAATTATTATGACAATCTATCGAAGTAATGTTTTACATATTTTTCCTACCTCATTCGGATTAATCAATTCTGAACGCGAAGTTTTAATAAACGACAATCTAATCCGCATATTTCGGGGTTTTTTTTTTTAATATAAAGTAGCACTTTAGATATACATATACGAGAATATGAATTTAAATTAGATACATATTTCAAATATTTAAAGATTTGCTTCTTATATAAGAGCTCTCACGATTTAAATGTGCTTTTAAAAGTGTTATATGAAATCAGACAATTATTGTAAAAAGATGCGAAAACTATTATCCACTTCCGGATTTTCTAATTTCTCCTCACCATTTCACTCATCCTTTATGATAATTTAATCTTACTCTGATTATATAGAAATACGATTATATGATTATTATTATTATTTAATTTTTACATAAGAAAGCCTATCAAATAGCACAAAATAAAGTGAAACTTCTCATACATAAATCAACATTAAACAAAAGAAAACGGAAATTAAAACTCAAGTTAGAAAAACATGAAAATTAACAACAGTTTACTACTCATTGTTAAAAAAAAGATCTTGCGCGAGTGACGCAAGACATCTTCTCATCGTTTATCATTCGCTTTCAAAACAAATAGAAATCCACTCTAGATACACATACATACTCTGAAGAGTCTTCAGCTTCACCCCAATGCCCCAGATTAGCAATAGTTGAAGCAAAGATAATTGTATGCATGCACAGAACTAGGAAAACAATGGTACAATTGCATTGTTCGGCTGGTTGGTTTTCGTTAAATGGTGAACTACTACAACATGTTCGTTTTCATCCCATTAAGCTAGAGCTCAAGGTCTCATCGTGAACCGATTTATTTTTTTGTTGTTTTTTTTCTTTTCTATTTAACGTCATATTGTATTCAAACCGCTTAAGATTGAAGAGTGTCGGGAAAATTGTTACTAAATCGGTGTATCTGCTTCTGTTTGTGTTAGTGTGTGTGTGTGTTTAATTGAGTTGAATAGAATGGGTAATAAATGTTAAGAGATTCTTATGTAATTATGAAGATTGAATTGAGTAATTTGTAAGGTAATGAGTACACGTTTGTAAGTAACAAAGTGGTCATCGAAAAGTTATTGACTTCCATTTTGTCTTGGCTACTGGTTTTTGGTTCACAGGAGTGGAATATTTTGCCAAAAACGGTCTTTAATTCTTCAAGTAACAATTATCAATGTAGCGGATTCGATGTAGCATACGCATCTAGTACAAACGTTCACAACTGTTGGCAACTGTTAGAAACAATTCAATTTTGCTGATTGCGTCCTTTTCCGAATTGTGTGACAAAATTTACCATATTGTTGATAGCTTTTTAAGTTGAATAATGGTCGAAAGAACTTCTTTTGCACTTCCTGAATCGTCATTTATACTTTCGCAGCCATTTTTTGATTATAAAAGCCCACACACACACAAATTTCACCAGATTGAATACCTTCATATAGACAAGAACACAACAAAATGATGTTGCAGAACGTCTAAACAGAACTATTATAGAAAAAACAAGGACAATGTTGTAATGATAGCGATCTATCTGAAAAATAGGAACCCAACTTCGGCAATTCCTAGAGCAATTCCAGAAGAAATTTGAACTGGAGGAAAGGTTGATTTGAGCAATTTAAAGGTTTTTGGATGCAAGGCATTTGTACTGATTCCTTCTGAAATAAGAAAGAAACTGCGGATGCAAAATCTGCTGCTCATATCATGGTCGGATATTGTGAAGACTCAAAAGGATACAGACTATTAGATTTAAATAATCCAGGAAAAATAGTTAGGTCACGTGACGTATTTTTTTTAGAAGATCTTGATGATGATATAGAAAAGTTAGAGAAAATGACAGAACCACAGATTATACCAGATAATTCTGAAATATTTTTTGAATGAATCTAACACAAGTCATGGATTCAAGCGAAGATGAACACTCATCTACCAGCGAATACGTCCCAAGTACTAGTGATAATTTGTCGTCAATTCTTTTACCTGACGAATGTGAAGATGACATTCAAGAGGAAATTGAAAATAGAGACGAGCAAGATAAATGGGTAATCGCAATGAAGAACGAATATGGATCTTTAGTTAAGAATGTGAAGTGTTCGAAATTGTTGATCGTCCATCTAATGGAAATGACGTTAAATGTAAATGGGTTTATAAAATAAAAAAAGGACGCTACAGGTAATTTTGAAAGGTTTAAAGCGCGACTGGTTGTAAAAGGCTGCAATCAGAAATATAATATAGACTACAAAGAAACTGTTTCCCCTGTTTTCATCATTCAACCTTAAGACTACTATTTGCTTTCGGGAATGAAAACGATATGGACATTGATCATATCGACATTACTACTGCTTTCTTAAACAGTGATTTAACAGAGAAGATATATATGGAACAACCATAAGGCTTTGTGATTGGTGGTAAAAATAAAGAGTGTCTATTAAAGAAGAGTATATATGGCTTAAAACAAACAAGTTACTATTGGAACAAAAATTTACACAACGTTTTAATTTTGAATTGTACTCAAGTTTTGTGAATTAAAATAGTCATTAAAAGTGATTTCCAATACGGAGTGAATTACGTTATTTTGAAGTTCTTCACTGGATCTCTTGGTGCAGAAGTAGAACACTAAACAATTTAACCCACTGAACACCAAACAAGTTTTAACGAAAAACACCGACGCGTTTCAACAGCAATGCTATCATTATCAAGGCGATAATAAAACTAAATTAAAATAAAATCTACAAAAACAGGTAACCTAAATGTTATGCACGGTCAATCCGATACGCATCATTAATTTCGAAAATATATGTTTTCGAAAGTTTAGAAATATATAAAAATAAGTCATGTGTAATGAATTGTGACAATGGCCCTATACCGTATTCGTCATTGTTTTCGTTAATCGGAAATTAATGATGCGTATCGGATTGACCATGCATAACATTTAGGTTACCTGTTTTTGTAGATTTTATTTTAATTTAGTTTTATTATCGCCTTGATAATGACAGCATTGCTGTTGAAACGCGTCGGTGTTTTTAGTTAAAACTTGTTTGGTGTTCAGTGGGTTAAATTGTTTAGTGTTTTACGTTATTTTGTCCGTTTGCATTAAAACGATTTCCAACAATTATAAATCTAATCTATATATAATGGATTTTTCTGCAACTGTTGCCGACTCTTTCTCCCCAATCTCCATCTTATTCTATCGAAACCGTCGACTACCTCCAAATTTTTTCTACTCATGGCCTCGTCTATATTATCTCCCCAACACCTTTGTGGTCTTCCTCTCCTTCTCCGCTCTGCTCTGGTGGTATCAATTTCAGTATCCTTCTGGGTCATTTGTTAGCCTTTCCATTCGTATTGCGATTCTGATATCGTCATTCATAATCCTTCTGCAGCTTCTTCTCAAAAAATCACTTCCTATTGCCATGAGTTTACTTTGTTGTCATCCCATACTTCCGAACCGTAGAGGGTGATACTTTGAACTAGACTTTTATACACGTGTTTCTTTATCGCTCTTTTGATCGGCTTAATCTCCATTTCTTTCCACAGTATGGGTATGGGCACACTATCGTAGATTTTTCCTAGATCTATTAAGGCTACATGCGTCTCTCTACTTTAGACTTTGCTAAACCGACCTTAAAATCGTAATAGATCATTGTTCACATGTTTCGACGACAAATTGTACCTACTTCTCTAGTTCCATGGCACTGTGGCACCGAAGAAAAATGTCGTGTATGAGAGATTCATATTCTGTAATCGTAAACAGGAAGAAGAGGTCAATCGTTTGACCATTTTCTAACAGACTTAAAGAAATTGGAGAAGAATTGTGAATTTGGAACACAGAGTGATTCTATGATTTGGGAGACAATAGTGTTTGGTGTTAAGAACAAAGAGGTACAAGAAAAGTTGCTACGAATGAGTGAATTAACATTGGTGAAAGCTGTTGAGGTATGCACAGCCAACGAAGTATCTATGTAGTGCACAAATCAAAGAAGTACAACAAAAGGAAAAAATTGAAGTTATTAAGAAAAAGATAAATAGACATTATCAAGAAAAGAATAAGAAGACTGAAAAGACGAGTAACGAGTTTAAATTTATAAGGTGTGGGACAAGTTATGGATGTTTCAAAATTTACCCATTAGAAAAAACAGATCTAACATGTGAAGACAATCAAAAAAAATATAAATTGAAATTCGTTGTTGTTGAATGTTAATCTGAAACGATTCTAAGTTTAAAAGCTTGTATAGATATGATATTTGTTAAGAAGATAGATGGTTTCAGTATTACTAAAATACAGGATCAATTTATTAAAGAAAATTTGAATATATTTAAGAAAAGTTTTCAAAAAAGTGTACCTTAAAAGTCAAAGAAAGTTCCAAACCTGTTGTAAAACCACCACGTCGAATACCGTTATCATTAAGAAATAAATTGAAAGATAAATTAGCTGAATGTTGTTATAATTGAAACTAAATGAAGTTTTAGAGGAAATAAGTAAATTATATGCCTTTGCAATACCTTTTGGAACACATAAATTTAAGAGATTACCTTTCGGCATTAGTAGCGCTCCAAGTGAATGAAGAAAATTTTGCGGATATACATAAAGTAAGCATATACTTTTACGTCTTGTTAATTGCATATGAAACTGAAAGTGAGCATGGTAGAATAGTAGATAAAGTAATAAATAGAGCACGCAAATTAGGAGTAAAGTTTAATCAAAGCAAGGTACAGTATAAAAAATAAGAAGTCAAGTACTTGGGACAGATTTTTTAACAAAGAAGGACTGCAAATAGATCCAGACAAAGTTAGAGCTATAATAGAACTAGAAGATCCAAGTAATAAGAATCAATTTCAAGCAATTTTGGGAATGATAGGTTATTTGAGAATTTACATTCCTAATTTATCTGACCTATCTGCACCACTAAGGGAACTTTTAAAAAATAACGTAGAATGGATTTGGATGGAAGAACATCATAAAGCACTATGTAGAATTAAAGCATTAATAAGTGCGGCGCCAATTTTTAGAAATTTTGATGAAAACAAATTACCTGTAATTCAAACTGATGCTGAGAACGAGTTAGGTTGGCGTTTATTACAGGAAGGAAAGCCAGTTGTAATAGTGAAAAGAATTTGCCACAAATTGAAAAGGAATTTCTCCCTATAGTTTCTGCTTGTCAAAGATTTCACAACTACATATATGGTCGAAAAGTGCAAGTTAAAACTGACCATAAGCCAAATGTTGCCATAATGAATCGTATTGGCTAAAAAATAAGTCTGGAAATATTATACGAAGAGATAGTCACCATCTAAGAAAGTCAAAAGGTGGTTTTATAGAAAGAAAGGAAGAGCATTTGGATCAATCATACCAGAATAAAACGGATGCCCCAGACTTAGAAGTACTAAATTTAAAATGACTGTTAATACAATGTTTTAATTTTAAGTTATGTAGAAGGGAAGGACTAATATGATCGATAGATGGCACTAATTTTAAGGTGCTTGTAACAGACACAGGTGTTCAATATATTATTAAAAACTATTGTGTATCTTTATTAACTAGTTTATTAATAGTTTTACCAAATACGACACCGTGACCATCCTATATCTGATGTTTTAGTTGTTTATTGTTACACGTCGTATGACAATAACAAATAAAAAAATTTATAATAAAAACTAACTCGTCAAACGTGTTAAAACCTGATTTATGGAACATTATAATAATCGCAATTATAATAATAATCGCATTACATACAAACATTAATTCGTACATTAATACAAAAACAATTGTTTGAAGCTTTTGAAATAATCGGTAGTGTCATTACTTTGTTTATTAATTAGCATTATAATAACATTTAGTCAGATTATTATTCCTCGATTTCTAATTCAATAGTTTTTTTTCTCTATAAAAACAGTTTATGCAATGTTAGCAAGAAGAATACCTCTATATTTAATTTTTTTATGTAACACTATTACACTTGCACAATTGCAAACGTATTCACAACACCATTTTGCTCATTGACTCTTTTGTAAAGTTAATAATAATTATTTCAATTTAACGAAGGAAAAAACGTTGTTAAAATGTCAAGTGAAGATTGCAATAAGCCTATGCACAATAGGTGCGCCTTATACTGTTCTATAGGTCAGCATGGACTCTGCAGAGCAATTAAGTACCAGGATATAATAAAATTTTATGCATAAATGTGGCTATTGCTGTTGGCATTAATTTTGTTCACATAAATAGTAAAGTTTAATACTAACCAATATTAAATATTATTCTACTTATTGAAAAATATCAGCTGTGAACTTTATTGAACTCAAAAACGTAAGAGAACAATTGTCAGAATTTAATAATCCGTAACACTAAGATAAAATTGATCATTTGTCTAAATTTAAATGTCACCTTATATCACAATCTTCCAATAATTAACTATGAGTTTAGTCCCATGGAATAACCGTGAAAAGAAATTTCTTAAATTACCATTCCACCTCATAAGCAAAGGATTGAATCGTGTTTTTCAACAATTCAATTTAACTCAATTGATTGAATTTAACAATTGAGACGATTTCAAAAATATTTAGGTGTTTCGGTACATTTGAATAACATTGTATACTTAATTTATTTTGATGTATGTACATTCAAAATTCAATTTCTAACATAAGAACCAGCAGAATATTTCATTTCCGGGGAAACCGTAAAGATTGTGGAATTTTATGATAAACGACAAAATTCCAAATATACTTTATTTGTCATATCGAAACATTTAAATATCCGTATAAATAAAATAATAACGTAACTTTCTCTGGCGTATAGCAACATATACATATGTAAATATTTTGTTTAATTCACCTCAATTTTTTTTTGTTTTGTTTTAAGATGAAGATGTGTACACTTTTTTCTTTACAACTCAACCATGCTTCGTTAAGTACCGTTTGACAGTAACCCAAAATTTTGGGTAAGATATTTAATGGGTTCTTTTCTTTGAAAATGTAATTGATGTTGGTTTCTTTTAACAAAGCAGTGCGTCATGTGCACGTTTCAAACAACTTTGGATACCAAAATGTCCTGAATGAATTTATTTCGACATTTTAGGGATTTGGGACTTTTTCACTACAACTTTTTCTCCCTTGAGTATTAATCCTTCGTAGTAAGACAATTCTTCAGTTCACTTTGCTATGGTAGAAGAGTTTTTGGTGGTCTAATCCCGTGCACTCTACTTAAAGATGAATCTTTTCTTGTCGGTCATTTTGTTCGATACACGTCGACAAACCCCCAGGAAGGCACATTAACGCGTTTGAGCGCTGTGACCGTTCAAATTTTCATAAATTTTCTGGACAACTTTTTCATCATATAAATATTACCTAGCTTGATAGCCGTTTGATGGATCTGCTTCCCCCTCGGCAAGTAGGTTCACCTTGTTAATCTAAACGAGAGGCCAAACTCCCAGCCGGGCACATTAACGCCTTATAGGGCTAAAATTTCATCGATATTCTCTCTAGAACCGTTTGATAAATCTACTTCGCTCTCGGCCAGATGGTTCATCTTGTTCATCTAAACGAGAGGACAAACCCCCAGGAAAGTACATTAACGAGTTTGAGTCCTGCGACCGTTCAAACTTTCATAAATTTTCTGGACAACTTTTTCATCATATAAATATTACCTAGCTCGATAACCGTTTGATGGATCTGCTTCCTCCTCGGCAAGTAGGTTCACCTTGTTAATCTAAACGAGAGCCCAAACTCCCAGCCGGGCACATTAACGCGTTATAGAGATAAATTTTCTCGAGAACCGTTTGATGAATCTGCTTCGCTCTGGGCAAGTTGGTTCATCTTGCTAATCTAAACGAGAGGACAAACTACCAGGAAGGCACATTAACTCGTTTGAGCGCTGTAACCGTTCAAACTTTCATAAATTTTCTGGACAACTTTTTCATCATATAAATATTACCTAGCTCGATAACCGTTTGATGGATCTGCTTCCTCCTCGGCAAGTAGGTTCACCTTGTTAATCTAAACGAGAGGGCAAACTCCCAGCAAGGCACATTAACGGGTTATAGAGATAAATTTTCTCGAGAACCGTTTGATGAATCTACTTCGCTCTCGGCCAGATGGTTCATCTTGTTAATCTAAACGAGAGGACAAACCCCCAGGAAGGCACATTAACGCGTTTGAGCGCTGTGACCGTTCAAACTTTCATAAATTTTCTGGACAACTTTTTCATCATATAAATATTACCTAGCTCGATAACCGTTTGATGGATCTGCTTCCTCCTCGGCAAGTAGGTTCACCTTGTTAATCTAAAGGAGAGGCCAAACTCCCAGCCGGGCACATTAACGCGTTGTAGAGATAAATTTTCTCGAGAACCGTTTGATGAATCTGCTTCGCTCTGGACAAGTTGGTTCATCTTGCTAATCTAAACGAGAGGACAAACTACCAGGAAGGCACATTAACTCGTTTGAGCGCTGTGACCGTTCAAACTTTCATAAATTTTCTGGACAACTTCTTCATCATATAAATGTTACCTAGCTCGATAACCGTTTGATGAATCTAATAACTAACTTTATTTTTCACTTCTAAGACCTTCTTACAAGGGAACACCGACAACTGTCACACCCGGATTTGGATGATACTCGATCGAAAGAGTATTTTAATATAAGAAACAGGTATTTTTCTGTTTCGGTGGATGAAACGCCCGATTTTGAGGTACAGCCCCCTCAATAGTTTGGACGATTTTTAATTTTTGCAAATATTCCCTAAACTATGAGAGATATTAAATTTTCTTTTTAATATAATTTGCAGTATATTATACGGTCCTAAGGATTCATTTTCCATTTTTTTTAATTCCTTCTTTCCTTAATCATCAAAAAAAGGCTGCTTTTACGTAGAAAACGACGTTGCTCTCCATTTTCGCAAAAAGTTTATAAGGGGGGACAGGGTAGCCTATACCTCCCCCCATTTTTACCCCAATTTTCACCGCTATTTTTAGTATTAAAGGAATCTACCAATACGTTTGGACCTCGAGTTGCACAATCTTCGTTTCGACCTGTAAATGTGTATATTTCTTCTTCAGTATCTGGTAAGCTCACTTCAAATCATTTCAAAACCTGGCTAACGGATGTTTTTCTCTCGAATACCATCCCGAAGGGTGTTCTCTTGATTGATTCTTGGAGTGGGCATTGTGTTCGCCGAACTTCAAAAATTAGTGCCAAAAGACAAAACTTTAAACATTTTAAATAAATCAAACATGTTCATTTTAAATAAGCCAAAAAGAAAACAACAGCGATGGTATAACCTCTAGATATATATGGTTTTAGACTGTGGAAACATTTCGGATATAGTGATTTTTATGAACTATGACATAGATTTACATCAGAGCAATAAAATTATTAAGTTGCAATCCCTAACCCATAATCAATTTTCTTCCCCAAGATTTTTCGACGCATTCCATTTTTTGTTTATTCTGTTTAGTGCCAAATCTGTAGGGACATTTTATTATACAACTTTAGTTTTCATTTAATGAATTTTTGTACTGTAAAATTTTTTCGTCTTTTGAATATTGTATCCAATGTATGTCTCTCCAATTTAATTTGTGGCCCATCCCTTGCTTTCAATTAGTCAGTTGTTTCGAGAATGTCAGCAAAATCAAAAAAATCTTTTCTTTCCATTTCTTTAACCAATGAACGGTTTCTTTCTTCCAACCTGTCGTATAAGTTGCACCCAATCATGAGGATGTTCGATTTTCAAATTACTCTTTTTCTTTTTCTTCTCTATTAAGCTACGATCTCCGTCACATTCCATGTGCGTATGCACGGGCAATAAAAACTTATGGTCAATGATCGTCAAATTTGTCGAATTTTGTAGAGCTGCTAAACATGCAGCCGAAATGTAGCTATTTTTTTTTCTGTCCAGCCCATGAGTCTGAATACATTATAAGATGATTTACATTGAAATCGAGATTGTTTATTATGTACGAATAGATGCACGACCCAATTTCTTTTCCACCTCGTTTGGCCAAAGACTCGTACCACAAATAGCAATAAGCTTGTGAAATGTCACAAGACTGGACGTGGACTGTTAAATCATACGTCCATTGTTGACGTTTGTAGAATGATTCCCTACTACATAATTCCGGTGTCGGTAGGCATTGTTAGTATGAGATGATCACGATCTATTACACCTGAAATATTGACTTTTCACTTTTTCCTTAATAAAATGTCAATAGACTTGTTGCTTATATCAAATGTCCGTCTAAAACAATCTTTAAATACGCACGTTTCAAATTATTCTTGATTCTAAATTGATATATTGCTGTATCTGTTCTCATCCGAGGATTACCTTTATTCTCGTGCACTTCTTTTGTTGTAGTTTCCCATTGTCCACAGTTCGTTAAGTAAGGCTGAACGTACTTCACCGTCTTACTTTTCTATACATTTATTTCTACAATTTTTCAGATCTTTCATTTTTCTCTTTGCAACAATTTTATTTTTTCTCGTACAGTACTCTTTATCTAAATTTGTTTTAAATTTTCTTTCCTCCCTTAGTTTCCGAGTTTCAGATTTGGAACGTTCTTTTACATTCATTTCCTGCGATGTAGCATTTTCTGTTTTTCGGTAATGATTGCATTCTCATAATGTGAACTATCGCTTATACAGGATCCCATTTCTTCATCCACAGGGACATAATCAGGATCTTGATCATTATCACTTGATTCTGACACACCGGCATCCTCAAAATCATTCAATATATTCTCAATATCCTGAGTCACTGGCATGTCGTTAACTTTGTCCACAACAAAAAACTCGGCTTAACACTAGATTGATGTTTATGTAGCAATAACAATAGCTACAAATTGATAGAAACATAGCCGCCAGTTATGTGCCTTATATACATAGCAAGTATTGAAATTCAGCACTTTTGCGTTTAATATTTTTATTAATAATTAAAGATTACTCACACGTACTGCCGCAATGAGAAGATGTCTTTGATCACCATCATTTTCCCCCTCGAAAACATTTTTCACAAAACGATTAAAATTTATTAATACGTCATCCAATGTAGATATGTCAAATAAAGTTGTAGGTTATGTAAAAGGAGATAAGTCAAACAGCAAATCCTAGTACCCAAATGCTGATTTTGTGCATAACAGTATAAATGGACTTGGATCTTGTTTTACTCAAAATAAAAATAAATTTTTGGTGACTTATCGCCACACTGTATTCCTGATATCATTGGAGTTTCATATGATAGACTTGTTTCCTTTTACGCATTTAAAGTTACAACCGTATGACTAAATTTGACCAAACCTCGTTTTCCCTAAAAATTGACTTATTACACACTTATTACGACCAACAGCCGAATTAATACTTTGTTTTCTAGATATTTTTATTGATAGGCATGGCCATTTATATTATTAGTATTTTGACACATATTAAATGTCAATTTCTTCCACTGAAGAAGCCTTTTTAACGAAAACATAATATTATATGTTCTGGAATAAATTGGTATTTAATTAATTGTTTTATTGATATATAAGTGGAAATATTTCAGGAATTGAAAGATAATTACGTTTTCTAAAACAAGAGTTTAGACGCTTTAGACATCTTCATATTTTGTGCAGTATTGAGGACCTGGCAATGTTCTTCAGTTAATTTTGATATACGTAGGTTTGGTCGTTGATTACAATAGTTTTGAGAAGCACCTTGAAATATACGATGCTACAATTTGCAAAGCCTTGTTTTGACTTATGTACTGGGTGGCCAACTAAGAATGTCGCTCGCGGCCATATTTCAGAAACGGTTTACAATACAGCTATGGGCAAAAAATATTATCGACTAAAGTGACCCCTAGAAACATCTGAAAATTATTTATAAAAGTGTAGGATGACCGGTAGAGGGCGTAAGTGATCCCCAAAAACCTTAATTCTTATTTTACGGAAAATTTAACAACTTATGGTCTATCATAAATATGAAAATCGGAATTTACTGAAAATGTTATATTTATAATTCGGCTTATAATTCGACTTCTGTTGAACCGAATTTTGCAAACTTAGTCTCGCTGGATACAGCATTACTCCTCCAATCTAATACTTACAAATTGGAACCGATTTAGTAAGTGACGTGCATGCTAGAGGGCGCTGTTGAAATTTTATCGGGATTTTTTTTTCTCGAAAATATTAAATCGAAACATGGAAACAACAAATTAAAAAAATCGGCTTAAATTACCAACAAATCAGCGAAAACCAGGTATCGCTATCTTTTACCAATCCGAAGATATCTTCAGAAACGTGTGAATGGAAAAAATTTCTTCTATAAATTTAAATTACTCTGCTTTCCGTGAACGGAATTTAGCAAATTTGGTCTTATTAGAAAGGATTTTCATTGACCTATGTCTCGTAATCTAAGCTGTTTAATATTGTTTTGTCCATTACCGCTAGAGGGGAATTTAAATATGTAAATTTTATGATTTTTGAAAAGAACAGTACGTGGAAGGTTATATTTATGCTCATGCTATAAAATAATGAATGGAAAGCTTAAGATTTTAGTGAAAAGCACAACGGTATAATTCAAATAAACAATGCAGAAAAGCAATAAAAAAAGAAACAGCAAAATAAAGTTAATATTAGTGATGGCCTAAATCTTGAAGTTGTCTCCTATTATTTTCGATGCAAACTGTCACTCTACAACGAATGGATAGAACTACAGCCTCTATTTCTACCTTAGAAATAGTTTGAACGATATTTCCTATTCCCACAACCAAATTGTAACGAGCGGTAGGTCGCGTTGCAAACCTAAGATATTTTTTCACCCACACAAATAAAAATCAAAAAAGTCAAATTTGGGATCCTGGGTGGCCATGGAAATAGACTAGCCTGTTACATCCACCTATCAGGTAGGTTATTCTCGAACCTGAAGGAATGGAAATTTCAAGAGAATTGTCAAAAAAAATCCTACAATTTCAATAGTTCCTATTCTGGAGTTGACTTTCTCACTTTTTCATAACAAGTAGTAACGAGGAGTGAGCGGTGAAAGTTACTCCCTGGGAGTGCTATTTTTCCACTGTTTCGAAGATCACGCCCCAGGGGTCAGAAAATTGCGAACATTTAGGGAGAAATGCACAGCACACTCATCATATTGAAAAACATATTGTTGCGAATTGCTAGCGACATGTCTTCTGTTCTGTTCTGTTTAACGCCCTCTAGCGGTGACTGAAATAAAGACAATATTAAACAATTTGAATCACTAGCAGTAGGTAGTAGGAAAATCCATGATAGTCTATTTTTTGGGCCGCCAAACATTCCACCCGTTGTTTCTTTAAAAATCATAGAATTTACGCATTTAAATTTCTTTATCGCCCTCTAGCGGTGACGGGCACGATCAAATTAAACAGCTTCAATCACTAAACAAAGGACAATAAAAATCCTTTCTAATAAGACCAAATTTGCTATATTCCGTTCACGGGAGGCAGAATAATTTAAATTTATAGAAGAAATTTTTTCATCTACACGTTTCTGAAGATATCTTCGGATGGGTAAAAGATAGCGATACCTGGTTTTCGCTGATTTGTTGGTAATTTAGCCGACCTTTTTTATTCGTTATCGAAATTGTATGTTTCCATTTAATATTTTGGAGAAAACACCAAATTCCCAAAAAAATTTAAACAGCGCCCTCTAGCATGCACGTCACTTATTAGATCGGTTCCAATTTATAAGCAGTAGATTGGAGGATTAATGCTGTTTTCAACGAGACTAAGTTTGCAAAATTCGGTTCAACAGAACCTGAGTTATAAGCGTTGCTTCAAAACAAAGTTTCTCCTCTTCTCCGCCCCTTATTTGAAAAATATAAAAATTTGTCCGATGTAAAATATGCAAAATTTTCAGTAGATTCCGATTTTCATATTTAAGTTGATAAATTTTGCGTAAAATAAAAATTATGGTTTTTGGTGATGAGTTACGCCCTCTACCGGTCATCCTACACTTTTCCAAATAATTTCGAGATGTTACTCGGGGTCACTTTAGTCAGTAATATATTTTTCCCAAAGCTGTACTGTAAACCGTTCTTGAGATATGGCCGAGCGGCATTCTTAATTGACCACCCGGTACATATCTTTCACTTTTTTTCTGGTACTTATTGGTTTTGCAGGATTTCCATATTATGCCTTTTCTTCATTATTTTGACCATACATAGTTCTAGCTTTTATTTCCAAATTCCACACTATGAGCAACTTCGCTTCACGTTTAAAATCATAATCATAATAAATGTCATTCATAATTGTATTTATCCTCCAATCGAATCTTTCGTTGTTCGTGTACCTATATACATCGTTTCATCGCATCCGTAAATATAAATTCACTCTTGTAATACATACGCACAATCCTCGTTACCAAACCTTTTACACGATCCGTAATTCCATTCCAGAAACGAACAATAAATTAGATCTAGCGTAGATCAAAGATCACCTTGATATTACGCGGTTACATAGGTGAAAGTGAATCGTCTTCAGTTCTCAATGCAAGAGCCCATCATCACGTTCTTGTTACTCTCGTTATTGCGGCCGATCTGCAAGCCTGCGGATACGCAGAGACCTAGAAATTTTCAAGAGACGATCTATTGTTGTAGACGAAACAATATACTATGCAACGTAATTCTTTTTAACTTTCGTGTCTTTTTTTTCCTAAAATTCTATTGAACGAGTTGCAATTCTCACGATTTAGATAAAAACGTTTTTTATTGAGAATTTAAGTTATGTAATCGGTGGTTTTGCTATAATACTACAAAATCCAGAATATTTTGATCTCACTGTACCTGCATATACAGTGTGGAACAGCCAAATGGAATAAATTCGATAACAAATAAATGAGGGTGTATTGGGAAAAACGCTTGGACACGTCGATTTGTATTTTTAAATGCGCATTTTTTTCAAAAAAAAAAAAAATTATACCGCGTGTGTCATGTGACAGTGGCCAATACCAACTTTCTTATTTTAAATGGAAACCCCTGCATATTATTTATTTTTTGGGTTCTTCTAGACATAATTCATGTACAATGTCCCATACCTATCTTCAACTGTTTCGAAAATATTAAGTGTTTTCAGATTTATTATGAAAATTAACATTAAAAAAAGAAAATTATTTTATTTCACAAATTCGCTACATTACACTAAAAATCTATTTCCCATTTAGCTCTTGATATTGATAAAGTAAGCAAAAACCATTGCTGCGTTCCTTTTTACTGATACGAAATTAAAAAAATACAAAGACCGTTTTGTTTATTTTCGTAAAAACTCATAGCCTTAGCAACATGTTGTCTGCCTGCATGACAGTAGTGATCAGTGTCAGTGCTATTGTCGTTTGAATTTCGTTAACTGTACGTAATAATATCAGAAAAATGGTTCATTTAACAGAAATGCACAAAATAACCATTCTACAAATAATTGGTTATGGAGATAACACACGGACACAAATGGAAGTTTCTCGTTTATTTCACGAAAAATTTCCAAATTTGCCGCCTGTATCCCAAGGAACAATTAGCAAAATAGACAAACAGTTTTGCGAGCTTGGTCATGTAAGACATATTAAAAAAGTAGCTGCCAATGCAGTAAGTGATGATACGAAATTGGATATTATGCTTGAGTTTCAAGAAAACCCACATAATTCTGATCGAAAAGCAGCCCCACTGTTCAACATTAGCCACACATCAATTTTTCGAGTATTAAACGAAAGTAAAATGCATCCCTATAAAATGATGCCAACTCAGGAGCTCATGGAAGACGATTTCGATAGGAGAACGTATTTTTGTGAACAGATGACGGCAATGTTAGATAACAATGTGATCCAATTAGAAGATATTCTGATGAGAGCACATTTACACTTCACGGCCATGTTAATCGTCAAAATTGCCGCTATTGGTCTAATGAGAATCCTCACTGGATGAGAGAGGAACATACGCAATATCCTGAAAAAGTTAATGTTTGGGCAGGAATTGTTGGAAATCACATCGTTCATTGATGGTAACTTGAATGGAGATAAACATTTAGAACTGCTCCAAAATAATGTCGTGCCAACTTTCGCAAACTTATATCCTAATCCAGCAAACCCACAAGTTCCTGCCAATACAGTACGGTTTCAGCAAGATGGAGCACCGCCCAAATTTCCAAATCAATGTCCGACAGTACCTGAACCAAATTCTTCCAAATCGGTGGATAGGGAGGCGCGGATCGATAAAATGGCCAGCACGATCTCCTGATCTGACGCCATTAGACTACTTTTTGTGGGGATATGTCAAAAGTCTTGTATACAAAACTAAACCCCTCAACTTAGATGATTTAAAAAGACGAATCACGCTTGCGATTAGATCAGTCACGCCTGAGATGTTGAGTAATGTTAGAAGACATTTCTATACCAGATTAGCATGTTGCCAAGACGTTCGCGGCGAGCATTTTGAACATTTACTACATTGACATTAATGTTTTTTGTTTTTTTTTTTTTTACATTATTAAGAAATAATCAGTATTACTTATTAGGTTTTTAGTGTAATGTAGCGAATTTGTGAAATAAAATAATTTTCTTTTTTTAATGTTAATTTTTATGGGACATTGTACATGAATTATGTCTAGAATTTTCCGAAGAACCCAAAAAATTAATAATATGCAGGGGTTTCCATTTAAAATAAGAAAGTTGATATTGGCCACTGTCACATGACACACCCTGTATAATTTCTTTTTTGAAAAAAATGCGCATTTAAAAATACAAATCGACGTGTCCAAGCGTTTTTCCCAATACACCCTCATTTATTTGTTATCGAATTTATTCCATTTGGCTGTTCCACACTGTATGTATAATATATATGAATAATATAATTCACATACTCACATAATTTAAATCAATTACTACCAACTTTAATATACGTAGACTCTGTCAATCGAGATATTACATAACCGGTTCATTATGAAATGACACATTGTTCATTTCACCTGAAATATATGCGACTTTCTCACAGATAAATAGCAAATCTTAATACGCTGTAGCTTTATTAAATCGACCGGCATGTACATAACTATATTCATTATGTATTAGATAAAATGCAGATGTAAAATAGCGAAATTGGAACAGTATTGCTTTAGACGTAATTATTTCTGTGAAAGAAATCGTTTATCTTTTTGAAATATTTCAATTTATCTTTAAATGAAGTCAATTAATATTACAGAATGTTTTTAATTTAAATACCTACGTTTAACTAATCGGTTAAATAATAAATAATACATGTTTACTGTAAATTTGATTACATGTTCGCACACTATTTTACCTCATATAAAGTTTTTAGATTAAATATTTTATTTTCGAAATAAAATGAAAGTTATGGCTGTTTATTTAGAATTTAATTAATTTAATTGACACAAATATATTTATATTTTCTAGTTGGTTTTCGTGTATCGGGTTGTTTCATGCTGAGGTGAAATTTACAACGCTTACGTAATGGAAGAGAGATATAATAACAATAACCTTTTGACCGTATTGGTTTTTTTTGTGAATGAAACTATGAAACTCGATTAGAAACTTTAAACTCATCTACATATTTCTGGTGAAATTTACGTTGATAAATCTCCTCCTGTGGTTCTTCCAAATTAATAATAAATGTGCGAAGTCATTAAAGCAATAATTACGCAGACGTATTGCAAAATTCTTAGCCTACTATAGAAGCAAACAAAATTTAAAAGTCAAAATATTTAATTATTCAATTGATGTCAACCTGGTAAGAACAGGCAAATTCCTTCCTGTAGACTTTAGAGTTAATAAGACTGAAGGATCAGATTGGCCCACTGATCCACTGATCCTGAAAACATGCCGAAATGGTTGAGGTAAAACATTTGGTGGATCATCCTCTTGGCATCGCTATTCAAACTTGTGGGAAAAAAATAATTGTGATTAGTATCATGGAAAACGACAAATGGGATTTAGAACTAGTATCACTGCAGGCTATCGAATTGTCATACTATCTGCATGAATGCTATACAGGTCTTCAACAAACGACAAAACAGGTCATGGTTGGAGTTCCTCTAGACCTTTCAAAAAAGAAATGCTTATCTTGCTCTGCAAATCAGGCTTCCACAACTTCTCTCATCTCTTCGTTGGAAGAAACATCTTACACATCTTTTTTTTGGCGTTGAGGAAAGACTTGATAGTCGGACGGAGTCAGATCTGGTGAATGAGATGAAGGTGTCCTGCAAAATCAAAACACCTTTGGACAATTTTCTGCTTCTTCCCCCCATCATTTTTTCTAGTCAGTAATGTCGAATAATAACTCCCAGTTATTGTTCCACCCTCATCCAGAAAATTAATCATGATTACTCCATAACAATCCAAAAAAGCTGAAGCACGATCTTTTTCCAGCAGATTTTTCAACACAAAGCTTCTTCGATCTTAGTGGAGATTTTTAATGGCTTAGACTTGGAAACTTACACCTTTTATAATAGACCTCATTCTATTATTAACCCTAGAACCACACTGTGAAAAAATTTTGCACTTACCACAGTAAATATCGTTGTTAATATAATGTTATGAACATTATACAAAAATACCTAATTTTTTTTTAACTTTGCTCCCAACAGCGAATGGCAAGTCGATCCGGGATTAAACTCTCTGAAAAAATGTCACCATCCCTCCAGAGAATTGAACCCCGGCGCCTATCGTCCTCTCACAACAATAGTCAGCCGCCTAACCACTGCGGCCATCAACCCGTTTTTGTTAATACATGTAATAATTGCCATGAAGCTTTAATCAACTTCAGAACTCCAGATAAAGAAAAACGACCTCTGCATTATTGACATAGTATACGAAAGAAAAAATAAAAGACACCTACCCATTTTATGTTCTTTCTTCTTTACATTGTTTGCAGAAGCCAAACCTGTGCTCAGCACATATCCTTTTTGAGCACAATGGGCATACTGTTTGGCCCTTTTTATCCCTGTTCCTTGGACAAAATGCACAGCGACCGGGTCGTCGGTTGGAAACGTTTTCATTAGCCAATACTGTATTTTCATCCACTGCAAGAATTCCTCGTATACAGCTACGAAGCTCAATATTTACCAGTACTTTTAAATAGTCCCAAGAATCCCATAAAAGACTCTCTTAAGACTTTTCGAATGACACAGCTGATTGAATGTGTCAACACCGCCTTTTGTGCTATTGTAAAATAGGACTATCTCAGGTTTCTATCTCAACTATTCCTTGGTCGAGCATTGTAGAGAGTAATATAACAACTTTATTCTTCCTTGGTACGTATGAAACTAAGGTCGATATTTCGTCAAATACAATTTGGGAAGATTGCGTCGGTTTTCCTTTCGTTTCCAGTAGCTGTGTTGGGATGTCAGCCTTGTTTTTTCTCATAGTTCCCACCATGATAATATTTTTGCACATTTTCACACATCATTACGATCTTTATACAGCACTTATCCGGCTTGCTAGGCAAGTACATTTTGAAGAGACATCTTCCTCTAAAGGTTAATAACTGCTCATCTATTGTGACGTATTCCGAAGGAGTGTAATTGAAGTTGCAGCAATCAATAAATCCCAAATTTTTCTGATCGCTGCAAATTTATCAGCAATCATTCTTTCTTGTCGATGTCGGGTGGTTTTTTCATCAAATCTAAGGCAATTGATTAGGAACTCAAAACGATGCCTTCATCCTTGCACGCTTCTCGTTCAACATTCAGACATTTAAGGATCCATTTTGCAGAAATTTTTGTCATGTCAAAATTGACGTGAACTATATGAGCACTGAGTGCTTCAGATATTTGTCGATGGTCTGACAAAATCATGCTATGAATTGCATCAACATTCTCAGGGACGGACGCAGGAGCTTGTCTTACCGATCGGTGTTCATCTTCAATAGAAAATTTAGCCGTTTTAAAGCTTGAAATCTAATTTTTTTTACTAATACCAGATTTAATTTTTGCTTTCAGAAAAAAAATCTTTTTCACGCTAGAGAACGGTGTGTCAACACCGCCTTTTGTGCTATTGTAAAATAGAACTATCTCAGGTTTCTATCTGAACTATTCCTTGGTCGAGCATTGTAGAGAGTAATATAACAACTTTATTCTTCCTTGGTACGTATGAAACTAAGGTCGATATTTCGTCAAATACAATTTGGGAAGTTTGCGTCGGTTTTCCTTTCGTTTCCAGTAGCTGTGTTGGGATGTCAGCCTTGTTTTTTCTCATAGTTCCCACCATGATAATATTTTTGCACATTTTCACACATCATTACGATCTTTATACAGCACTTATCCGGCTTGCTAGGCAAGTACATTTTGAAGGGACATCTTCCTCTAAAGCTTAATAACTGCTCATCTATTGTGACGTATTCCGAAGGAGTGTAATTGAAGTTGCAGCAATCAATAAACTTATCCCAAATTTTTCTGATCGCTGCAAATTTATCAGCAATCATTCTTTCCTGTCGATGTCGGGTGGTTTTTTCATCAAATCTAAGGCAATTGATTAGGAACTCAAAACGATGCCTTCATCCTTGCACGGTTCAACATTCAGACATTTAAGAATCCATTTTTCAGAAATTTTTGTCATGTCAAAATTGACGTGAACTATATGAGCACTGAGTGCTTCAGATATTTGTCGATGGTCTGACAAAATCATGCTATGAATTGCATCAACATTCTCAGGGACGGACGCAGGAGCTTGTCTTACCGATCGGTGTTCATCTTCAATAGAAAATTTAGCCGTTTTAAAGCTTGAAATCTAATTTTTTTACTAATACCAGATTTAATTTTTGCTTTCAGAAAAAAACATCTTTTTCACGCTAGAGAACCGGTCACATATTTATATCCGTTAAAGCTTGTCAATCACAAACAGGACCGAAATTGCTTTCGTGGGTGTGTTTTCGACGTAATGATCTTCACATTTAAATATAACGAGGAAAACGAACTTTGAAATAAGGTTAAAGACGAGCACGATTTCTGAGATTCATGTTGCATGTTTTTAGAGTTGCTTTCCTATTTAAATAAACTTATTATACAAGCTAGGTACTTACGAGTATGTATACGTTAGAATGTTATTACTTCGTCTGCTAGTGAAACTAATCGCAAATTATTGGTCATGACTTTGTATGGTGAGATGTGCTTTTGTAAAAAAAAAACATAACCAGCATTTTAATTTCTTTTTTCTACAGAATGTCTGCGTTAATTAACTAACCTTGGAAGCAATGATGAAGTGCCAATTGTTATTGCAACAGCTAATAATAAAGATGAGTACTATTGCAATAATCTCAAATTAATTAAAATGGAAAGAAATATTACCTCTTGGTTATTAATCTATTCAGAAAGAAATAATATGGACTTTCACATACGAACACGATAACATATCCAAATTATAGTTAGGCAATATTAAATTATACCTATCCTAAATGCAGATAACCTATGCAGACAGACCTTATTTTTTCCGTTCTAAATCTGCTATTTTTTTTTAAGTTGACGTCCTTGTCAATAAACGTTTGTGTTAAAATAATTGTGTTGTTTTTTTAGTAATATGAGAAAATTTAAATATATATCGTTTTAATATGCGAAACTTAAAAAAATGTCGGTATATATGTCTATAGTTTATGATTAATTAACATTTGATTTAACTTTTTTTAATATTGTACAAACTAATATAGTAAGTAGTAGTAATTTTGTTTTAACCTCGCTAAGATAGCTAGCAGTAACATATGACCCATATAAGACCTTTTTTATTGTCTAAATTTGGATCGTATGGATCCTAATCCATAGGAACATTGCCGCCTGAAGTAGCAAAGATATACCGGTAGGTTTGTTACTGGTCAGATTGAATGTGTGACTGCCTAAACTGTCAATGAGCTGTTAGGTATTCACAATTCCTTTTTTTATTGTTGTTGTTTTGAAAGGACATGTAATACTGGACAACAATTTTTTTTACTTTACTTGTATCTTGTCTAAAAAGTGCATTTTTTTTAAATTAATTTTGAGGCGTTGAATACGGAAATGACAATGAAATTTGAGAAACTTTATTGCAGTTTACCAGATCAAGTTTATTAAAAAAACATACAACATCGTCGTTTAATAGATTCCACTGCTGTAGTCTTGATTCAAGTAACTCTGTCTCACTTTATGGAAGGTCTAGATCTCTGTATGAGGATCTCTGTATGCTATGGAATGAGTATTTCTCGTTGTTGATGACATATTTGCTTCTTGACAAATCGCTGTATCGCTATTATCTGATACGTAAGTGGATGTTTCTCGGGGTTCTTGAATAGGGAGTTTGTCAGTATGGGGAAAAGAAGTGATCTGGAATGTGCACATCCTTTCGAGACATCAACTATTCGATTCGACTCCTTAACTTCGACTGACTAACCTCTCCGCTTTTAGAGAATATTCCAGAAGTTTGAAGAATTTTCTATTCAATTCCATAGTATTCGTATTCGTAGTAGTGGCGTTTGTCATTTGTTTGTATAAAGGGGCTGTTCAATACACGGCAGACATGCGATTGCAGTGTTAATATAGGTATAGGGGCACATAACATCATGTATCTCTAAAACTTGAACATTTAAAAAAGCAGTGGGATTTTATTTTGGCTGTTGCCCAGTGCCATTGGATGGACAAAATATTTTATCCTTCTGTAATAGGTAACACCTTGACACCTTCGAGTATAACAGGTCTTTGATTATGTGTGCATGTATGTAATAGGTAAGCCACCATTTCGAACACTCCATGACGTGATGTGTTGACAACCAAAAGATGGTAAAGTGTGGCGGTCATTCTTAATTCTTTTTTCTCCATAACACCAAAATTCCGACTAGTTGCAAGTGATGAATGACGTCTTACGGGAAACTAGAGATAATAAAGATCTAATGAAATGGTGTGGTTTTTATTTTGACCTGGACAAAAAAAAACCTAGTTTTAGTACTCTTGGCATTCTTGATTCTAAAACAATCGACCTATAGTTGTCTCTTATAAAAGATATCTTGTATTGGAATGTTTGTTAAAGATAAAAACTGCAGCAGTGTCTCGAGAATTACAAATTTTTGCAATTTTGTTATGAAATTTTTTCGTTGGCCTTTTATGGACAAACAAGTCTTCCTTGGCTGGCGTTAGGTAGGTAAATAGGTTTCGTTCGTTTTACAGACGATTCTTCACAAATAATGCACGTATTTATTCATGGTATGCCAAGCCGTAAATGGAAATGTTTTTAAAATGGTTCATTTTTAGTTTGAAAACTAAAACAATAGAGTAACTTGGTATTTAATTTTTCTAATAGACTTATTAAATCGGTGAAGAAATGTAGGTTGTAGCCGGTTTTGAACATTTTTTTTTCAGTTTGGCTCCCTCACTCAAACCAAGTTTCCGATCGCTACCAGTCGATCAGTAAAACAGATCTTTAAAGTTAGTTGCCCTAATGCTCACTAGATGGTGCTTTATCATTTTTTTAAAACTTGTAGCTCTGCGCTTGATTATGTTTGTCGGGACATTTTATAGCTTGTCGGGACGTCGGGACACAATTGTTAATAACGGTGACATGTCCCGACGTATCGGGACGAATAGCAACCCTACAGTACCGTCGTCTATGCCGATGATCTTGCATTGGTGGTTGGTGCGAGAGATGCTGACACCCTCATGAGAAAAGCAGATACTTGCCTACAGGAACTTAGCAATTGAATGAAAGATCATAAATTGAAGCTTGCTCCAGAGAAGACGAAAGCCGTCCTGACTAAAGGAGGAAGAGCAAGAAACAACACTTTCTTAGAAAGAAACTGTACGGTATCTGGGTATCATTATAGATGAGCGAGGGTCCTTCCGACATTATGTTTTGGATGCTACAAGTAGAGCTGAGGCTAAATTAGCAAAGATCATAAAAATTATGCCAAACAGATGGTTCGACAAGTACTAAAAGAGCAGTCCTGTGTGGCGCGTTGCATAATATTCTACTGTATGAATCCTCGGTGTGGATAAGCGTACTGGAGGTTCAATTTCTAGTAAGATCGCAACGTAATATGCTTCTACCAGTCTCGTTTGCGTACAGAACAACATCTGCTATTGCGCTTCAGGTAATAACCGGTGCTCTGATCAGGGATATAAAAATTTGGATTAACTGCACACATCATAGACTGGTGGATTGAATTATTAACTGATCCAGCCATATTTTTTTACCATCGTTAAGTAAATATTATGAGGTTAAACAATAATGATGAGTTGATTTTTGTTTTTTTCAGATGTTTTAGTTTTATCAATAATGATATAGGTACCTTTTTTTGTTCAAGAATATCGAATCGCTACGATGAAGCGTGCAGTATTATTCGTCAGTTTTTACTAGATAAATTTTTATCCTCTACTTTTTTCACGCTTGAATAAAATAAATAATAATAACCAGAGTTATTTAATATTATATTTACTATCTCTCACAATCTCTTAATTCACCGACCTGTTCTTTTAACAAATTATTTTTAGCACCATAATTTTACAATTTCTAATTTCAATATGACTTTCAAGATTGAAATAATGCTTCCGATATCAACAGTTTTAAGGTTTGAGGTTAATCCTTACGGCTTTATATTTCATCTAGGGAATATTTTTATAAACATAAAAAGACATTTTACGGCAAATTTTCAACTGTATTCCACATTGTAAGTTATTTGATGGTTCATTTTTGATTTAATGCCGATATGGAACTCTCTGTTTGCTTATTTTAATAATAAAAATTGTTCAGTTAGAATTTAACAACTCAAGGTTCTTTTAACTGCATTTAAATGATTTATTACAAGGAAAGGGGAATTAAATCATGTTGTTAGTGATAATAGATCAAATTTTAGACACGATTTAAACAGTGAAATATTAAAAGTTTGTTAATGTACAAGGTTATATATTTTTTTTAATATAATAGCTTCAAATATATTTTTTAAACAGTTAATTTCATTCTTTGTAAATTTATAATTTCAAATTATTTCATTTCGAAGCCTGCAATTAATTTTCGTTATAAATATTTAGGCGATTAAATAGCTCATCAAATTTGTTCCTTTGTCTCATACCGTCTTTTTCTAGAACAACATACCCAACATGAAGCATCAACTACAACTTCCTATGCATTTGATACAACGGAATAAAGTCCAATCGTTTCAAATCCTGTCCAAGAAAATAATGGTAACACAATCTCGAGATTCACTTCTAAAATAGCATATTGAACGGCCTCAAATCAAGAAGATGATGATCCGGTGGTTGTCAACAATCTATTGACTCCTGAAATATGGTTATTCTTTTTACAGAGTTCCAAAATAGGTTGGCCACACTGAAGAAATTTCCATCATCTGTGCATCTACATCATAGCATTGTTGTTAAAATAGAATCAGCATTGAAGATCTGCTAACACCTCGTGTTTCATCAGTGGTAGTACTTCGATTCAGACGAGACAAAGCATATTTCAAATTTCTCCAATATTGTCTTAAAGGCTCTTTAACTCTCCACGAACGTATAATAGTGTGCAGGCTACACAAAAAGTATTTGGCCTCCTTCACTTCTGAGGTCTCCGTTTTACGCTAAGGCTGGACTTATGAGTCCTTAAGTCTTTTAGTTTCTATGTTGTGGCCTTCATCTGACCACCAGCAAAAAGAGAGAAAATAAAAAATATGTACTCATATGAAAACAATCCATGGCATCCTATAGATCTATAACTAAAAATACCTCGAGAAAAAAGATTGTTGTTAAGTAATTTAGATAAACGTCTCTGGGTACTAAATAGATTGCGTTTTTCCTTACTTCATTGATCAATCGGTAGAAATTTTTGTTTTTGTTGGTTACCAAAATTAGGACAAATGATTTGTCGGCCTTCTATGAAGACACTACATTTTGATGATGTTCCTAATTATAGAACACTTATTTTGTGAATTTCATCAATATTTTTAGAGTTTTACAAACCTACTAGCTGTAAGATACGATTAATTGGTGTATCACGAAAGCATATTAGTTTGTGACACCTTGTTGTCTTGAGATAGATTCTCCTCCTAAATTTTAATGCACTATTAGGCGGAGGACAGCTGACGAGATCGGATAGATCGAAACTACGTGGTTCGGTGCTAATGCTTGATCTATTTTGATAGCACACGTTCGCAGGGGGGTCATTTCTCGTAATGTACCATGCATTTTTTGTTTTTTTTTATATTGTGACATTAACCGTATATAACGGCACTGACAATCCGCGAATTGCCTGTGTTAAATCTAGCGGTATGTAACGGTGTACCGACCTGTATTGTGTAGTATCTTGCGGTGTGCTACTTCCTTCCTTGCCCAGTAGAGGGCATTAAGTTGAAATTAGTACGTTGTCGCAGGTAGTATACGCTTAAGGTTGAGGAGCGAGTTGTCATGAAATTAGGTCTTGTATTTGGAAGATCGCTGACGAAACGGATAGATCAAAAACCACCTGGTTCGATTCTAATGCTTGATCTCTTTTCATTGCACTCCGTCCGCAGAGTGATTTCAAACATCCTGGGTACCATGAGAGCTTGAGAAGATTTTGGTCTCTTTTTGTCATAAAACTTCAATAAAATTACAACATTAGGATTCATGACAACAAGATCTGCTTCACGATAGATAAAAAGTGACAGTCGTGGGTATCTTTGGTTTTGAATATCTCGGATTTTATTTTTGATTTGGCGCAAGTTTATCTGGGTTAAGGCGTCACACGTATAAGAGAAAAATGCAGAATTGCAACTGCTTCTCCTGAAAGGATTATAATTGGAAATAATAACCTCAATATCTGTTCTGAAATTTTTTGCAACAGACAAACCGTTTCTTCTTTACTCAACACAACTTAATATGCATTGCACCATTTTACGAGTTCAAAGTATTGCTTATTCATTCAAGGAACATCCTAACGTTCCCGTTAAAAATAAATAAAACCAGCGATACGAGTACATTTTACCAAATCACTTCTAGAAAAGTGCTCATGTCGAGGTTAATGCATCTTTCCATCACATTAGCACATTACCCACTTGAATGTCACCCGAAAATTGCATAATAAATTAAAATAAAGCTCGGAATTATTCATGAAGTTGGTGATGTGAAACTACGACAGTAATAGCAGCAATTGCAAAATTGGTAAAGTTCAATTTATGCAATCAAAATGGTCATAAAAGTTCAATCAGTAAATTATGTACACCTGTCAAATTAAAATAAATTTGTATCATGTTCTAGTTTCATTCTTAACATGGATAAAATCGTGTCCGAATTCAAAATTAATGTAGATGTTTATAATTTTATACCTAGAAATGAGCTGCTAGTTGGTAGTTAACAACCGATATAATTTGTTTTGGACATTATTATTGGGGTACTAAAATGTGGAAATGGATTGCAAAAACTTGCAGCGACTATAACCTTTCCTAAATTGTTCTTTCCATCGCAGCGTTTCGTTATTATAATTCATGAATAATTCAAAAGTTAATAATCAATATAAAGTTCACTAATTATGCAATTTTGATTCTATTATATTAATACGGTTAATATGGTAATATTTGTGATGAAGTAAAAATTATTATTATACTCTCGCTTTAGGTCATAAGGGGAATTGAAAAGTCGAGGTTTATTCGATGCAAAAATTAATTTGAGGCAAAATATAATCTGATAAGTATAAAAAAATATTTAAATTAATTTACCTTAATTGATTTAGAGTATCAAACAAAGATCTTGGATACTTCAACCTCAGTCAGTCCAACAAAATAAAAACTAAAAACAATCTTTAGCTCACTAATTTAATCTTCAGTACATCACGGAATAAAAATCGAAACACTCGGGATCTAATCACCGTTTCAGATGGCAACTGTACCAAATCGCAACTCGTTAACGACTAAGTCGGTTCAACTATATCCACACATCGAACAGGTAGCAGGAGAGTTATCACAGCAAGAATAATGGGACCCACCACTTTTTCTCTAGGTCTTGCAAAGTACCGCAAAAAGTCACTACTACTATTTTATAACGTTAAGAGAAGAATTCCAAACGAAATAGGTTCTTTTTAATTGCGTATTACAGTACTTATATATATATATGTATACTATATGTTTACTGTATAAATGTGCTTGAACTGTGTTAGATGAGAATACAATGCCTGCCACGAGCTTCATTTTTCGGACGATTGTCTGGAAAGTGTTATTATGAATACGTAACCGTCAAAAAAGCGTACAAAGTAGAAACGGAAGTAAGGTGTTTGCGCAATATTTAATAGGTTTGTATGGTGGATGGTTTCGAAATTAAATGGATATAGTTTCCTTTTGCCGGTTATAATTTTCTCTTCCTAAAATTATCTTTCTTAACATTAGAGGTTATCTGCTGAATTATATTACCTACAGTAATTTAAACCAATCATTTCAGTTTTATTTATTTCTACAGCCTGCTGAAGCTTTGCATTGCAAAATCTATTCGAAATTCAGTCCTTGTTTGCTAACTAAATGATTAGTAAGTATTTTACTATATTGCGTTGGTAATGAAGTCATTAAAACACGGAGTATTGAATACTACCATCTACAAACCAATTTTTAATTTAATAGAAATGTTATCCAACCAACATTTTTATAAAATAATATGACTTCTGCAAACTAACCAAACAAAATGTTGTGCTCTTAAACTGAACTTAAATACATTTAAAAATTCGATAGGAATCAGTTATCACAGCATAATTTCCACTCTTCTTGACTCACTTTACATTAAAGGGTTTTAGAGCTCTTCACTGCATTTTCTGGCTATGCAAATCGTACACTACGCATTTTGTTCTTGTGTCTTTAAAAAAAAATCTGAAGCCACCCGAAACTATCAAACATTTGTTTGTTTAACCCCCAGTTTGATTTGAGGCATTGTCGTGATGAAGGACGGTCTCCGATCTAGGGAGTCGTAAACGAGCCTTTTGAACAACAAGTGATAGTATTATGTTTGTTTTCAAGCACGACTGTAGTGATAGATCCTGATTTTGAGAAGAAACTGGCTACCATTTTTATTCCAACACTTCGAAATTTTTTCATCTTGACTGAATTAGGTTGCCATATTTCTTAAGCGTTATTTTACACAATTCTACTCGGCACTTTTCTTGTTCTTGTGTTAAATTATGACGTATCCAACGACAATAGACGTTCCTCACACCCAAATTGTTAATTATGTAAAATCTTGTTTATTCCAGTCTTGCCAATACCCAAGACACTTTCAATCTGCTCAATAACCCTATACGTGACTGGATTGTCGTCTTGAAACATTCTTCCTACGTCGTCCTAATCGTCACTAAGTTGAAACATTTTGAAATTTCAATTCGGAGAAGGAGTTTGATCACCAAATTCATCGCGAAATCTTGAAACATATTGTTTTGCAATGAAAAAGTTTTCAAAATCAAAGTAAATTATTGCTCCAAAATTTTCTGTTGTTAAATGCATTTTCACTGCAGACCACTAGGTTTGAAATTAGCCTGCTGGTTTTTTCATTTTTGTTACATGTACATAGAAAATAAAATGTCAACTCTCTGGTGGGCTTATATGAATTTGTTCGTTGTGGTGCATTTCATTTTTAAGCGTCCAATAAACCTACAAACAAAACTTTTCTGAAGATAACGAAGAAAACTCGCCAATATTTTTTTCTTATTGTATGCGTTTCAATTATCAGGCAAATCGCCCAAAATTGATCAGAAAATGATTTAAAAAAAAACTGACCCTTGTCAAAACTTAGGAAAAAAATTATTTCTAATAATTATATAAGGTTTGGGCACGCTTCGTACCACACTCTCTGACAGACGACCGAAAAGATTGGAGAGTTCAGCAATGCAAGGAAATGTTAAAAATGTCCCAAAAGAATCCAGCAAGCATATCAGCCATTCTAACTGGTGATGATGAAACGTGGTGTTTTCAATATGAGACGGAAACAAAACGTCAAAGTCTGACATGGAAGTTACCAGAAGCGCCAAACGAGAGGAGCAAACTCAAGACAATGCCCAGGTAGCACACAACGTTGGTGTAACGTTGGCTGATTGTCCGAGTTACATTGGGCACGCGTTGGGCAACAATGTTGGCAGTATGTGAAAGTGTGAACATTTTACAACGTTGGTTTTATATCTTTAGGCGACATTGGTGTAGGATAAACTTTCAATACCTACCCATTCTGTTGGTGAAACGTCGGCACCTGACGTTGGCGTTTTATCGAAAGGATACATAGGAGTAACTACGGGAAGTGATATTGGGTATTAATCTTGTATGTGATATCTATACGATAAAACATACAAGATGCAAAACATATATGATGGTACATAGGTACACTGATTCGATGTTAATTAGTTTGCTGAATAAATTACAGCGATATTATACCAACTCAAAATTCGAGTTAATTATCTGTATATAATATATTTTCATATGAAATACACGTGATTTAAGATATAAACTACCAAATTACAATAATTAGATCATAGATAATTTAATAGAAAACTTCTGTTTGAATTTTACATATCTATGTATGCAAGATGTTGATAATAGTTAAGAACATATACAAGTCATAATTTGAAAACTGTTATAAAATCAACGCTTATGATGAAATACTCAGCGTTCAAGACAAACATGCTCATAATTGTGTAACATAGTATATCTCGATATGATCTGCCTGTAATCAGGACATATATCGTAGATGTTTTATTTCATGTGACAATATATAAGGAAAACTTACTACAAATTTTATGTTTTTTTATGTTTATGTTGTTAACAATAGTTAACATCGAATCATATATCCATATAACACCATACATGATCTGCACATACAATAAATAAAGAAAGTAATTACGATATTTTATTTATTAGTGAAACTAAAATTCAAGATAAATAAAAAAATAAGATGTGATATATCTTATTACAGAACAAAATTTATTATCTCTTTACATGTTATGGTATATAATAACTGAAATATCTTATTGAACTAAAAATATTAAAACATTATAAAACACTGACCTAATCGCGGAGATGTTCACAGCTCAGCTGATTCCTAATTTTTATCAGCAGCAGTAGTCAAAGATGTACGATCAACAATAGCCTTTTCCAAATTACGCTCAGCTTTACCTTCACCTCGAACTGTGAACAAATAAAAAAATATTAACATATGTATGTATCTATCTTTAGTTTACGTAAAGTATTAGAAGTATACACCATGTCCAAAGTTATGGTAACGTGTTTACCATTGCAAACTTATTATTAAAGCTATGAAATTGGTTAAATTAACAATGGCGAAGTATATCTAATTTTTTCTACAAATCAGATATCATTGCAGCATATTACATTTTACGAGAAGAGTAAATAAATGGCACTCGCACAGCAATAATTATTAAGGATGAATCAATAATCACAAAGAATGATTCATTTGGCAAGTACATAACTAGGAAAACCTGTATGTGACTATTTATTCTACAATATTTGATCATTGCCCACTTGCACATTTGCACAATTATCACTTTTTACTTGCTTATTTTTAATTTCACAGTAGTAAGTAATAAATATTTTGTTCAAACTATTGGTTTCTTTAAAAATATACAGTATTCCATTAAAAAAGACAATGTGAACGCTTTTTTTCTGTTTTTCTATCATTCAGAGTAAAAAGTATTACTAACTTGTTAAGTAATCAACTTCATAGCTTGTGAACATTTTACTTTGGACACTTTGTATATTTCATTCCATTACAGATCTTGAAATGAAGTTGTGGGGTTTGCTATGTATATATATGGCTATTTACAGTGTGATTACGTACCACTTTTTGGAAATTTTCAGATTTTTGATTTAAGAATTTTGACTACGGTTATTCTTTAACTTTCGCCTCATAACTAGCCCTTTTCATTTAAATATCGCAGACAAATTTTGAGACAGCATCTAAATATTATGTTTAATATAAAATTTTAATTAAATAGAAAATAACGTACAAAAATTAAATCTTACCTATAATCGCTTGGAAGATGTTTGTTTTATCAAAGGCTTGCTTCGATAATTTTTATCTGGAATTTTATAGCTTTTAAGTCTCTCAATATTATCTTTAGTCTTCAATACAACCAGCACGGTTCAACTTATTCAACTCAGCTAACACGAGTACACCTGTAAATACCAATGCATAAATAAAAAACAGACATTACGTATATACTGTAAAAAAAACTTTTAAACTTCATGCGTAACTATAGAAGAATTTATTATTAAAGCTCTAGTATAAGTTTGTGAAAAATTAAAAAAGGCAATTATAGCTTACGATCAGTTGTCACAAATGATTATGTGTAATTAGGATATCATACGCAACTCTGGCCTAACATCGGAAATAGAAGATGAAGCATCTGTAAATATATTTTGTAAGAAAGAAACCATGGCAATTATCAACATACTTACAATCAGCAGTAAGGATGGCTGGCATTAGTATACAAGATACAAATAAGTGTTCCGTTATCGGAATCTGACATATCTTTCAGGTTACTGGTATATCCAATGCTTTCTTAGTCACCAGGTTGTGGTAGCTCACAACTTTCAATCACGGCATATATGAAAAATACATTATCAATACATATTATATTACCTATGTCTATGTAAAGTACTTACCCGTCCATTGTTCTTATAACATCTTTCACAATAGGGGCTATTTTAAATATTGTACAATGTAGACGGTAACTCAACTCTCTCTCATGACTAACAGCTGGGCTAATAAAACCACAATAAAACGAATAAAATCGAATCAACAACACAAGCTTGCATATGGCGGTGCACCTACACTCACTGTATTTCGATCAAAATGTCGATTGCGGATCGATGCGCATGCGCATTACATTTGAAATATAGCTCACAATGTATGGGTAATATGACCAATAATAATATTTTGTAAGTTCATGATTTTTGAGATAAAAATGAATATAAAACAAATAGTGCCTTTTAAAAAGGAAAAAAAAAACGTCACATGGTAAGATTTGAACGGGGCACCTCGTGAATGTTACGTAAGAACTCTAACCATTAAGCCACGGGATCAGCTTTGACTCCGCCCTCGCTTCGATTGTCGTCTGAAAACTTTTATGCGACATTCAGCCAACAAATCGATCAAAAGCCAACGAACATGGAACGTTGCAATGATAAGTTGAACCAACGTATTTTGCCGATGTTTAACTAATGTTGGATATTTATCGTTTGTAGACTGTGACTTTGCGCCAACTATGTTACGTTGGCCCGAGCTATCGCCGCCACTTAGCCAACGGACTGTGCTACCTGGGTGCTAACTGTTTTTTTCAATTCACAGTGAGTTTGTCCCCCTAAGGTCAGATGATGAACGCAAAAAATTATTTGGGAGACCGACAACGATTATGAGCCTGAATTCGACGAGTTCGATCGTAATATCGAGAACTAGGCAGTTTTTTTTTGCACGACAAATCACCATCGCACAAAGCCCTCATTATAGGTGAATTCTTGACCAAAAAAGTCATCATTGTTATCGATCATCTATCGTATTCACTTGTATGTTTTTTAGACCAGTCTCGGTGGATCAGAAACAGACTGCGTGTACTTTGATCCATAATTAAGAATCATTAATTAATCATTAATAATCATGAACATCATATACAAAAATCATGCATTTCGTTAAATAAATAAACAGATAAATTCCATAAATGTTCATTTTCATTTTCGACATTTCAACAAATTTCGTATTTTCGGCTCTTTGCGCCATTTTGAGTTTTTTCGATATCTTCCACATTTTTTCTCAACTTCGGAATTTTCACAATGTTTGCCGTTTTCAGTATTTTTGGGTTTTTTCAGTTGTTTCCACTTTTCTTAATCTGAAAAGTTTTTTTAGAGAAATGATGGAAAAATTTTCGACTGAAAAAGTTTAGACAGCTTTAGGATTAAAAGGACGACTTTGTCCGCCTTTCGAGCGAAAGAAATTCCCTTCCCCTTCCACGCCCACCCCTCCTCCCTATCGCAAAATTCCTCTTTTCAAACAATGGAAAAATTCCAACAATATTTGACGAATTTTGCAATTTCGCCCAAGTTAAGCAATATATTGTAATGTTTTATTATACATTTATAACTCCATTTTTCATTTGATAGATGAGCAGCCAGCTGTAGGTAATCTAAAACAATAAATAGAGAAGAAGAAGATAAGAAAATAAAAAAATCAATTTAATTCAATTTTATAAAAGTGCCTAACAGTAACACGATTGCACACATGCGAAGTATTTTTCTAAATTCATTCATTTTATTTTAATTCAACACTATCCAAATGATAGAGGATGTGAAACTCTTCAAATTGGCATCATCGGTATGTACATACGAGTCGATGTCATATTTTGGCTCAGTAACCGTCTGATGTAGAGGGGGGTGTTGGTCATCAGAGACCTTATTATAAGTTCAGCCAACGACAAGGACAGAAAGATGTTGAAGTCGCCACAATGTTTTCAATCATAGGTTTTAAGGTGATTAATTAGTTTTATATCATGTATTTTGTACACAAATACACATGAATACTGTAACAAAATTACACAAGTAAATCACACACACAAAAGAAGAAAAGCCAGCCAGTTAGAAAGTAGGTGGTAATTAAAATTAACGACTTTACGGTGACCCTGTATAACCCGATTTTTTACCGGACCTATAGGAAATTAATGTAGACCTTTAATTTCCGTTATTGACAGAAGAATATCGAAATGTATTTCTGAGGAATTAAGTCCTAAATAATATAAAAAAAATTAAAATTACAACATAAGATAAGCTCTCGTATTCTGTTCTCTACACCTGCTGTAGAGTTAAGAATTCGCGAATCCCTGAGATTAATGTTTTTAATTAAAACCGCAATGTTTAATTTAAAAGAGTAAAGCTTGAATTTTCTTAATTTTATTATCTATTAAATCAAATTTTACATTACAATATAAACTGGTCAAACTGTATTTCCGTTTGAGTTGGTTTAAGGATATCAATCAATCACAGTTGGGAATGACTTTGAATCCCAAAGTGATTGTTAATTCAGCCCCTGTTTTATTATCGCCTTGATAATGACAGCATTGCTGTTGAAACGCGTCGGTGTTTTAGTTAAAACTTTTTACGACTTTTCGAGAGGATGTTAAAGCTTCACCCGTTGTGACCCTCCCTTACGCTCCCTTTATCACTAAAGGTTTGAGTAAAATCTTCAAAGAGCTAGATTTCAGAATAGTTTACAGTTCTGGGACTAGTTTACGAAGTCTCATCGGTAACCCTAAAGATAAAATACAACCTCTAGAAAAGTCAGGTATTTACGAAATCAATTGTAAAGATTGTAATCAAAAATATATTGGGCAAACCAGGAGAGCAGTCTCAGCTAGATTCAAAGAGCATATGGCTCATCTTAGATTTAATAGAATTGAGAAATCGAGCGTTGCCCAACACATTTTTGAAACAGATCACAACATCGATCATACGAATGTTAAATTAATTAGACAAATAAACAATTGTAAGTTTCTAAATGTTTTCGAAAGTTTAGAAATATATAAAAATAAGTCCTGTGTAGTGAACTGTGACAATGGGCCTATACCGTATTCGTCATTGTTTTCGTTAATCGGAAATTAATGTTGCGTATCGGATTGACCGTGCATAACATTTAGGTTACCTGTTTTTATAGATTTTATTTTAATTTAGTTTTATTATCGCCTTGATAATAACAGCATTGCTGTTGAAACGCGTCGGTGTTTTAGTTAAAACTTTTTTGGTGTTTAGTGGGTTAAAGTGTTTAGTGTTCTACTTCTGCGCCAAGAGATCCGGTGAAAAACTTCCTGTAGATAGTGACATATAGAACCGGATAATTGACCCACATAACCAAATGAAGGATTGCGTTGTTAAAATGACGTCACTTTTTACTAATTTTTCACGCCACTTTGGTGATTGTACAGAATATGACGACTGGAAGACGTCACAATTTTAATATTCGATAAACAAAATAAGCATAAAAGCATAAAAATTACGTCAATTCTTAACATTCTTTGAGGGTATAATTAAGGACAATATGACGTCATCTGGTTATTTGAGGACAATCATTTGTAAATCTCGTTTTAAATTTATAATTGCAACAAAATTAAAAAAAAAATCAAATTGGTAAGAGCATACAAAACTGTCGAATGGCATTTAATTTACAACTGACTGTACATACCTAATACATCATTTTAATGTGTTAATTTTTTTTTTAACTTTTAATCGTCAATTTAACGGGCACAAACATAAATGTCAGACCTGTAAAACATAAACCTGCCATTAAACTATCATAATATAATAATAGGTTAATTCAAATTTAAGATTTCCCACGATCAACAAAAAAAATTTTGTAAAAGTTCGTGACTTGTTAAAAGCGTTTCGTAGTGAAAGATATCTATTTGATCCGTAATGAACATATTCTAATTCGAAATATAACATAAATATGCACTCACAGATTGTGTTATGTAACGCAATATTCTCCTTAAGACTTTAATAAAGATTACTGAAATATATATAATGGGGAGTTAGATCATATTCGTATTTGACACTTTTCCCGGCTGGAAGACGCGAACAAATATTAGATTTAATCCTTGACATTTATCAGTCATGTATGAAGTTAACCGTAATGGATGCTTTACCAACGTAAATTGGTAGGTAGTTCCGTTCTGTAATTTTTTTCTTGCGAAATACTTAAATTCTTTCCTATAATTAAACAGGCAATATCAGATTAAAAAATTCATATACCTATAGACTAAAATATATATACTTAAATTTATTTTATATATTTATATGTAAATTAATATAAATTTAATCAAAATTATAAATGTTAATAAATAAGATTCAGTTAGTATATCAAGGTTGTAAGTGTACGACATTGTATAGCGGCTCAATGGTCTAGGGGTATGATTCTCGCTTTGGGTGCGAGAGGTCCCGGGTTCAAATCCCGGTTGAGCCCAGTTTTTTTTTGTTAGATACTATTTCGAATTAATTTTTTATATAAGTATAGTTTTAGTATAGTTACTTATCTAAACACAAAAATTAAAAATAAAATTAAATAGAACTATTAAAATTGAATAACTATAAATAGGATTAATTTATGAAATCTGATTTGCTTTTGGCAACAATTTGGATTCAGGCCACAATATACAACTATACGTCAAGCTGCAATAGCAGATATATCTGCATAGCAAACAAAATATTTTTTATAATTTCTTCAAAACGAACTGAGTCAATACGTCTTCCTTATTTTCCTTAGGAGACAAGTGGACTTCAGTATCTCAAGAAGATGTGTTGTATTAATCGGAATTGATTCCATCTGAAAAACCACAGCAACTCTTTTGACAATAAAATGGTGTTATATAAACAGGGCTTGTAGAAATATTGCTAAGACAAGGCTGCTACTAATACGATGACCTTTTTTCTTAAGACTATTAACAGTCATAATCTTTCTGGTATTAAAGTTTTCTAATATACAGGAAATTTTCTAACAGATAATTCTCAAGACTTGGAGTTTATTGTTGCAAAATAGTGGTTTACTTAATCATATGCACGCAATAAAAGCTTATTAATATTAACGATGAGAATGTGCTAATTTTGCACAAGACATCAGTATAATAAATATACTTTACTATAGTTAAATTATTAATTAATACTCTCCTATGGGAATATTTATTATACCTACCTGCAATTTCACATACACATATCTATTACTAATTTAACAATACTATTAATATTTCGTAAAATGTCACGTTTATACGTGCTTTTAATAAAGGAACGAGAAACATTGGTAATTTATGCCACAAGAAATATATATTATAGTGTAATAAAATAATTTATTTTGGCATAAAATTAAGAACAATTACTTTGAAGAAAGAAAAAAAGAGCAAGGTTAAAATGCGGAAAAATGAGATTATGCAAGCTTAATTGCATGTCAGTTAAAAATTATATAACTTTGCTATTTTTTCACTTTGTCAAAAATGATATAATTTTTTAGATAAATACCCATGACGTTTAATTATTTAAAATTTAAATGCATTAACAAGAAAATAATAGTGGTCCGGGTATTCCTTTTTCGTGCTCGAGAAGTAAATTTGTGGAAAACACTAATATATTAGTGCATTTCTTCCTGTAAAACTTTCATTCATTCAAATATATTCGGGTGGGCTTTTCCGATCTATCTATCGAGTCTGTTATCCCTCTTTTTACAGAATTTGTAGTCCGGTAATGTTCTCTATTGTACCGGCCATAGATCCTATTTTGCCATGATGGTCTCGTACCAAACCAACCATCAAATTTATTTGGCTGACTCTCTGGGACCTTCAAAATAAAGAAAAATCGAAACATCGTAGATTAGGTAATTAAAACGCCGTGATTTTCTTATTTATTCGAGTGCCTCGACACTGACCATAGATCCTATTTTGCCATGATGGTATCGTACCATACCAACTATCAAATTCATTTGGCTGGCCGTTTATGACCTTCAAAAGCAATCAAAATCGAAAAACCGTAAATGGGGTAACTAAAACGTCGTGATTTGCTTATTTATTCGAGTGCCTCTGCTTCGACCATAGATAATATTTTGGGATGATGGTCTCGTACCAAACCAGCCATCAACTTCATTTGGCTGGCTGTCTGGGACCTTCAAAGTAAAGAAAAATCAAAACATCGTAGATTAGGTAATTAAAACGACGTGATTTTCTTATTTATTCGAGTGCCTCGACATCGACCGTAGATCCTATTTTTCCATGATGGTCTAGTACCGAGCCAACCATCAAGTTTATTTGGTTGGTCGTCTGGGACCTTCAAAATAAAGAAAAATCGAAACATCGTAGATTAGGTAATTAAACCGTCGTGATTTTCTTATTTATTCGAGTGCCTCGATGATATGATGGTCTCGTGCCAAACCAACCATGAAATTTATTTGGCTGATCCTCTGGGACCTTCAAAATAACGAAAAATCGAAACATCGTAGATTAGGTAATTAAACCGTCGTGATTTTCTTATTTATTCGAGTGCCTCGATGATATGATGGTCTCGTGCCAAACCAACCATGAAATTTATTTGGCTGACCCTCTGGGATCTTCAAAATAAAGAAAAACGAAAACATCGTAGATTAGGTAATTAAAGCGTCCTGATTTGCTTATTTATTCGAGTGCCTCGACACCCACTACAGATCCTATTTTTCCATGATGGTCTAGTACCGAACCAATGATCAAGTTTATTTGGTTGGCCGTCTGGGAGCTTCAAAATAAAGAAAAATCAAAATATCGTAGATTAGGTAATTCAAACGCCGTGATTCTCTTATTTATTCGAGTGCCTCGACACCGATCACTTGTCATGTTTTAGCATGATGGTCTCATACCAAACCAACCATCAAATTTATTTGGATGGCCTTCTGGAACCTTCAAAATAAAGAAAAATCGAAAAACCGTGGATGGAGTAATTAAAACATCGTAATTCTCTTATTTATTCGGGTGCCTCCACACCGACCACAGACAGTATTTTACATGATGGTCTCGTACCAAATCAACCATTAAATTTATTTGGCTGGCCGTCTGGGACCTTCAAAATAAAGAAAAATCGAAAAACCGTGGATGGGAGATTTAAAACGTTTTAATTCTCTTATTTATTCGAATGCCTCGACACCGACCACTTGTCATGTTTTGGCAAGATGGTCTCGTACCAAACCAACCATCAAATTCATTCGGCTGGCCGTTTGGGACCTTCAAAATAAAGAAAAATGGAAAACCCGTGGATGGGGTAATTAAAACATCGTAATTCTCTTATTTATTCGAGTGCCTCGACACCGACCACAGACAATATTTTACATGATGGTCTCGTACCAAATCAACCATTACATTTATTTGGCTGGCCGTCTGGGACCTTCAAAATAAAGAAAAATCGAAAAACCGTGGATGGGAGATTTAAAACGTTTTAATTCTCTTATTTATTCGAATGCCTCTACACCGACCATATGTTATGTTTTGGCATGATGGTCTCGTACCATACCAACCATCAAATTCATTTGGCTGGCCGTTTACGACCTTCAAGAGTAATAAAAATGGAAAACCCGTGGATAGGGTAATTAAAATGCCGTGATTCTCTTATTTATTCGAGTGCCTCGACACCGACCATAGATCCTATTTTGCCATGATGGTCTCGTACCAAATCAACCATCAAATTCATTTGGCTAGCCGTTTACGACCTTCAAAAGTAATAAAAATGGAAAACCCGTGGATAGGGTAATTAAAACGTCGTGATTCTCTTATTTATTCGAGTGCCTCGACACCGACCACAGACAATATTTAAGCATGATGGTCTCATACCAAATCGACCATCATGCTAAAAGATTGTCTTCTCTTTTGCCAAATCAATCAAAGAGTTAAAGTTTTGTTTTTTCCTTTCAAGTTGAGCTTACACACAACAAGATGACTTGCTTTCCATTATCTATTCTCTAAATTATACCACCAATTATACTATGAGCGCCCATGACATGCATTTTTTGTTTTTTTTTTAATATTGTGGCGTTTCTGGACGTTTTCAATTGTTACGTCATCGTCATGGTAAGCCGTACGTGAAATCGCCAAACTAAACTATAGTAGCAGATGGAGACATCTAGCAGGATTGACAATCCATGAATTGTCCAAGCTAGAACGGTATCTGCTGTACCGATGTTTATTTCAACTTTGCCCAGTAGATGGGATAAGGTTAGAATTAGTCCATTGTCGGAGGTTGTTATACAATATAAGTTGAGAGGCAAATTGTGATGTAATCAAGATTTGATAACTACCAGCGAACTAAGACAACTTTATACAACCAAAATGACATAGTTTACACATTTGAAATGTTCTGCTAAGTGGATGCCCTAATGGCACAGTTCCGCTGACACTACATACCAACCTACAACCAATTAGAGAAGAAATTTATTCTTAATTATTTTATTAAGATTAAATAAACGCACCGCAATGTATACAACCAATTCAACATAACATACAAAACAGATCGGAAACATTTAATTTAACTAAAAAAAAGAATTATTATTCAAACATCATTTACCTGATGATTCCAATACTTAGTTGATTGCGTCCTAATTTCTTCTTACTAATATCATCGCTTTAATATAATTTCATTACAATAACATTTAATGATCTAATTAAATTAATGTCTATTGTTTCTTACTAACTCAGTTCGATTCGAAAAATTTGTTACAAACAGGTGTCTATATCAATTTAATCGACAAACAAAACAAACTTAATCTAATTATCTTCAACTTCAATAAACTCAAACAAGTCCAGCTATTATAATTACCTTTTAAGTTACAATACATAGATCAAACTTCGATAATAGTTCCAAATTACAGAACGAAAGGTAGGTAAAAATAATAATTTTGACATTGAATGTAGGTATTATTTGGACATTTACGCAAGCAACATGAAGATAAAATCGGAAAGATTCGTACATTATGTCACCCTAATGTTTAAAATAATCGCTTTTTCCCCCTTAAAGAAAAGTGATCATTTCCTGTACAAAATATGGTTTTATCTCTACAGAGGTGTTAGTGTCATAAATGGCTTGACAGTCATATCTTTAGCTTTAAAAGAAATACAAGTTAGTATAAACACTGGTGTGAGATTCTCTGATTATTCCAAGAGTGTTGTTGTCCTGGGTAAGTGTCCATTATTACTATCAGATTTTTTTTAATTAAAAACAAAATTACAGCGGTTTATATAAGTCTGGTTTCAAAGACAGACTATTACTACATCTTCGATAAAACTCACATGGAATTAGTTGAGAAAGTGAAGAAATTATTCAGAACAGAGTCTGATACGAAATTAGAAGAAAGAGATCTCAAAGATTACATTCATAGTGCTGATTTCCTTTCGGCGTTTTGGGTTATCTCCACCATGATTGGGACCCAAATTTATATGTTGATACCTGTAGTTATTAGTGGGAAATGGTAACACTATCACAGGAGAAAAATTAATTTCTTAAATTAATTGTATTTCTAGGTCATTACCTTTAGATATATGGTACCCTTTCGATGAAAATGACGAGGGATTATATGTGGTAACGTATGCTTTCCATATATTCACCCATAATCTTTTGGTGTTTAATTTTATTATAACCGATATGTTTTTTATTACCATGAGTTTGATAACAAGCTCGCAATTCAAGTTAATAGGTTAGTTCATTTAAAAAATTATTTAAAAAAAGGAATTGTAGGCGTTTTATAATTGTTTTAGTTTGGGAGTATGAATATATGTGCTATACAGCTTTGCTCAATTGTGGTATACCTAAAACTGAGGTTTTGGCATTCAAAAATGATGGAGATAAAAGGTAATTTTGATTAAGTTTTTTTGGCAAAATTAAAGGAACACTTTAATGCAATAATTGATGAAATTAGAGTTTAAAATCCATTCAATATCCACGAATTAATGAATTTATGTCCAGAGTTGCAATTGCAAGTTTTTGAAGTCCCTAACTTTTTATGATTTCAAAGACTTCAAATGGAAGCCTTTCTGTAAAACCAGAAACAGGCACCAAATTAGTAGCTGTGGTAGGCAATAATTCGGAGAGTGATGAAAATAAAAACGAAAGGAGTGGAAGTAGACAGGAAACTATGAAAGATATGATGGGAAAGATGATGGAGGAAATTGGACGAATGATCAGATATTGTTCATTGAATCACAAGGTCTTCCTACATCCAATAAAAACTAAAACAAAGATTAGGAAGACAAAAGAGAGACAAAAGAATCGATAGGGACAGAGATCTAACAGAAGAGGAAATGGAAATGAAGCAATATATAAGACAAAGGAGCAAAAATAAAGAATTAAAGGAAATAGGACTAAAATAGGATGCAAGAAATTAATTATTAACGGAAGTAAATGGATGTAGAATAAACAGAAACAAACTAACAAAAACGACCTAAAGTACACGAGAGAAACGAGAAAAGAATGTACTCAACAAATTGTATATTGAGAAGAAAACATGGAAGCTGGATACCTAAAGTGTTCAAAGTCTCAGTAGAAAGGAGGTTGAGTTGGAGGAAACAATAGAAGCAGCACAGAATTCAATAAGACAAAAAGAAGAGCTTCCCAGATATATAATTAGGACACCTGGCATGAAGGAGTTCCAATGGAGGTGAGCTGGTGTTGGTTGTATTATAAATAGAAGAAAAAAGAGGTAGAATCAGGAATTGGAGGAGAATATTAATGGTGCAAAGAAAACAAAGCTAAAATACAGTACAAGATGAGACCAACAACCATAAAAGCATTTGGGAGGATATGGTACCAGACTATATAACTAAATAACTAGATGACAGTATTAGAAGGAGATGGCAAATTGAATTAATATGAAGCAAAAGATAAGATAGATACCACAGATCAGGACTAATTCTTTGGAATATCTCTAAGGAAAAAATACCAACAAAGATGTTTGGAATGAACAAAAAAATGGGTCAGTTCTAGACCTGTGAATGGTCCTTCACTCACACCTCTTGCTAGCTTGTCAGCCATTTCATTGCCTCTGATTCCAGCCTTGGCCGAGCTTCCTATGACAGTCAAGTACCACCTCGGAATCAAACCTGACAGCCTGTAGTGTTCTAATGACAGCCTGACTGTCAGAAAGGATTCCTAGACTTACTACTAGAACATTTTTATGAACTGGCAGTATCATCTTAACTAGATAAGAATTTAGATCGTGTAATACTAATTACTTACTAAAAATAATCATGTGTTGACTTCTCTAACTTAGTTTTGTGGTCCTCGAAAAGAGTAGGTGAAGATGCTGTTTTACCGTAGAAACCCCTCCGCCCATTATATTTTGCTCTACAGGCCCTTAGGGTTGCTTCTGACCTTAACACTTGAACTGCAATGAAGGAAGCCCAAAGGATTTTCTCCCCAATTGCTACAGTCGGAGTCGAGGACAAGGTCCCCGTGATGTCTAGACAGGCAATCCTTTCAGCCCCCATGTTTTACCAAATATTCCTCTACAACATTCCCAAAAGGCCTTCCTGGCTTTATCCGTCACACCTTCCAGGTGCTGTTTCTACGTCAGTTTGGTATCCAAAGTCACCCTTAGATATGTGCCCTCAGTAGATACGAGTTTCTTAGAGCCGAAAATGGTCAAACACTGGAGTTGGGAGAGCTTCCTCTTCCGAGCGAAAGGAACCATAGTCGTTTTCCTAGAGTTGTTAACGTTTAATACTTAACTTTTGTACCATATCTCCACGAGTCTGAGTGCGACTTACATCCTTTCGGATACCACACCCTCGAATTTGCTGTGATATCATCAGCACAGCTCTGTGCATGGACACCCGCCTTTCGAAGATCAGAGAGCAGGTCGTCCACCGCTAAGCAGCAAAGACAGCAAAGCTGACAACACTCCACCCTACGGGCAGCCAGCTGCCATGGTCGCCTTTATAGTGCATAGGTTCTGTGAAAGGAAAGTGGAATCCACTGCTGCTCTGGTATGTCCAAGAAGAAAGAAATTTTGAACAATCATTTACATGTTATATAGCAAACTTTAGTTTTTTTTTTTAATGTGATGGGTGCTTAGTTGCAGTGACTCCGTAAACTGTATCGCTTGTCTGGCTATCACTGCAACTCTCGCGGTGCAGCTTTTGTGTGTGTATGTTGTGTTCAATTGGCTTTGTGACAGCATCATATAGCCTTTTATGATGCCGCGCTGTTAATCACTTTGCTCCCAACAGCGAATGGCAAGTCGATCCGGGATTAAACTCTCTGAAAAAATGTCACCGTCCCTCCAGAGAATTGAACCCCGGCGCCTATCCTCCTCTCACAACAATAGTCAGCCGCCTAACCACTGCGGCCATCGACCCGTTGAAGTTTAGGCTAATAATGATAGAAACCACTAAAAAGATGTTCCTTTTCTTTTGCTAAATAATTTCTTTATGGAAATGAAAACAATAATAATGATGACAGTTTCAGGATGAGAAATACTAGAAAAATCCAGGAAGTGATGCAATCTGAAACTTATGGCCATGAACTGAATAATAAGTTCGTAGATTTGATCAAGTTTCATCGCAATTTAACTAAATTTTGTATCGACCTAGAAAATTTCATTTGCCCTGTAATGCTCACAACCATTTTGGCATCTATATTTCATACTACTGTACTGGCGTTCTCTTTTATCTCTGTAAGCTTTATTAGATTAGATTTTAAATGTAATTGGATTGGTGTTATGCAATAATGAATCAGGATATCATCAGATAGTTTTGGCCAAACAAATAGTAGATGGTTCAAACAAACACGTCTTCTTCTAGTTATCTCCTGCTTGGATTTGCCCAATTCTGTCATGCCCAATCACAACCATGATTTTTACTAGATTTGAAAACTAGATAGGTAGTAATGTTTGAAATAATAGTTTTAGAATGACCACTACTAGGAAGATTCAAGAAATCATGCAATCTGAAAGTTATGTCCAAAAACTGAATGACTATACTAGCCTGCACGTTTATTTCTGTAAATTTGCCGAATATTATAATTGGATTGTATTATGCTACAATCAACGTTTCAGCTTTTTAATCTTCATCTTTATCTTCTTCTCCTTGTTTGGCTTCTTCTACTATGTCTTCTGTTTCTAGATCATCTTCTCCTTCATATTCTGCTTCTTCTTCTTCAATTTCTTCACTATTGCATAACGCCATCCAATCGTGAATTCTTAGATTATGAAAGAAATTTTTTTTTGACTTTTGATGTTTCAGGCTGAAAATATTTCAGATTTGATAACCAGCGTTTCATACGTGGTGCTAACTTTGATTCACATTTTCGTAACCAATTTCGTCGGCCAACAGTTAATCAATCATGTAAGTAGATCATTGTGATACGTTAATGGTAGATCATGGTTAGGAAATAATTTTGTAGAGTTCTCAATTAAACTCTGCGTTATACGATTGCCCGTGGTATCTGTGCAATAGGAACTTCTTGAAGTTGTTCAAGTTCGTTCACTTGCGCAGTCAAGAATGTGCTTATCTCACGATTGGAAAATTTGCTCCTATTAATGTGCAAACTTTTATGCAGGTAGGATTACTTAGACACAGTCTGTCTCAAAGTAAACAGAACTTTTTTATAGCAAGAACAAGTGAGCATTGTTGCTCGTTTGTTGGTCTCCATTCTGACGCTTTGTTTCCGGATCGTATTGGAAACACTACGTTTCATCACCAGTAACAATATTGCAAAGGAAGTTTTCATCCTTTTTGGTCTCTTTAACAATGTCTCTGCAATGTTGTATTTTGAGAAACTTTTGGTCATCAGTCAGAAAGTGAGCAGTGGGGGAGGAAGAGAGGGTCGTCATTGATGTCTTCACGACCGTTTTTAAAGCGCCCCACTCATGAACTCTGCCATGGGATAAACAATCATCACTATAAAGTTGTTGCATCAATTGAAACGTTTTCCTGAGCTTGAAAAAAAACTTAATACTGGCTCTTTGTTTCACAAAAACATTCTGTCATGAAATGATTACTAGAACTAGCTACATATAGGTGGCGCCACCAGAAAAGTCCCAATTGACAGAGTCCTGTTTACTTTGAGACAGATTGTATATGATCATACAGCTATAAAATCCTTCATTGTTCCAGATCATCAAATCGTGCGTTAGTTATTTAACTGTGTTGAGGTGTATGGATCAGAAGAAGGCTTTATAAAGATGAAGTGATGTTTTGACTTATTCTATCAAGAAATAAAATAATTGTAGTCTCAATTAAGCACCAGTTGTGTCTCGATATCTTTATATTTATAATACTGCTCGACATATTACAGCTCTTGGCATTAAACAATACAGAAACAAGATTAGAACTAGATATATGTACAAATTACAAGAAGAAAAAAAATCACATTATCTTCACAGGAAATAAAATAAAATATATATATCTAATTATGGCTATCTGTTCCATTCCTTCCTATATCCATCGTTACAAGCCCTGCTAAAGCACTCTGGAATCCCGCGTTATAATCCAGAGTGACTTCATTAAATAAAAATTCTTCTCTAATATCTTCGTAATAGTCCCTTTTATCCGGTCCACTAACTAAAGCACCTTCTAAAATTTGCGGGTTAGCTTGCGATGTAGTTAATTGCTTCCAACCGCAAGGTGCTGGTCTGTCAGGGCAAGAGCTGCAATAAAATATTTATAATTTAATATAAATAATTTAAATCATCTTTTATTTACCTTGCAGCATGATGAGGTCTTTTCGGGAAATCTTTACCGAATCCCACAACAAAACTTCTCCCATCTTTACCCAGCATATAATCGATTTGCTCCTGAGCAAATTCGCCATATCTACGATCTAAACCCAATTTTGGAGCCTAAAATTTAAATCGTCATTAATTTTGTTCCCTTTCCACTAAATTTATTTAATACCTGTAAACAAATGAAGGCAATATTGGCTGCATGAGATAAGGTGCCCAACTTCTCAATGAATACCAACCCTTTAGGTGTTCTAGTTTGCTCTTCTATTGAATACGAACAGAATGAGTCTAGAGCATTTTTAAACTCATCGTTGTTGGTGATTTCCGCAAGCAATAGCTGGAAAATTATTGTTATATTAATCTTATTCAAGTTTGTAATTTTTTTTTTATGAAGCAATCGATGTAAATTTTATTTGGTACAGAGGTTGGTGATGAAACAATAATACTAACAGTCGTATACCTGTATACCTGCAACTTTTTTGTTGTAATAGAACTCATTCGGACGTTCCTTCAATCTATACGTTTCGTAGAATGATGTGGCCATCTTCAGGTATTTCCCGTCATTAGTTGCTTTGTACAACCAAATCGCTGACCATGTTAATTCATCACCGTACCCGCCATTTCTGTAATAAGAATGTCTAAAATAGAAACGTTAAATTGGACAACTGTCAGATGTGATTTGACAGCTACAATAATCACAGCTGAGGTAAGTACTGTTTTTATAATTTGACAGATCGACCAAAACAAAATCTTATGTCAAACATATTGAGAGTTACTCCTGTTAAAACCGCAACAAGTAACCGTTTTATAATTTGACAGCTGTCAGAAATAGTTTAACTGTTACTTTCATCAAATGTTCACCAAAGTTTTCAGAAAAATTATTACGGTTGCAAATGTCAAACCTGCAAAAAACGATTTTTTTACAATTTGACAGTTCCAGTATTTTTATCCCTGTATAATCGGTAAAAATTTTTCGAAACTTGTAACTGTCAAACTTATTGAGAGTTACTCCTGTTAAAATCGCAACTACCTAGTTGTCGTTTGTACAATTTGACAGCTATCAGAAATAGTTTAACTGTTACTTTCACCAAACGATTAAGAGGACGTGCTGTTGTAATAATGACAGTTTCAGAAAAATTGTTACGGTTGCAAGTGTCAAAACTGCAGAAAAAGATTATTTTTTACAATTTGACATTTACAGTATTTTTATACTTGCATAATGGTAAAATTTTTTGATGGTTTCGAAATTCAAAACTGTGAAACATATTGACAGTTACTCCTGTTAAAACCGCCACTAGTAGTCGTTTGTACAATTTGACAGATGTCAGAAATAGTTTACCTATGTGTTATTTTCACCAAAACATTAAGACAGCAATTGCCCTGATATTTTGACAAATTTCAGAAAAATTTTTACGATTGCAAGTGTCAAAACTGCAATGAACGATTATTTTTTTTTTCAATTTGACAGTTACAGTAGCTTGCTAGCTTCTTGCATAATTGGCCATTTTTTTTGATAGTTTTAACACTCAAAACTGTCAAACATATTGATAGTTACTCCGGTTAAAGCCGCAACTAGTAAACGTTTCTACAATTTGACAGCTGTCAAATATAGTTTAACTGTTACTTTCACCAAACGAATAAGATAGAAAGTGCTGTTATAATTTTGACAGTTTTTAGAAAAATTATTACGGCTGTGTCAAAACTGCACAGAGCGATAATTTTTTTTTACAATGTGACAGTTACAGTACTTTTATGCTTGCATAATGGGCAAAATTTGTTGATAGCGTCGAAACTCAACACTGTCAAATATGTTGACAGTTACTCTTGTTAAAACCGCAACAAACAACCGTTTGTACAATTTGACAGCTGTCAGAAATACCTTATCTGTTATTTTCACCAAAACATTAAGTTAGCAATTGCCCTGATATTTTGACAAATTTCAGAAAAATTTTTACGATTGCAAGTGTCAAAACTGCAATGAACGATTATTTTTTTACAATTTGACAGTTACAGTATTTTTATACTTGTATAATTGATAAAAATTTTTGATAGCTTCGAAACTCAAAACTGGCAAACATATTGAGAGTTTCTCCTGTTAAAACCGCAACTAGTAGTCGTTTATACATACAATTTGACAGCTGTCAGAAATCTGTTAGTTTCACCAAAACATTAAAACAGCAATTGCCCTGATATTTTAACCGATTCCAGAAAAATTGTTACGTTTGACGGAGTGTCAAAACCCCAAAGAACAATTATTTTTTATAATTTGGCAGCTGTCAGATGTATTGTGATACTTACATCTTCAAATATGTAGGTATGTAGTTACAATTACGCTACTGTTAATATCGCTTTTTTTTTACTGAACTGACAATTTGACAAGTAGAACTGTCGAGTCTCCAAAATTTTAGTTTTCACTACTGTGACAGCTGCCAAATGTATTGAGAGTTAATCCTATTGAAACCGAAGGGATGTCACATTTTTTTTGCAATTTGACAGTTACCAGAAGTTGTTTAAATGTTACTACCACCAAAACCTTAAGAAAATGAATGTTTCGATGGTTATAACAAACTGTCAAAATAGCTAAAACATTTATGTTTTTGCAAAGCTGAAAAGTACTACTTTAACAATTTGGTAACTGTCAAATATATTGAGAGTTACTCCTCTTTAAACGTCAACAAGCAACCATTTCTACAATTTGACAGCTATCAGAAGAATTTTAATTGCCTCCCCCACCTGCAAGTGTCAAAATTACTTACGATACTTATAACTGTCAAACAGGAGAATATACAATGGCACAACAGTTTTGATGATTACATATTGAATGATTCTCTTATTAAAACAGCAGGCAACGAAATAATCGCTTTTACATTTTAACAGCTGCCTGAAGTATTTTGACTTTTACACCTATAAACACAATGTGAAAAATAGACCGTATTATAATCTGGCAGCTGTCAGAAAAAATTTTAACAGCTGCAATTGTTAAAACTGTAAAGATACCTGTTGTTAGACGAATTTTGACAGGTAGAAATGTGTAAATCTGAAAAACTGACGTTTCCACAACTGTGATAATAATTTCATATTTTGGTGATTGAAATTGTGAAATCTGACTTTCTTTATAATTGGACAGGTGTCAGAAACATTTTGAAACTATGTTCTAACCTCAAAATTCAATGTCAAAACTTACTCGTAAAAACTTTTGGCACCCGGTATAGTTTCCTGGTACAAACCTCTATATTGATTTGCGAAATCGAACAATTCAATTGCATGCTTGAGTAATTCTTGCGAATACGTCCGATTAACATTTTTAAATATAATACTGGAGGCTGCAAAAGCCGCGGCGACCTCTCCTGCCAGATCGGATCCTAAAAAATCGAATCAAACTCAACTTCATTAAATCCAATACAATTTAAAACGGACTTACCGGGATGATCCTCATCAATTTTATAAGCCGGTCTGGACATGTTCATATCCTCAGGTCTACCCCAATATTTCAAATCAATATCGAAATCACCAACTTGCCCGTAGAACTCGTTTTTAGACACGTGGCATTTAATAAAATAATCAGTAGCCCATTTAATAGTATCTAACACGTTATCGTATTGTCCTAAAATACTAGAAAAGTCCACTTATTTTCCTAAATTGGATTACTTTAAGTGATATACCTGCAGCTTTATATCCATCACCGAACGAGATCACACCCCAAGATAGGATTGTGGTGGTAAACGCCATGGTGAAGCCGAATTTAACATAATCGCTAGCTAGAAAATATAAATAATGCAATTTTAACGGAATAAAATTTTGATTGAGGTGATTGAGTACCATCGTAGTATCCACCAGATAGATCTTCACCATTTTGGCCGTGGTCATTGAGGGCTGAATCGCTTCTCCAAGGGATATCGGTATCTGGAAGATGGCCTGATCGTTGAGCTTTGTAGAATTTCAACGACTTTATGATTGCTTCTTTATAACTTTGGATGTCTATTTGGGTGGGATTTGTCCAGCCGAAGAGCATCCATAAGATGTTGATGGTGTAAAAATGTGTGAAATACTTCATCTAGAATAGAAATAATTAAATAGCTTTGCTATTGTGTGATGTTACTTTCCAATAGTTTCGGCATTTAAACTCCCTTAGGCGTATTATGCGTACTTGAAACGTGAAGTTGATTCTATTTACAAAGCACAATTTTTACATTGACATTAACATATTCCAGGTAAACAAAATTGTTACATAACGTCCTATTAATAACTTTACAATTTAAAGAATGTGTAGGCGTTGGTTAAAGGTAATTCCACTTGATCGTTTTATTAATTATATTTTATAATTTTTTTCTGATTTCTATATACATTTATGTAGAAATATTTAGCGGAAAAGTCCAGTTATTTAGGGTAATTACCGATAAATTTAAGAAGAGAAAACAGTCTTAGTTCTTGCTATTATTAAGAGGTTTTTCTTTTAAATTGAAAGTGATTTACAGAATTTTATTGTTATGCATAAGTACTTATTATTCGTAAACACTTGAAAATAAAGTCGGTATTTGCAATCATTGCAATGTACCAAGTCGGTAAGATCTGTATGGGTTACATTTCCGCGAAACATACTCAATTGTTAACAATAATACTGATTGTGGTATATTTTGTTTATCCAAAGACCGCAAAAAATGTTTTTGAAATATTTAAAATTACTTCTTGAAACAATTCGAAACTTGTCCGACAAGTAAAGATAATGGGTGCTCCTTATCCGTAACTGCAAATTTCTTACATCGTGATCAAAGGTTTTTTGTACTAGCTAGAACTAACTACTTTCGTACAGAATCAATCAAAAAAAATTCAATGCTCATAATCTGAGTTGTTCCATTCTGAAACAAGGCAACAAATTTTTCTAATGCTCTTAAAACAAAAGAATTGAGAAGTTAAATTCTGGACACTTGCAAGAGAGTCGACTGTCGTTGTGGCGGGACGATAGGAGCCGAGATTCAATTCTCTGGAGGAACAGTGACATTTTTTTAGTGAGTTGAAATACGGATCGACTTACCAAACTACACCGCGAGAGTTGCGTTGATAACCTAGCCAGACAAGTAATACAGCTTACGGAGTTACTGCAACTAAGCACCCACCACACACGTAAAAAAAAAAGTCTGATTTATGACCAAAGAAATAACACATCTACAGAGCTAAAAAACATAGTCAGAGATCATGAAGTGATAGTCTTTATATTGCAAAGATACTGTCCTCATAAGGTCCAATCACTGGACGTGGGTGTTTCTCTCGTTTCAAGACCCAGTTCAACCATAATAAGGAAAAATTAGACACTTCAACACCCACAGACAGAAAAAAACTAAGCCACCAAGATGTTAATGGTGACAGAAAAAAAAAATTGTATTGGAAAGATTCAATTCATACGGGATCAAGATTGTAAACTTACATTTCTTGCTACCTATTATATAGACACATTGAAAAAAATCTTAATTAGAGTAGGCTATGTGAATAGATAGTTACTTTAGCCACTTTCACATAATGACACTTATTCATTGACATTTAATTTGAGGTTATAAAGGTTACAATAAAATGTCAAGTAATAAATGTCATTATGTAATAGTGGCTAAAGCAACGATTAAAAACATTTACATAGCCTACCCTAATTATGTTTTTTTTCGATGGCACGTTATAATATATATGTACACATGTATTTCACTTTTGTGTTCTGTATAATATGTATTTATTTATTTTTTATAATAGTTTTTAATTACAAACGGAAGACTTTTTTGTATACAAGAATTTAGACGATTCAGCTGTATTTTTCAAAGCCCAGGAAAGGATTTCTGATTAATTAACTCCTTTGTATGGAGTTGGATGGTTCTTTGGATTAACGATCGGTGATCTTAAGCCCCTTGTTTGTTAGTTTGCTGCTCAAAACCATATTCGCTAACGACTAAAAACAAAAAAGGCTGGAGAAGACTGGGTGTCCAAAGACATCCAGAAGCCTTGGTTTTTTACGCTGTAAAACTTAGAAAGTTCTTCGACTTTCTAGATGATCTCCTAAAGCGTCCCCTAAACTGTTTGGTATTTCCTCTAACACAAGGATCTTTGCTTACCTATCGAATTGGATGAGATATGTATTGCACAGTTCCAACAGTTTCGAAACTTTAATAAACCTATGGTTAATAACCGTGTTTTATTAATTCGTGGCGGACACTCTACCCATATCAAAAAATTGGATATGTTTGAAATGGCCAAGAAGCCTTCAGCTGTCTCCTTCATGTACATACATGTTGTCAATTTCTTACGAGTAAACTGTAGGAATTTGATTTTGCAAGGTTTCTACTCAATTTTCTTACAGTTCCAAATATCCTCGATCATTACAGGCCCTATCGAATGGAATTAAGAGCAGTTTAGCTGTTCCTCTTATCCGCAAGTCTTGAATGAAGATCACGTTAAATAGAGGTGTTGCAAACGAGACACGGAAAAATCCTCCAAACTCTTCTAAACATGTTCGGAAGCAATTATTTCTAAGCGACAGTGAGAGTGGGAGCCTTCACAATGACACTAGCAGTGATTGGAAATTGAACGATACGCGTAAGATTAAAGGTGGTAAGGAAAGAGAAGAACTGGTGATATAGTCACAATTAAGGCTATTAAGAACCAAAGTTAAATTGATTTTGAATGAACTAAAAAAGACTTTTTTTGATTCTTCATCTCACTTTGATCTTTCCCTACATGTTTACATTAAAAACATATTTTTTAATAGAAACAATTATGTATAAATTATGTATTTAAAAGCAAGAAACTCGATTAGAATGGTTCAGAGGTATCAGAAGACGTCACCCCAAGCTCTCCATAGGAAGACAAGACATCACAAAAGTGTGGCAGAACTATTATAGTTTTTAGATTTTTTTTATGAAAAGGTATGAATGTTCAGAATTCTAGATCTGAAGAGAGGTATACAGCTAATGGCGTGCCACCTACCCAGTAATTTGAACTGCCAAACAATGATGTATGCAGATAATACAAGATAGATGACCTCAGATGAAACCCTATAAGTACCTATGGACTTAGTAGTTTGCAAAAGGAGCACAAAATATGTTAGTAGAATATTAGATTCTTCCAAATCAAGTCAATCACATTGATTATGTCAGTGGCTTAGAAAAATGATTGCCGCCCTATATCGTCTGCAGAGCATAGCATTTGTCCCCTAGATGGACGGAAAATGGTCCGGAAAACGCTGTTTATAATCGTTCCAAAAGCGGAGGGTTCGAAGGAATTATTTATGAAGACTGGTTTGAGAGAGTAGCACTACCACATCTTGTCCAGACAGCAACAGGAAAAGCATGCTCAAATCGATCAACGTTGCTTAAGGATGTTTACCAACTTTTTGAAAGAATCAAGGGCACTGCGAAACAAGCAGACCACGAAACGAATGAAAAAAATTGAAAGTCATTGACTTTGTTTTATCAAAATTTAAATCTTTTAAGAAGAACGAGAGGTGTTTTATTGGTAAAATCACTGAGGTGTTGACAGATCAGTTCCACCAATTCTTAGTAAATTTTCTTGGAAAAAAGAGATCTGCCAAACTTGACAATAATTTTCTCAACGTCAAAAACGAGTCCTTAATCATTCAACAACTTTACAGAAAAATATCATCAATCATGGCGACATAAAGGTCTAAGAATGACATCTTTAAGTTATGATAATTTTTTCATTTCGAACATCCACACAATACTTTAAAAAACAAAAAAAAAAGCATTCGAATTCACCCCATTCTACGGTTGGTAGGTACTATTTAGTTGACCGAATGCATTTTTGTTCGATTCGTTCTAAAGAAATGTAATAATTTCTTTCAAAATTATTTTCACTTGAATTTAATACGAGAAGAAAAAAAAATGCGACGATTCCTCGACCACCACTGTAGATTACACTTGCGGTTAAGTCACAAGAACATCGTCTCCTATTTGATATGCAGACTGAATCTATGGCAGGCTGTCGACGAAACTATGAATTTGCGCGTGACATTTGAAGATCAATCAACTGCTGTTAAATACATACAACGAGCCTACAACACACATGCACGCACGCACACATGAACGTATAAGCATGCGCATACATCGTACTCGGTGATTCCACTTCTTCGCACACTTCGAATTTTATGCTTGGCTTGTACTTCGCACCATCCGGTATCTTGTAAAAATAATGTAGAATGGACGTGACAAAATGTAATGTCTGTTTAATACGAATGGTGTTGGAGCTAAATGTATTTATAAACGATTATTTTTTATTGTAGGGAATAAAATTTTGACAGCTGTCAATTTTGACATATGCTAAGTAATTAACATTCATATTAGAATATTAAAAAAATTATAGTTATTTAATTTCCTATGAATTTAGGATAAAAATCTGATGAAATATGGAACGAATTTGCGCTAGCTGTCACCGCCAGTACAGTCGGGCGGCTATCGGATTTCCGGTGCAAGTTTACAATAATTTGGATTACGATGGAGATTATTATACGAGGAAAACTTTTTCGCGTCGAAGATCCGGCTGCCGTCGTAAGCCATCAATTTTAAACATAATAAATTTGGTTTGTATCCTTCTTTTGTTCGCGTTATCTAGTTTCTATATAAATATGGCGTTAACGGGGAGGACATGTAAATCTCTGGAGAAAATGATTTTTCTGTATAACAGGATTATTGGGATAATCGACAAAATCTATGAAATTTATTTTAAATTCCTGTACGAATTTATTTAATTATATAAAAAAAGATCATGAAGGAACTCGATGGTTTTATTATCTGGGTTTCTTTTTAATAGATATCATGATCTGGGGTTTTCGAAGTCGTGATTTTGAAACCGCATAATGATATAATATTTCTAAGAATGCCAGATGAAAAGTAGAAGGTTAAATTGTAATAAGTATGCACATTATGTATTAATTTTTTTTTTCGATATCGTTTACGTGAACAGTACATTATGTAATTCAAACATATTACCCTGAATATGCCCTTACAATACTTAACTGGAAATCAAAGTGCCAAAGAGGTTATTTATGGCTGTGAGAAAATGTAAGTAAATAATATATTGAAACATCTCTAGTGGTACGTGGAAAAGTTAGCATATAAATGACCTATTGTTACTTTAAATTCCATTTAAAACCCATGCTTGATGCCAGTTGTGCATGCATGCATTTTATTAACGTAAGTAGGCAAGTATCACATGCATAATTCTGGTCTAAAAAAATACAAAGCGTTTATTATTTTGATATTTTATTCTTCTGAGATAATACAGCCCAGAAAACGTTCAACAAATTTTTCTAAAAATGTGCCAGAAGTTGTACGGAGCGTACCATGACGGCTTTGTGCGATGATGCATTGTCGTACAACAAAAACCAACTACCTGACTATCGATATTCCGGTCGAAGTCGTCGAATTCTTTCCCACAATCTTTCTGGGATGAATCCGCTTTGAACAATTAATTTTAAATCGAAGAAAACTGTCATAGCATTGTTTTGATTTTGCTCTTCTCTTTTGGCTCTTCTGGTGACTTCCATGTCCCACTCTAACGTTTCGCTGAGCTCTCCAATCTTTTTGGTTATCTCTCGGTTTGCGATAATCTTAAAATTCGGTATCCCAGCTTCCTCTTCGATGAGTCTCGTAGATATGTACATGGCGATGGCATCGAAGAATTTCTTTGAATTTCTCGATGTTTTCTTCATTGACGTCACTGGTTTGTAATCGTCTGATGCGAGGTCCTCACGACCGTTATGGAATCGGCCAAATCGACGTGGACATTTTCTTTTGCGTTTCATTTCTGCACCTCTTTTACATCATTTAAAACAGAATTTAATAGTCGCTCTTTGTTTCATGTTGGTTTTCCGAACGTTTTTCAACTACAAATAATTTGGTCAAAAAACCTAGAGCTACTCGTACCAAATGGCACAACACCTGGAAAGATGATGCTCAGAATCCTCATTGCTCACCCAGTGCCATGGTGGACTCCAAACACAGGAAGGTGATTATTTATTTTGCCGGAAACTCCTGCACAAAACCTTACTGCTCGATGACCAGCTTTAACATGTGACGCTTTATTTTCTTAACGATAAATAATTCTCAAATCACTTTAATCAACACAGTCGAACGCTTCGGAGAGGCTAATCAACAGGTTTAAACACGGCATACAAGTCAGCATAACGATGTACACTACTTATGAGGTCAGTATCAATGAAATTGCTGAGAAAAAACCCATGATGACTTTTGGAAAACAGATCAAAACCATGGAAATTAAGCACCGATCCTTGATTACAGTTTCATAGAGGTTTGACGAAATATTGTCGATAGTTGTTGAAGTCATCTTGATCACAAACAAAATTAAGAAAGATTAATTAAATAGAGCAAAATCTCAGCTATAAGCGGTAGTGAGGGGATAGAACCATCACCAACAGCCATACTGGAGCTAAGTTCCGATACAGCATTGATAACATAATATTAATTTACTGGAGACAGAAATAAAGAATATTAGCTTCCACAGAAGGAGTAAGCTGAAAAATATCATCTTTAAGCCCATGCACTCATCTCCTGTTAGGCGTCATCGAAACTTTTACAAAAGGAAAGCATCCGTTAACATAATATAACATAATATGAAGAGACAGGGCTGTCACACGAGCCTCATCCTTCAACAAGTCTTCAAATAGAGCCATTGCGTCATCACTGTATCGGAAAATTTATTTGTTGATATTATCTTTGGTATAGAGAAAGTGAGAGACCTTGACTTGGAAAATGTAAGCATTACGGCTTTTTGGCATCCCTATTATTACCAACAATAAGAAAGAGATTCTTGCATAAACGATTATGACTATTCTGAACATCACAATCATGGGATCATGTTTCCATTGTTACAATACAACTCAAATATCTACAATCAAGTTACAGAAGCAGGAACAATTATAAAAATTCTGGTCAAACGATGTAGAGCTACTCTTACCTGAAAGGAAGACGATGCTTCAGTATTCGCCTGCAAGTACACGAAAATGAATGCTTATAGACATTGATATTTCTGCTGCTACACCAAAAAATTTTAAGATAAACAAAGAACACTCGAAAATGTGACTAACAATCAGATGAAGTTAAAAAAAGAAGAAACCTAAACAGAGTGAAAGAAGAATTGAGTGGTGAACAATTTGAAAAATTAGAGACTATCAAATAGGTAGAGAATCCCTCACATTCTTTATATTTTAGACAAAGAGTCCGCCTTGGCAAAAGAAGCAACATTTTGCGAGCTATATGCCAGCTATATGCGAGCTAAAATCTATGTTGTCCACCACCTAAGAAATCATAGCTTCAACCGAAGTAGTAAGCTGAAAAATATCATTTTTAAGCCAATACACTGATCTCCTGTTGGATGTCATCGAAACTTTAATAAAAGGAAAGCATCTATTAACATGATATAGCATAATATCAAGAAACATATTAAATGCAATATCAGGGTTGTCACAAGTGCCTCCTCCTTCAACAAGTCATTAAATAAATTGCATCATCCGAATTCTTATATTTCTAGACCTACTGTATTGGAAAATGTAAAAAGAAATTCTTCCAGAAAAAATATGATGACACCACAAACCAATATTACACAGAAGAAAATTTCACTACCAGCAGTGCCCCAAAAAATGCCATTCCAACTCTAATAGTGAAAGGCTATTATCGAGTATGTTCAGGGATTTGTTCCCATTGTCACAATACAATTGAAATATCACCAATCAAGTTACAGTAGTAGGAACAGGATCTACAGCCTACTAGATCTATCTATAGAAGCAAATAAGGAAGGAAATGGTGCAGTATTCATACCTAAAGACTTAAAGAATTCTTAGCTGACGCAGTGCTTATCATTCTATTCACAATTTTGCTCCTACACTGAAAGATTTAAGATAAAAAGTAGAACGTCTGAGCATAGTCACCAGAATGTACCGAAAAAGAAAAGAAGACAGGAATAGGCTAGTATGTAGTCAAACTTGGGCAGAATGTGAAAAGAATAGCAGATAAAAGATGAGATGGAAAAAGACCTAACGAGACAAAAACAAGAATTTCAAGTATTAGAAACTGGGAGATAGGAGGGAGAAAACGAGGCTGATTGTATTGTCTGAAGATATGCCATGAGGACGATAAACAGAAGTACAGAAGTCCCATAATCTGATTTGACTTCACAGATCTATAGAAAGAAAAAACTTCCACTAGCTTCGTTGGACTTTTTTCTGTTAGTAACAATTTCTCGATTGTTCAAGAATATGTGTGGACTTCCGTGCAAAATGCAGGTTGGGTCAGCACCTGCAAGCCAGAATTTTGTATTGTGATTAATTTGGGCCATGGTGTGGGAGTGTATGAATCGTTTATTCAAGATTTGATCTGAGATTGTGTTACTGACTTCCTATACCCACCCTATTCCTCCTGATTTTATACAGCCTAAAGCCTCAAACTGGAGTGTGGTGTTTACTTGTAAATGGTATTGAATTACAACAACAAAAAAAACCTCAAAGAAAACAATGGACAACAAAGATTATAAAACAGATCATAGAATGTATGAGTGGTGGAAAAATGAATTACAGTTTTCAACCAGATTCAAGTGGAATATAAGGAGAAGATTGGAGTTTGGGATTTATAACCTATCATCGCAAGGTTTTGGTATCTTCAAGCTTTCCGTGCTGATTAGAGGAATATCAAGTTGGCTTAGTTTCAGGTGGGTGGGCCGAAATTAACGAATCTGCTCGATTAATAACTAAATTATTCCTCAAGTGGTTAAGGAGGTCAAAGTTATTTGAGCAAACAAGATTCAGTAACAGTGTTTAGTATTACTATCGTCGAAAAATGCCATTCCAAATCCAAAAATGAAAGACCATGGCCGGATAAGTATAAGGCAATGTACTCTCCTACTCTACTAGTTTATTTTCCTGCTCAGAGGTGTTTTATCTGTTCCTTCATCAGAAAAAAAAAACATCGAAATACCATAGAAATGTCTGGATCATACAATAAATGATATCTATTATGATGATACATTTACATCCTATTCCATACGAATGTAATGAACATTCCATTCACACACTCACAGGAATTGTTTGATATCCGAGAAATGCCGGTACTATCCACAGCATATTCTAAAAAGCAACGATGTCTGGATTTTGAGGTATGACGCTCGTGAAGTTATAATGTTTCGAAAAGGTGATATTTTTCGTTTATCATTGCTCAAGAGTTAAGTGTTTTTATTTTACCATTAAGTTTGCTAGGGAATCATTCTTTGTATTTCTTCGAAAAGTGTAGTTTTTATCTTGAATAGATAAATTTAAATCAAAAATTTATAATTGCGAAATTGTGGTTAAAGATTTATCATTGAAACATATTGCGTTGTATACTATATTCTTAACCAAATTTCCGTTTCCGATGATTATAATGAAAAATTCTTAATAATTTAATCCTACATACATACATAAGTATATAAAAAAAATTATGAATTTCAAAGCTTAAAACAGAACAACTATAAAACGTGTCTTTATTACACCAAGTTCAACAACTAAATGATGACTAATTGGTCTATTTCTACGCTTGTATATTTTAACTAGATTTCCTCGTTATATACGTAATTGCTAAGAAAATATTATTTAAAAACTCACCTTTACTACGATTTAAATAATAATAAACAGGTACTGTTGCAATGTTTACGATTTCTTTTAAAAATTAAAAATTAATTAGAATAAAAATCGAATCTATTCGTGTAATACATAACAGTTTCACTTTTTAAAGCACCGCTCAAGAAGTTGTCCGCAATACTAACCGGTAGTAAAGTAAACTTTCTGTCATAAGTCATTCTACAGTTCGACAGTCATGGGGTATCCCACTATATCCGCAGGCTAAATACCGACATGCTAATAGGCTAAGGTTTCAATAAAACGAAAGTGTTCAGGAATACAACAGGCTTGTAATATTAAGTAATTTATTTTGATATTTTTTTGAGACATTACGATGAATACATATTTGTTTAGGACATATTTAATGGTGTGTCGATTTTCAGCATTTATTCTAAAATGTTTCTCTACTCATTTTTATCAATATTAACCGCAAACGCTTCATGTAAAATGCTTCAAATTAACACTATTTAGTTGGAATTATAAACCTTGAAGTAAGCAGTTATATTCATTCTTGGCCTCGTGCACTATTGCCAAATCGCTTTCAAATCGTTACACCATTTAAAATAATAATTTAGAGCATTTAGAGCAAATATGGGAAATGCTCAGAAATGCCCAGTAATTATTGTTCTTTTATAGTGACATATTTAGTATTTTTATATAATGTGGAAAACTAAGTGGAAAAAGATGGAGGAAGATAAAAGATTGGCACCAATAATTCAATCAATTTCTGACGTCTAAGAATCTTTATTACACAGATTTCATTTTGGTCCTCGGATTAACAAAAGCGTACTCCGCAAGAACTATTATAGTCTGACAAGGAAAATCTTGCAAAAACTTCCAAAAAGGTGTTGGAAGGAACGAATTACAGTTCAATCAATAGTCATCTAAGGTCATAATTTTGGTCAATAATTTTTGTTTCAGCAAAATTAATAGACCATCTTAGATTTAATATGGTTTTACTATGCAAATAGGGTTGTGATGGGAGGCTAAAGATAAAGGATTCTCTGATACTGCTATTTTCTGTACTTCACTTGTTCTGATTCAATTGTTCTCTGTCGACAAAGACGATAAAAAAATAATTGTATGGCAAAATCTAATACCATCCTCTCCCAGTACTTCTTGACTTTCCTACTTTTGCGAAGCATATTTTTTTTCCACTGTAGTTTGCTCACAACTTGTCTTGTTTCATATTCAGCATTTATCAGTAAACAATTTTACCCACCCCCTGCTTGGTTTTTGGCCAACGGTATAGTCCACTAAATATTGTTCAAATTTATAAATGCCTCCCATGATTTTATTGTAGGTACAAATAGATTCAGGGCAAGGCTTTTCCTCTCTTAGAATAATTGTTTTGATAAACGAATTGTGCATGCCAAATAGAGAACACACACGAGTTTTTCGTTTCAATTGTCCCTTTTGCACGCACTGATGTCGTTGAACATAACCTAATCAATTTACACCCACTTCATACTTTTATTAAGTTTCAGTTGTTGATTATTGAGCAATGTTAGCAAAACTTTAGCCATGACAAAAAAATTATCAAAATATAAACGCTACCACCCTCCTATATTTTTAATTTTTAAAAGCCGAAGCATTACTCTTTCTCCTAAGCTTTTTATATTTGTGCCTGAGGAATTTTTATTTGTATATACACCTTAAAGCCTAAGATGTATCTTGAAATTTCTTTTTATAGGCTTCAGAGGTCGTTTCATTGTCAGCCTACCTTTGAAGGCAACTATGCTTTCGTCAATAAGTGGACCAATAAGTGTCCCTCTTTGTCCATATCCCTGTTCAACCATCTTTTCATCTTTTTTCCTATAAACTTAATTCTAAAAAGCAACATAAAATACTGTGTGTTGGAGTTACTTTTCGATCGAAATTATATTTGCAGACCAAAAATGATTCTTAAAAGACATTGCTAGAAGAAAATTGCTGGATCCTTAGCATCTTTCTGCGGTTAGCCATTCGATAGTACAACATTTGTGGGGTGGTAATGCAAAACCTAATTTTTTTAACAGATACCAACACTTATTTTTAACACCCTTCCTCCTCCCCTCCCATCTTCGAATAGTGGTCTGAACAGTTCCTAAATTTGGTTTCAAGAGTTTCAGATTCTGGTGCTTAATTGAGGGGGTACTTCTCTGTTTAGCTTGAGACATAAAAGGATATTTTCTATTTTCTTTCCTCACACACAACAACTCTACCAAACAGGTATCTAAAACTCACTTCACTATCAGGATCTAATCTGTGTTGAATTATTTCGAACATTTCTGTTAGGTGGGTAGATCTGAAACCTGAAATAGCTATCACCAATTTTTCTTCCCATTTCATAGTCGATTCTGTACTAGAGAAAACTGCTACTATCAAGAAAACTCTTTCCTCTTCTTCATTCATCCAGAATTTCTTTCCACTTTTTCTCCGTGTGGGAAAAGACTGCAATATTCAATGGTTGCATTGTGTGAATTGTATTCAGTCGCTTCAGCTTAGAAATGACTTTTGGTTAGAGCGAGTTCAACAGAGTTTTAAATTTTTCTTTTGCTTCTTGGGAGGGTACATTCAAAAATAGAGTTCCAAAGTCTTGATGCCTACGAATCTTTTTTGGCATGGAAGAGTGTGGTAGATATCATCATATTATTTGTTCACAGTTATTTCAGAATCTTTTCCGATTTAAAATGGATGCTTAACCAGAATAAAAAAAAAACAAATCTTACTGCAGTTTCAGCTGATGGATATACAAACCAGTCATTAAGCCATTTTGTTATAAATTTGGATATTTTCGGGTCAGGTTCAGCAATAAAGAAAAAACTTTGTATCCGACTTGTCAGGGAAAGTTATTGGTTTGAAAGAAAAATATCAGAAATATTAGTAATAAGATTTTTAAGTTTAAATAACATTCAATGCCACAACAGAAATAATTTAAATTTCAATAAGTTCTTGAACTTTATAACCAGGATCTCTTAAATTCACACTTGTCAATTTAGCATGCCGACACTGAATTATTTCAATTCGAACGCGCCCGCAACGTTTTCGAATTCTTAAGAACACAAATGACATAAGCATCGGCTAATTGACTCATATTGAATTCAATTTCTTACTGAGAAATATAAAATACAAACAATGTTAGTTCGTTAAAGTCGAATTATATTATTATTCTCCGAGCATATGTTGGTGTACGTAATTTCGAGTTATGTAAATAATTCTTTTAGTTGGTAATGTTTCATGATTGCGTAATATTTTTCTTTATCAAGGCATAATATTGAAGGTTGTTCAAAAATCTCACGAAGGTGCTTTTTTTTTAAGTTATTTTTGGATTTCCCTAATGTATCATTTCTTTTAATGGCGATTATTTTTAGTTATGCCTTAAATACAAATTATTTTAAAATATTATTTAAATGATTAATAAAATTTTAATTTAATAAATATTTGTACACTTAATATATCATATTTAATGTGTCAAAACGTGGCGACATCTATAAAGCGATAGCCGAAATACTCGAGGCAGTGAACAAGTTATTACAGAAATTTATACAAGTTCTGCCGGTGGAGTTACTACTTATGACAGATAATGATAGATGGAGCCACAATATCAATTTTGACAGTTTGGCTTTCAATCTTTATTAATAACATAATTCAAAATTAAAAAGCTTTTTGATTTATCTTTTAATTCCTGATTTATTTCCACTTAAAGGTCAATAAAACAATAAATAATAACAATAAATTGGTATTTAATTATTTATTGTTTTATTGACCTCTAAGTGGAAATAAATCAGGAATTAAAAGATAAGTACAATAAGGTCAAAAAATAAATATATTTTTTGATTTATTTAACCAATTTCAGGTTCACACATTACTCATTACAAAATTTTAATCGGAGTCTTATAATTTTTGTGTTAGATTGAGGAGTATTAGTCTGAAGGAGAGTTCTCCTTCTCTTTCATCATTTTCTGGAAGAATCAGGCCTTTTTAAGGTTAAAGAAATTCGAACATGATCATAAGAAATGATTTGAAATTTTTTATTCTATCAGTAGTAACAGATGATCTCCATCATCTCTTTCGTTCGTACCGTATTAGACTTCGTTCTGTTTGGTTATTTAAAGAATAAAATATTTGCACTTGCATTTGAAATATTGTAGAATGTCTTCGGAGGTGCACCTAGAAGAAATGACGCCTGTTTACTGTTATTGCTATAAAAATGCAATTTTATGCAATTATAATACTCCTGAAGAAGATTTCTCAACCACCAACCTTAGATAAAATCAATTTTCTGCAGAAAAAGTCTCCGATAAAACCATTTAAGGCCAAATCAAAAAAAATGAATTTTCAAAATTCGAAAACTAACGCGAAAATGTCAATATCTGAAATTAAAAGCATGTAAAACTGCAAAGAAGAAAAATTATCCAAAACCCACTCGATTTCATCCAACACAAAACTGTAAAGTCCACCGAGAAATGATGCAAATATGTATGTATATCTGATTGAACATATCCAACCTAAACCTTGAAATGTTAAAAGGTGTTAAACCAACTGTGATCAAGTCAAGACGAATCCCATCTTAAAATGTGCTAAAAATTCTCAAGCAACGTGTTAAGTGTTAGAACTTCCAAAAAGAAAATCTAAAAATTTAAAAATCCATATGCAAATAAACGTGACTCATAAATCCTCCCACTCTATCCTGTAGTTGGCTTCCTTCCTTTCCTTCCTTTCCTTCCTTTCCTTCCTTTCCTTCCTTTCCTTCCTTTCCTTCCTTTCCTTCCTTTCCTTCCTTTCCTTCCTTTCCTTCCTTTCCTTCCTTTCCTTCCTTTCCTTCCTTTCCTTCCTTTCCTTCCTTTCCTTCCTTTCCTTCCTTTCCTTCCTTTCCTTCCTTTCCTTCCTTTCCTTCCTTTCCTTCCTTTCCTTCCTTTCCTTCCTTTCCTTCCTTTCCTTCCTTTCCTTCCTTTCCTTCCTTTCCTTCCTTTCCTTCCTTTCCTTCCTTTCCTTCCTTTCCTTCCTTTCCTTCCTTTCCTTCCTTTCCTTCCTTTCCTTCCTTTCCTTCCTTTCCTTCCTTTCCTTCCTTTCCTTCCTTTCCTTCCTTTCCTTCCTTTCCTTCCTTTCCTTCCTTTCCTTCCTTTCCTTCCTTTCCTTCCTTTTTCCTTCCTTTCCTTCCTTTCCTTCCTTTCCTTCCTTTCCTTCCTTTCCTTCCTTTCCTTCCTTTCCTTCCTTTCCTTCCTTTCCTTCCTTTCCTTCCTTTCCTTCCTTTCCTTCCTTTCCTTCCTTTCCTTCCTTTCCTTCCTTTCCTTCCTTTCCTTCCTTTCCTTCCTTTCCTTCCTTTCCTTCCTTTCCTTCCTTTCCTTCCTTTCCTTCCTTTCCTTCCTTTCCTTCCTTTCCTTCCTTTCCTTCCTATCCTTCCTTTCCTTCCTTTCCTTCCTTTCCTTCCTTTCCTTCCTTTCCTTCCTTTCCTTCCTTTCCTTCCTTTCCTTCCTTTCCTTCCTTTCCTTCCTTTCCTTCCTTTCCTTCCTTTCCTTCCTTTCCTTCCTTTCCTTCCTTTCCTTCCTTTCCTTCCTTTCCTTCCTTTCCTTCCTTTCCTCCATTTTTGCGAAGCCCTACATTAGGACATTAGGACAAAAATTATGTCGAGAGTATCGAGACTCTTGATATAGTTCAAGAAAATGGTGTCATCATATTATCACTAACAGGATGGCACTACCTCTATAGGCGATAACCACTGAATGTATAATGTTTTTCAAATATTTCCTATTATGTTGCAGAAATGGAGAAATAAACATTTCTCCATAAACATGGCAAATAGGCAGCGAAATCAAATTGGAAAAAAGAACACTGGACATCTACAGTACAAGTTTTCTTAAGTGAATTGTTGAGTGGTTGAGTACACCTCACGATGAATTCATTCGTTTCATGTTAGGCAGCCCTAACCTTGAATAGGTTTGCAATAACTAGATTTTGACCAATGAAGAGGAACATTTTTCCTAGCTGCAATACTCTTTGAAACAAATGCAGTTCTTCTTACAGAAGTACATATCAATTTAGACCAATTTAGGAACTACACAGACTTAACATTGCCATCTTATCATCAGGAAGTCAGTAGGGTAGACAGTTTTTACCAGTTAGTACCGCCTCCTCGTTACCGATGAAAACCTGATACACCATAGAATGAAGTCCAATCAATCAAAATGCGCAACCTCCACGTGAAAACCTTATATTTGATAACTTCAGGTTTCCTTGGAAGCTTTGAATCAGATATTTTAGGGTACGATTTTAAAATTCAACAGTGGCAAGTCAAAGCTTGCTATCGCTGAGGATCAAGCTGGTCACCTATCTTTCAAAACCGCATGTGAAACGTCTTGAAAAATCGCCTGATCGCAGTTTATTTGCAACAATCAGCTTCGAGAAGATCTTAACATACCATTTATGAAAAAAAAAAAAAATTGATCCAGCTATCAACTAAGACGATGGAAAGAGTTGAAAGATATGAGAATGAGTGAAGTAAGTGGCGTTGATCCTGATCGTCCATTATCAAGGGTAAACGACAAAAAGATCTTAAATTAGAAGAACCACTACATGTTCTATGATGACAATCTTACCCATCCTAGATTCCATATATATAATTAAGGTTAAGGTTGAAGATTGCATGTCTCTAGCTAGGCTCATGGATTTTCTTTCAGTTTTGTTCAGGTTTCGACGTGCAATATATTTAAAAAAGGGATCTAATGTCAATAATAACAATTGATATAGTGCGAAAATTTTTTTATTTATAAAAAAAAACACCAACAATATAAAAGTATAAAATAAAAAGCTTCTAAAGATACGATAAAGAAGTGTTTCTATCTAATCTAATTTGTCTATCGTTCTCAACCAACTCTACTATTAAAAGAACTGCTACACCCTGGCCTGTTTATGTAAATTGAGCAAATATTCTATTCAATTATATTTTAATTTAAGATGTATCACTTCCAAAGTATGAATGAATCTTCTTTTGTGATGTTTTTTTTTCTCTGTAATTTAATATTTAATTACATAAACAATATTTTCTAAAAAACATGTGACAGAAATTTGCGTTTGTGATGATTATGAAACTAATTTTATTCAACTAATTATTAAAGCGTTATTTAATCTATAGATAATTGTCTGAAGCTGCCATCTACTCCGAATAAATCATCGTAGTTGGTTGGCTGTCCCGGTCTCTTATTCTCGTCAGCTTTAATGCTTTCTTGTGCCTGGAACCATGGTAGATAATCCCTCAATTTTTGGCGCCATTGATCTGAAATATATAAAAAAATATATAATTTCACCTGAAAGATATCAATATCTCCAGAAACTTACCGTGAAAAACTTGGGCTTTTCCAGCAGTACCACCGTATTCCTCGGGAAGGACATCTTTCGGAATAAATTTGTACAAACTTTCCATATCTGTATGGACGTGGATGCGGTTCTTGATTTTCTCCTTCAAGAAAGGTTTCACCCACTCAATAATAGTATGAACTAAAGGTGATATGTTGACGACGTGGACTTCTTTTAACTTAACAGGATACGCTTCCTAAAACATATATCATCAAAGATGATAACCGTTTTGTGTTTGGTTGGATATTTTGGTGAACTCACCTGGACTATGAGTAGGAACTTCTTGACTGCAGCTGGTGTGAATTTAGCGAAATATGCTGGAGATACGATCGAAGCGTCTAAAATGTAAACATCACCGGCAACGCCGGTTTCCTCCGCCGCCAATCTGATATCTCCAACCATCAAAGCGATTTTCATCGCATCGTAAACGTTAACGTTTGGTATTTGTTTGTCTGGTTTTCCTCTGAGGACGATGACACGTTTAGCGTCCGGTGTTAGTCCAGGTAAAGGTGGAATTGTACTGTAAAGGTAATATTTATTAAATTAAAATGCTCAAGATCGTTGCAAGGTAATAATTAAACTTACACGCAATCCATTATCTCAGCAAGCTCAGGCCTGTCAATATCTCGATTATTAAACAGTTCTGGACAAGCTGTTCTCATCGTGAAGTACATATCGAGCTTCCTCTTGCATTTTTCCAACGAAAATTTGCATCCCCTCAAGAATGTCATTATGCGATTATCGTCTGAAAGATTTAAAAAGTTGTAGTTAGTAAATAAAGATATAAATATAATATATTCAGATATGATTGAATAGAAAAAGTTTCAAGTAAAAGTAAAAGTGTATGTGGATGAGTTAATTAAGTATGTACAGTACACGGTTGCAATATTACCAATAACATCGATTCCCCCTGTCATCAAATTAAATAATTCATAATTTTATATCTCTAACTCCCCCTAACCTTGGTTGACGACTTCTATTACAGTCGATTAATATTACTGAGAATTGATTGGAAAGAACTGTCATTTTGGAGGAAGTATCGATCGGTGGGAACATCTGTCATATTCTGTTGGCATTTATTATTCAAGAGCTACCTACATACAACCCAGAAGACGTGGGAGATCCTGGAATAATAATGTTTACTAAAATTTTACTTATAAATATATAGTTATAGAAAAAATGTTTTTCACATATTTAGGACAAAAAAAAATGGAAAGAAAGGACGTCGACCGAAATTGTGAGAATCGAAAAGTTGGAGTATCGAGCCATCATTAAATACCTGTATTTACAGAGGTTAACAGGGTAATGTCCTTCATATGCGACCGTAACAAATTGGATTGCAACCTTCGAAAGTGGACGATGAACACCGAACGGGAAGGCCAGTTTCATGTCCATCATCGAAAATGTTGATGCAGTTCATGACTTGATTCCGTCAGGGCTAAAATTTATTAAGCAGTTTTGTTACTAAGAATGAAATTTAGGTAAATTTCAAGGACTCAAAAACGAAGCAACAATCGATGGAATGGAGACACTCTGGTTCGCCAAGGCCTAAGAAGTTTCATCTTCAAAAATCTGCTAGTAAAGCTCTTGTTTCAGTTTTTTGGGATTGCCATGACGTAATCATGATTGATTTTCTGGATAAGGGTGGAACAATAACTGGGACAACGTTTGCCGACCACTTTACGAAAAAAAATCCTTCAAAAATGTTTTGGTTTTGCAGGGCAAATCTCATGTTTGCATGCAAATAATTACAGTGATTTAGGGTTTGAATTATTCCGTCCGACTATCACATCTTTCCTCAACTGAAAAAAAAAGGTTAAGAGGGTCACAAATTTTCTTCCAACAAAGAGGTGGTGGAAGCTGTGGATTCCTGATTTGCAGAGCAAGATTTGCAATTTTTTGAAATGTCTAGAGGCGGTGCAGATTCGTTGTCATTCAGTTTGTATTGAACTCTTAAGAGATGGATGCTGCTGAAGCTGTAAAAATGATTAATCATTCTGTAGATGGCTCTCAACTATTAGGCGATGGTTTACGAAGTTTCGTGATGAAACGATCCACGTTTAGATGCAAAAGAAAACTGTTTAAAGGGGGAAGACTTCAAGACCGTGTCAAGCTGAAAAAAAAAACAGAACTTACAGAACACTTGGGAGTAACTCAATAAGCAATTCCAGTTCAATTGCATGTTATGGTAAAGATCCAGGAGAAAGCAAAATGGGTTCCTCAACATCCGCTGCAAAAACAAATATTCATACCAAGAGAGTGTGTCTGGTGGGATTAGAAAGGAGGCATTTACTACGAACTTGATCCTAGGTAATGCTCTGGAGGCAAGAACACCATTGACTACCGCAGACTACCACATATTCATATCAATACAGCCTCAGTTGGTTGATCAGGAGTTCTCAAAAGTTGAAGATGCCCAAAATACGATTCGATGATAATTTTGTCTCATTATCATTATCGCACAAACATTCCTCAACTCCCTGATAAATAGCAAAAGACTGTAGTGTTAATTTAAAGACGTGCAAGAAGTGGAAACAGCTTTGGTACATTTAGTTTGATACTATTGTCTATTGAGGACTTTTGTTTGTTAGTGTAGAGTACTGGAACTTTTCATAACCTGGTATAAAATTGGTCTTATATACCACTGTTATTTACTTCTAAATCTTTGTGATCACTTTGGTCGTCAAAAGAATAATAAAATTAGCCAAGAATAGTATCTGAGCCTGAGCCAAACGGTGGTAAATATTTACAGCATTAATTTTCTAGATTCGATTGCACCAAGGTAGTTTCAATGTAGTCAGTTAGGCATTGAAATATCAATGGAAAATCGTTTATAGCTAGTCATTTCCACCAATGGAACACGGATTATCACTATCTACGACCTGACAAGTTTTCGGAATCTGCAAGAGATGGTGTACGAAGGTTGAAGTGCATTCATTGGACGGCAAGAGCAACCTTTTTTATACAAACTGTCAAAATTTCTATTGCTAGAGCTTCATGGCGGATCTACTCCGTCAATTTCGACCATCAGCTTCTGGGTGAGCGAGTACAAACGTGGCCGCACAAGCACAAGTGACGAACCGCCCAAAAAACCGCTACCAACGATGAAATAGTCGACAATATTCATGATGTCGTGTTAGCCGATCACCGATTGAAGCTGACAGAGGTAGAAGAAACAACAGGCATCTCAGAGGAACGCGTTGGCCATATCCCACACGAAATTTTGGGCATGAAAAAGCTTTCAGCGCGATGGGTACCGCGTTTGCTCACACCGGAGCAAAAATGAAATTAGGTGACCGTTTCGGAGGAGTGTTTGGGCAGGATTGAACGCAATCCAAAGATTGAACGCAATCCAAAGATTGAACGCAATCCAAAGATTGAACGCAATCCAAAGGATTTCTTCATGCCAGTGAAACCAATAGTTCGTAAGAGAAGAGATAACGCAAGTACAATACAGCACAATCCAAACAAATAGCAACGCTCAATATACATGTGTACAATAAATTAAAGAAGGCAAGCACGTGAACGAAATGTCAGATGTAAGATTAAAGTAAACTAAAACTAAAGCTCAATCAAACCCCAGGTAGAGATCTCAGAGTTGTTGAGACATTAGAATTGCACGGACTCCGCGTTTGAAAGAAACAAGTGGCAAAGATCTTTTGAATTATTGGGTACAATGCCGAAGAACATGAATAAGGTCTGTTCGCCGGACGTTAATATTGTGAATATCCGTCCGAAAAATTATTTTATTGGCCAAATAAGGTGAAGAACCAGAGCTTTAAATCTCGTAAACAAAGTAAAGAAAGTGGAGCTTCCTACGATTGATCATGTTCAACCAATGAACATCCATAAGTTTATGCGAAACTCTACGCCCTCTTCTAATTCCAAAAATAAATCTAAGACATGAATTCTGCAAGCATAATATCATCAGGGTTCAGTCGTTTACGTCTAGGGCCATGAAATATAATAAATTTAGATTTGCTCTCGTTAATATCTTTCGTTTAAATTGGTTATTGGTTTATTTTGTTTAAATTGGTCACCATCGTATTAACATCCTCAACAAGAAAAGAGCTATATCACTGTGTGTCATCCGTGTCATCTATGTTTCGTAAGCGTGGATGAGACTTGGATCCACTACTACATATCGGAGACCAAGGAACAGTCGAAGCAGTGGAATTGTCCGGGCGAATCAACTTCGAAGGTCATGGCGATCATTTTTTTGGGATTTCTTAGGTGTGATCCTCATCGACTATATGCAGAAGTTTTCCACCACGACATTGATTGGGGGGTTCATTCATCCCAAACCTGAAAAAATCGCTGGCAGGAAAATGAGTTTGCTTCAAATGAGGAAGTCATCGCCACTACAGATGATTATTTTGTAGACCTCGAAACATCCTACTTTTCCGATGGATTGAAGAGACTGGAGCACCGTTTGAAAAAGTGTATTGATCTTCGAGGAGACTACATCGATGAATTAAAATAAAAAACCACGCCAATACGATCGATTATGGAAACATTTCACGTTGCCGTCGTAATTACTGTCAAAATTTGACATTTAAAAATGCAGATTACATGCAGTGAGGAGTCGTTAAGTTGTGGTTAAGTTTCAAGCTGGAGAACTATTAGACCTTTTATAAAACATATTAGCAAAGAAAAAAACATATTTTCGCGGCATATTTGAAAAATAAAAAACCTGACGTGATTGCAGTATTAAAATTTTATAAGTAGTCTAGGTTAGACAAACCTTTAATCTCAATTATCAGCCTGCTTAAGACATAATGTAAGTAATTTTGTTTCTTTCATAATAATAATAGTACTATCATAGTAGTAAGTTAGAAAAATATATCCGCGAGTAGATATTTCCTGTCTCAAGTTAATGAAAATATTTTTATTACAGGGAAAAAAAAGCGGTGAGCTGAAATATCTTTTCCGTTTCCACTCTAGTAGAAAAAGAAAAAAAGTTATATTTTCTCCGGTGATATATAATAAACATACATACACATATTTAATTCCACAACAAGAACAAATGCTTCTATACTCCTACGCGTATTCTTCTGGTAGAATTTCTTTGCCACCGACCGTAATGAAGTAATATATTATCTTTTTACGTTTTTTCCCCTTTCTTGGCAATTTCGCACCGGAAACGAGAAAGTATTGCTTCGTTTAATAAAAACGTCGCTAACATTTGTATATGTTAGTTCCACGATTACCTATTTTTTTGCTCAATACAGGATAATTCTAATTTTAGCACTTCCAGGATATATCTCTAGTTTATAGAGTTACAATATTTAAACATTATATTATAAGCAAAGATATGTTTAAACTGTTGTTGGGTAACACTTATTTGCATGCCTTAAACAAGCAAATTTATTCAACTTAAAAAATAGACGTGAACGTAATGACATACATACTTTTATGAGGAAATATCGATAGCTAATATTAGTTCTCCTTTTCTGTATAATTCGCATATATTTATGTACTTATGAATACATGTCAGAAACAAGGCTGGTTATTACGTATTTGATTTTAATCGCACCTGGTCGTTCTTACAGTTTTAATAAGTTAGTATCTATTAACTATAGCATTCATACACACAAACCATTTATAACCTCAAACTTTTATTCCATAATAAGGTAACGCCGGGTAACATTGACACGGTGGTAACATTGACACATTTTCAAAATGCGCAGTAAATTTTCATTTTGTGTAATAAAATAAAGTTTCGCAATCTCTATAAGTTCCCGCCACCTAGGGAACAAAGCAATATGACAAATTACTGCTGTCTATTCATATGTTAACATGCATTCAAGTGTGCAGTTCATAGAAGTCGTCATTTACATGTCAACAAAACTTTGTGTAATCATAATATTTTTCAACATTTGTTCAGTTCCTGTGCAAGGTAAGGTAGTTTACATCATCAGTAATTAAGATATTAATTTATTTTTATCATTTTTGCGAATAGTTATGATAAACAATAAAAAGTGACTTTGAGGTTAACATTGACTTGGGTGTCAATCTTATCCGCAAGTACTGTGTCAATTGAGCGTCGGATTTTCTTTTCAGATATCAGCTATGCAGCAAACAAAAAGACCGTATAAAACATATTTTTCCGACGAACGAATGCAGTCTGCTGTCAATTGTGTTAAAAATGACGGTGTTAGTATAAAACGAGCTTCTGAAATGTATGCCATTAATCGCACTACATTGATGAACCATGTAAAAAATTACAAATGTAAGACTGTTGGTAGACCAACTGTTTTAACTAAAGAAGAGGAAGAATTAATAGTACATGCGCTGGCCAAGTTATCCGATTGGGGATTCGGATTTGACCGATTTCAGTTGCAAATTTGTGTGCAAAATTTTTAAAAAAGAGTGGACCGAGAAAACCGTTTTAAAAATGGTTTACCCGGCAAAGATTGGGTTGCAGCATTTGAAAAGCGCTGGAAAAATCACTGGAGCCGTAGAATTGCCCAAAACCTGCCTAAAAATCGAGCAGAAGCCTGTTCTGAAGTGATGAGAGATTTCGGCAAGAAACTGAAAGCCGCAATTGAACGCAATAATTTAGAAAATAGGCCGCAAAACATCTTTAATTGCGACGAGACCGGATTTCAAACAGATGTTGGAATACAAAAGATTTTATGCCGCAAAGGATCTAGAAATCCGCATAAAGTAGTAGGCAGTGTAACAAAGTCTACATACACTGTGCTTGTTTGTTGTAGTGCTATAGGAGACTACTTACCTTTGTACGTAAATTACAAAGGCTTGCACCTATATTCTAATTGGTGCCAAAATGGTCCTAAAGATGCAGTGTATAACTGTTCGCCATCTGGATGGATGGAAACGGCACAATTTGCTAGTTGGTTTGAAAATGTTTTCGTACGACACACTGCAAATTTAGAAGGAACTAAGCTTTTAATATTTGATGGCCACAATTCGCATCTTACAATTCCATTAATTGAGCTCGCTTGTGCAAATAATATTGAACTTTTCTGCCTTCCAGCGCATACATCTCATGCACTACAACCGTTGGATGTGGGAGTTTTCAAGGGCGTAAAAAATGCATGGCGTAATGTTTTAAAAACTCATTATCGGGATACGTTTTGCAAAAATGTGGACAAAGTCACATTTCCTTCGTTGCTGAGAAAATTGGAAGAGAGTGGCTGCTTTTCAAGAGCTAATGCAATTAGAGGGTTTGAAGGTTCCGGTATTTTTCCTTTAAATATGGATAAAATAATGGCTAAATGTGAAATTACATCTGCACCTACAGCAGTTGAAAATGCAGACCAAGAAGAAGGTAATTCAAGTTTGGCCAGCCCTGCAAATACCCCTAGACTTCGTTCTCAAGCACTGATTTCCCAAAAATCATCATTAAATGTAAGTGCAATGTCGCCAAAACGATATTTGGAGCTCTCAATTTTGTCAGCACTAGAGAGAAAAGAAAAAATTTCTGAAACACCCAAACGAAACAGAGTTCGTCGAAAATTTGCCGAAAGTCTTACCACTGCGGAAGTTCTAGAAAGAATGCGGGAAGAAAACAACGCAAAGATCGCTAAAAGAGTTAAGAACAGCATGCCAAGAAAGAAAACGGCTGAAAGCAGCTCAGATGAAAGCTTAGACTTAAATGGCGAATCCGATTTAGAAGTGTCTGAAATGATAGAAGAAGAGCAACCAACCGTGGATTCTAAAGAAATTAAAGTAGCTTCCTGGGTTATTGTTAAGTTTACGGCTGATAGTCGTCGTGGATCTAAAGCAATCTATCATTATGTTGGAAAAGTAACAGAAATTATTTCAGAGCTTGAGGTAACGGTGACATTTTTAAGAAAGAAGGAAAAATGTTTTGTTCATCCAAATGTGCCCGATGAGGTTACGGTTCTGATCAAAGATGTTGTAAGAATCCTTCCAGAACCAACTATTCGCCGGGGCATGCATTCCTTTAATACCCTCTTTAGTATTGTTGGTTCAGAAGAAAGCCTTAATTTCATGTAATATGATTTATGTTTTGATATTGTACGGTTCTTTTGAAATATACGTACTTCTGAAATTTTGTTTTTTTCTCTATACTTATTACGTTCATATAATATATAAACATAATTTTTGTGTGTCAAAGATACACTACATCTGGCAAACATTCACTTATAATAGAATTTAGATTACATGTCAATGTTATCAGACGTGCCGATAACATTGACACTTTGCAAAGTTTAAAAAAAATTACATAGTACTGAAAATTGACATAGAATTTGAAAATTACTTGCTAGTACATTAACCCCATAAACTGCTTTACCTTTTCCCACGTTGGCAATTCTCCAGTGCCAAACTTAGTAAAGAGAAGATTTTTTTTCTAAAGATGTGTCAATGTTACCCGGCGTTACCTTATATTTCCACTTGTAAGTCAATCAAGTAAGAATCACGAACTAAAAATCAATTTATTTTAGAACATCATACACTGGTCGCCAAATTTAACGCATAATTCAAAAATTCTCATTTTACACTTCCTCACTTGATCTTGATGAATTTGTGTCCAAATTTCCACCAGTCTTAGAAACAGATCACTTAATATGTTTGGAGCTTTCGATAATTGATCCCCTTTTATCCTAGAGGACGCTCTCTAATTTTGCCTTCTTAATTAGGTCTATCATTTTTTAGAGTGACTCTTTTATGTAGCCATTAGCTTCGGGGTTCTCTACGCCCATTGCTAGAAACTTTGTCCTCGGTAGGCCATCGCAGTGTCACAAAACATAACCTGGGGTTTCTTCTTCCTCCTGACAGAATCTGCAGAGAGCCGATGTTAAACATATATCTCTTCAGTCTGCAATGACCGGTCAACAGACCTACTATCACTTTGACAGTCTTCCTGTCTTACTCAGTAGGTCTCGTCTTCCCATAGCATCCCACATGTTTCAATTGGATTGAAGACTTTTAGGAGGCCAAAACATAGTGGAGATTTTAACCTCTTGCAGATACTATTCCACAATTTCTACAATGTGGGGCTGAGCGTTATCATGCATAAACATGAAATTTCCTCCAATAAACGGAGCAAATGGCACAACATGATCTCTATCTCTTTCTATCCGTACTAACGTCGTGCGGGCCTCCAAAGTGGTCGCACCCCACACCATCATCGACCCGCCGTCATAACTTATGGTTTTGAACAATATTGCACTGAGCGTATAGTTCCCTCCCCCTTCTATATACTTTATTTCGCCTGTCATCTGGATTCCATGTTCCAGTTAATGTATTCCCGAGCAAAGTTTAGGTCTGTGCTCTTCTGTTCTATACCTTAAATCCGCTTCTGCGAGTCTTCTCCGCACCGTATTTTGGGTAATCCTGACGTTGTCACGCTCCAAAAGTTCATTTTGAAGCAAAGTACTGGTCACAAATTGCTACCGAAGGATACGCATTCGTAGAAAACGCTTTTAATCAGGGGTTGTAACTCTTATACGACCCTGACCTAGCCTTCTTGCGTTACTTCCAGTTGCTACAAATCGCCGTAAGACTCTATAAATGGTTGACTGATTTATTAAATTAATTCATTAAATCCTTCAGCCAATTCACCTTGAGTGGAACTTTCTTCACGAAGAATAACGATTGTAATTTTTTAATCGGTGTGAGTTCCAGGACTTTTGGCAAAAAGAAGCAAAAAAAACACCGCCGTTTCTACAATTTCATTAAATTGTGCCATGATAGGAACAAGTGTTAAGAAGAACCAGCCAAACAATAACAGAGAACTATCAGATGTCTCTGATCAGATATTTACTGTATGTAAATATGACAGTAACTTTGAAAAGAGAAATTAAAGATAAAGATGGAGAATGTAAGGGAATAGATCTCCTATTGTCATTGTACATAATGTGTTCAAGTATTCACTTTATTCTCTCTTCTGTCAGCTCGATACACTTTTTCCAGCAATGCTCAACAGCTTCAATACACTGTTTATAGTCAGAAACGTCGAGCTCCTCAAAATAACCATCAATTACAGACTCCACCTTTTCATTGTTGGCAAATCTTTTACCACGGAGCCATTTTATCAAGTTTGGAAATAGAACATAATCCGAGGGGGCTAAATCTAGCGAATAGAATTGAATTAATTGGTTTTGGCCATCGCGATAACGCACTTATGAACTGGTGCTTTGTCTTGATAAAATTTAGCCAAATGCGACCGTTTTATCTTTATTTCATCACTCAAACGCTGCGATAACTTCACATAATACTCGTCGTTGATTGCTTTTTCTTTCTGAAGATAATCAATCCCACGCGGATCCCAGAAAACTGACAGCATGACCTTATCGGCAGATCGAATTATCTTCCCCATCTATGGAACTGATTATCCCAGTCAGTCCATTGTTTTGACTGTTCTTTGGTCTCAGGTGTAAAGTGATGCATCCAATACCATTTTGTAAATTTTCTTCACCATATGTGGCATCTTGGCAGCTCGTATGGCCTCGTTTAAACTCTGTTATCCAATATTTTACTGTTGTAAAGGAACGAGCAAACCCCCTCCCTTCAGCTTTAATATATAATCATAAACGATAACCAATTTTTTCCATGTTTACAAATTCATTGAGATTATCCACTTGTTTCTACTGAACAACGGAACTCAATGATACTACATTTCCATACTACAGTTTCTATATATCAAACTAAGCAGCAGAATTGACAGGAAGGGATTGAGTTTAAGTTGTAAGGTATGTCAGTAATGATTAAGCAGGTTCAAGTTCTTCTCTGGTCCACACACCCCTTCGCAAAAAAATAATGGGAAACATGATGCAGGTTTGTTTGCAAACCAAAGTGCTGTCAAGAAGACTATGACAACAATGATGTTTGAGCGAAAGAAGTTTTTAAGATTGGGTACTTTTTATCTTAAAAAATTATTTTGATGGGAGAGTGACTAGTTTTCAGAATCAAAATTTTCTCTTAGTTATTAGAAAAGTTTTAAGCTTCCAATAATTTCTGTGTAACCTTTTAAAAGGACGTGATGAAGGTTACCAACCGAAAAAGTCAAAAATGTTACTCTTAGAGGTCAACATCATTAATTAATTCTCATGTAATTATGCATTGACTTTGAACCACCTTCCTTTAGGAGGTGTCTATCATTAAAATTAAAAATTAATTTTGCCTTAAGCTTAGAAATTTTAATTCTTACCCCATGTATCAGGTAGATGTGGTTGTTTCGCTAGCCATTCCTTGATCGTTTGCAAATCTGATTCCCTTGTATTGAGATCTTCATTCAATTCTTTCCTAACGAAAGCTTGCATGTCTTCGTTCGGTTGGACTAGAGTCATTTTGATGGATATCTCTGAAAAAAATCAAAGAGGAATTCGTTATGTACAAGCGAATGAAAGAATCATACTGAAAGTATCAACAGTAAAAATAATAATTTAGTGCGATGATTGATATTATTGACGTCCGTTGATAAGTACTTCATTATTCCTCAATAGGTAGTGTTCACACAAACTGGTACTTACGAAAAAAAAATACGCAAAAACTTGTTGTTATGGCGGTTACTCAGAAAATAATTACAAATTAATTTGTCTCGATTATAATTGGTAATTAACAATTTTATCAATTCAATTCATTTCTGTTAGGATGCAATGTGGTATGAAGGATAGAAATAATGATTGAATACAACTCATTACGATCTTAATTATATTTGGAGGGAGGGACATCTATCAATCAATAAATGATTGCTAGGAGCATCATTTTAACGACCAAATAATGTACTGGTCTGACTCAGCCTCGTGCTATTACGCCGGCAAAACAAACAAAAAACTGGTTAGCCACAAACGGCATCAATTTTGTTCTAAAAACAAATGACCATCTAAGTTAATCCTCAGGCGAAACCCGTTGAAGAATTTTGGTCTTATTTGAGCAGAAAGGTATGTGATGGGGGAGGTTGGGAAGCCCAAAATGAGGAGAAGGATTTTTTAGGAAATTCGGGAAGTCGAGAGTGCTACCGTCCAAAGATTAGTGAGTCATGTAAGAGCCAAATTTGTGTGCCAAAGTGTTTCGACAAAACTACTGTGTGAGATCGTAAATTAAACATAAAACAATTTAATTTAATGAGCTGAGCTGATTAGTGTTCTTTCATAGTCTGATAGCTTGAGCGCGAGAAAAGATGAAAGAAGTTCGAGTTTGTCATCAAGTGAAGAACTGTTCATACTCTTAAAAATCCTTAAGGGATTTCCAGGCACATCCCCTAGTTGACATGCATGGTAAGCATACGCAAATGTCTCATCAAATCTCTGCTGATAAAGGAGAAACGGTCCTTACTCATATTGGTTTGTTGCAAGGACGTAAGAGCTAATATAGTTTGGATGATTCTCAATAAAAAATCATTTTGCTAATGAGCTTTAATATAGCAACCACAACAATGAAAAAAAAAACAGAATTTGTGGCAATTGTTATGAACTGTCAGGAAAACCTCCTATTGCCCAATATTAGTTCAAAGGATGTCTAATATTGGGGCCAATTTTTCTACTCCTTTCCAATTCGTTGCATCCATGACCATGATTCATTTTTTAATCATTTCATTGAAGACGGCTTACCAAATCGAAGGCCAGAACAAAAATTATACGATTTTCATCCTTCAAAATCACGTTTCCAATCGAAGAACATACCTATCTGGAGTGCGGCAAAAATATGGCATTAATTGATCAAAAAACCACCACCACCAACGTACTTCTAAGCGATTGGAATGAAGTTTTTCGAAATATAAGGAAAAAAATGTTAGAATGTTGTGTCGTTTTGGGGCTTTAAGTAACAAACTTAATTTTTTTATAAACGAAAGCAAAGGAGAACGCTTGAATTGTCGTTAACATTACAACCTGGCAAGAAAGGGTTCTGAAACAATATTCACTAGACCTAGACTGTGCAATAAGGAAGAGGAGACAACCTACCACATTGTTTGAATGCGTTGCATTAGAACGGTGAAGACTGCAACTCCAAGAAGAGAAGCAAGAAACCTACTGACTGGACTGTCCGAAAAAGATTCACGCACAGGCTGCTAAACCTGCTAAAATTGGTGAGAACACACAAATTATAAATTCCAAAATTCCTATTTGACAGGCGATATAAAAGTGCCATCACTATATCATGCTTTTTTGACCACAAACCAGAACATAACCAAAAATTTTTTCCATTACCTACACTGAATGTCACAACTCATCTTTAAGGTATTTCGGATTGATGGTCAGTGGTAATCAGTAATCAAAAAACAATTTAGAACTCTAATTTATTCTTGATAGAACCCTTCTTCATGTTCATCACATATGACTCCCAAATTAAAAGGCGCTAATTCCTTTATTCGTGATTCTGCCCTAAACCCTTTCTTAAGTGAAACATTGATCTTTTTGAAAGTTTGGAGTTATATAAACCTTCTTTGGAGAATTCCCTAAGCAAAATAAGCAGAGCCCGAAACTTTTCACTCTTAGTCCTGATCAGTGCTTATCATCAGTTAGAATTTAGAATTAGGCCTTATTTGGAAGTGGACGTGATATTTTATGAGTCAGCGAACACTGATCAAAGAGATATGAATCCCATCTGTTTGGACTCAATCTTCCCTCCACAAGACTTCTTCCGGGCAATAAAATAGTTATGGAAAAAAAGCTTCAAAGTCGTGTACTTGAGCTTGGACAAAAATATTACCCAGAAGATACTGAAATAAAAGCAGAAAAGAATAAACGACAGGCCACTCTTTCACTGTTAGATATTGTAAAATTGTATTATGTGACAGGTAATAAAAAGACACATAACTTTCTATGTATAAAGAATAGCACTACTTCTTGAACTTGATCATAAACTTGCTTCGCTTTTAAACTGAATTTTGAAATAGATTTTTCGATAACTTAACTTCTGTCTAATCCAACCATTCCACAATATTTTTCTATCTCTACTTGTTCAGGCATCTTCTTTAGATACCTTGTCATTACTACCAACTCCATTGGGTTTCCCTTAAAATTCGTATAAGGCGCCATTACAATTTCGGCTCATTCTTATTGAAATTAATGGACCACCAGCTCAAGTTTGATTGGATTAAGATCGGGGCTCAAGAATGGGATATAACAAAATCACTTTAGTATGTATATCTGGGCAAAAGGGCATACCAGGCGATGAAATAGCAAAAAATCTGGCAAAGAAAGGTTCTGAATTAAGATTCACTGGACCTGAACCGACTATAATAATAACCAAGACTACGATGTGTGATGCAGTGGCTGAATGTACCACAAAAGTACATCTGGTATACTGGAACAACGTTGAAGGACATTTACACAGCAAACGGATTATGGTGCAGCCATCAAAATATTTAGAAGCAGATCTGTTGGCTCTCAATCGGCTATCTAAGGAAATACCTTAGACGATGAATGGGCATCTTTAAGGATGAGCCTGTTTGTAGATAATGCAATGAGTTTGAGGAGGAGGAATGCGTTGCATTGGAGCAGCGGAGACTGCCATTGTTGGGAGCAAGAAATCTACTGACAGGACTACTGGAAAGAGATTTATCACACAGGTTACTAAACCTTTTTAAAGCGACCAACCAGTTTATCTAAAGAAATTCATTACACACGGAATAATACAATAGGTCATAGGTTGCACTGCTAAGGGGATAAAGAAAAAAAATCCTGACCCGTACCCAGTGATAAATCAAAACATAATGACATCATCAGTAGAAAACATCATTTAATCTGCCAGGCTATTAAAACTCGATACGACCTCATAGAAGCTTCATAAAACACATCCAAATCCAGAGCATAGAGCATAGAGAGTTGACACCTCGTCGGGTACTGATGAAGCCATAGTAGACTGAAACACACACACACACACACAGGATAGTGTAGGTACCACTAGGAATAGCATCTTTATTATTGTAAATGGTACCACAGCTATTTCGTAGTGTCGTTAGTTTTTAAGAAAGCTTTCGAGACAATAAATTGGGGAAATATTGCATAATTGATAAAGTTAATGGATGGTTAAGCAATTATTTATTTGATAAATGCCAGCATAAGAAAGTGGTGGTCAGAACCTCTTAAAGGATAACTTAAATTCGGCGTTCCACAGGGATAAGTCTTGAGACCTAGCTTAAACAAAACAAAATTACCTCATCAGTACACGACGTCATTTAATCTGTCACGCTATTAAAACTCGATACAACTTTATAAAAGATCAGTTGTCTTCTCGTCTCTAATTTGTTAAAGCTATCTTTATGTTTGTAGTGTTGTAATCCGTTCACACAGACGTAGTTTCTCTCTTAAAAGATATTTTAAATTCGGTATTCCATAGTAATCACTGTCGACAACTATCTTGTTTTTGTAATAAATCTTTTAAAAGCAATTTTGAAACAACTGTTTAAGTTATATAAAAACCTTAATACCTCCTAATGTATTATATAAATTCATACACATGATAATTAATCAACAAAAAATTCGCAGCTTAATTTAATTACAACTGTGTTAAACGAAATAACATCTACGCATTCAGAAAGCGTTAAAAATAAAACGGAATTAACAGCAATCATCTGACATTAGATTTATAACATTATAGCAATCACACAATTTATATCGTTGCTTGTTTAGATCAAGCGCACCTCGAGTGTGTTTGACTTTCTACTTCGAAATGGAAAGTTCCCATTCTCCAATTTCGTTCTAAGTAGCTTTTAGTAGCACAAATTTATGTAGACATAACCACAATAAGGTAGAGGATATTTAAAGTTTTAATTATGGATCTATGTAGGCGTACTCAGGTTTTGTAATTCGAGCTTGTTTTAAACGACCTAAACTGTATCCCCATCTTTTTCGTTTCGATGAAAGTTTTATGTAATCTAATAAAAAAAATATGACCAGGAAGTTATTTAGAGGATTATGGTTCCACAACAGTGTACATCAATTAATTAATAAATTGATAATTAAAAAAATAAATAAATAAACATATTACGTGATCCACATCAAATCATATAATAACGCTTTAATGTTTCACGCCTAGCGAAGCAATATTTACTCTAAAAGAAAGTTTCTTTTACATCATATGAACACATAATAGATTACGTTAAAAATTTTCCTCAACAAGATATAATGGTTACATTTTATATAATAAGAAGATAAATATAATAGCAATATGTGTTACATTTACTTGTCATGTTAAAACGATATAAACGATACAAGATTGTAACAAAAGTTTTCTTTCAGGTAACCAACCGTTTTAGGATGATATTGAATAACCTTGCTCGCATACTTGGGAGATAATTTAAGATGAAAGTTATTTATAGCCAGAAATATAAGGTCGGATACCTACATGTACGTGAACATAGATGTTAGTCGTGAAGTCAAAACCTGTTGATCTGGCCTTAAAAAAATCACAAAACAACTAAACAAACTGACGTCATTCAAGAGTATCATTCCAATTAAGGCTGTAGCAAATTTAATATAAAATTGTTATTAGCGTTTTAAATTATCAGCAAAAAAGGTTAATTTCAGATTCTAGAAGAAGCGGCATTTTAGAGCCGGTAGATATGTCAAAAATATATCGCAATTGACGTTGGGTTTAGCCATTGACGTGGTGGAATTTTCCAATAAATCGATAGCAATAACAAAATGTAAAAAAAAACAAACCCAATTTTGATCTCTGCATAAATAAATTATGCAAAAACAGTAAATATGTTAAATTTGCCGATAAGTGCTTTAAAAGGTTTTTCAAATTGTTTATTAATAAATATAATAAACAAAACAAGGCCCAAAACTTTGACAAAAATACGACTATTTTTGACGGAGAGTTATTGTTCGTCGACGACCAGAGGAAAGAGCTAGTGAGGCCTGCTTAGTGCTTAGGGTTTAGGGTTATTTTGCTGCAACAACTACCGGGAGTGATTTAGTGAAAATTAGTGGTAGGTACAATCCGGAAAGAAGGATATTTTAATATTTTTCAAAATCATGCTATTCCTTATGGAAGTTGTCTTGTTGGTGAGCCAATTGGGTTCCAGAAAGACAATGACCTCAAACAAACGTCTCGAATCTATAAACACTTATTAGAAGTGAAAGCTGCAATAAATGAACCAACACTAATGGTTTGGCCTCCTCAAAGTCGAAATTTATCCCCCTCCATGGAGCTCTAATAAGATGAGCTTGTTCGAAAAGCTAGACAGCGACAACCTCAGAACACCTAAGAGCTATAGGAATATTTACAGAGAGCATGGCAACATATTGACTCGGACTATCTCGAAAAATTGCTTCGAAAAAATTTTATTGTAGTTTACCAATTTACAGAGAGCATAAAAATCACACTACTACACCATACTATAAGCAAACTAGAACTACAAATAGTGCGGATTCAGATGACCCCGAAGGGATCGTCTGATCTTCCATCCGAACTACAAAAAATAAACAAACAAATCACAAAGTTTTTGGAGCAAATTAATTAATTAAAAGCACGAATAACAAACCATACCAAGTATATATACAGAAGCAAGTAACAGCAAAGCTCTATATTATGCAATACTGCGTGCCAGCCCATCCGAAAACGTAGATCTCAAGCATGCTCTAAACTGCGTACGCTTAGATCAACAGTTTTCATTCTATCGGGAAGACAGTTCCAAAAAGTTGCCATGCTATAGGAGTAACTTTTCTGAAAACCAGCAATGGTATATGGAGGTCCAGTTAGAAGTTCAAAGGGTGACTTTTTGTATTCAAATCTAAATATGTTTTGAGAACTGCAAATAGGAGACCACCCTTTCCCAGACACAGTGGCGAAGCATTGCATCTCTCTTCTGATGATTCATTCGCTTCATGAACAAACACAAATTTTATTTTGCTGTTCACCAAAATTTTGATTATTCCAGTCATGATTGGACAAAATTCGTACATCGAGTAAATGAGATTTTGGTGAATTGTAGAATTTCTGCTACAACATTAAATTTTTACAAGGCTGGTAGTGTTGTGATCTTTTCAAACACCAACAAGTCCATACTGAAGAAGGTAATCCAAACGAATTTTCAGAAAGAAATGGGTTTCGAATTTTAAACTTCAAAAATAGAATCGTCCAAATTTAAGATTTAAAGGAATGCATTTATTTGATTTCATACTAAATACAATTAATAAAGTTCTGTCTTTTTTTTATATCCCTAATGTAGAAGATCTAAGCATGATATGGTTTTGAACATTAATTTCTCAAAAATAAAAATGAAAAATTGTGAATATTATTTTGACTCCCACAAAGCAAAAAATCAGAGATGTTGGCTCAAATTTCTTCAGGATGGTATAATTAAATAAGTAAGTGTAATGTTGTTTAATTGGTTTGATACCAGATAACAATTCTATCTTAAGAACTATTACGCGAGTTCGTTCCAATGGTTGGCATTTTTAAAAAGTTTCCCTCAAAGCAGAAAGTTATTATTATCTGGTCTTAAATGAAGTGTTATAAACGATGAACTGAAGACAATGTTGGATCAAAGGGTAATTTGACGTTATAAAACTGCTTGAGCTTTACCAGCTTGCTTTATTAAAAAAAAAACCATTACCTTATCTCGATTTTGAATGCGAGCTTTAATGCTTTTACGAGCTTTAATATGATACAGTTTGGACCATTTAACTAATGAACCAATGGTTATGACTTTGAAATAATACAATGAAAAGAATGCTTGCTGGAGAATGCTGTAAATTTAAGCCAGAAAAAGAGACAGGTAACACAATCCAATTTGGTCATCACTTCAAGATATCCTGAGCAATATAGTCAAGAAGATTGATTAAGGGCAACTAAATTAGTTTGGTTTGCTCGCCAAAATGAAGGATGGAGGAAAACAGTGAAGAATACCAATGAAAACCTGAAATGATAAATGAATGATGGCTACATTACATCAATTCCATTTTTGTAAATTCGGTTAAACCAGTCATGCGAAAGCAACGAGGATCTTAATGAATTATAGAATTATTTGGCTAACACTCTAGTGTCTCAACTAGTCGACAATAACAAGCATAGCCTATTAACCAAATTTACTCACGAACAATAAATTATGAGGCGTCTATTCCTGCACAAAAAAAACGTGAGTTGACGCTAAAATGGTTTCTAAAGAAGATGGTAGCCCACAAGATGAAACATTTCTTAATAGGAAAAGTAAATATTTGAAAAAGGATTTATCTTTCAAGAATTAAAGTAAATCCTGAGCATTATTTTAACTAGGTACTATAAAACAAAATATCCTTAAACTTAATTTATTATCAAATTAACGATATTGTATAAAAAAAAGCGGCTTTGACCTTGAATTGATTGGGAATATATGAACGAGTCCTAATTAATAATATCAATGATAGAAAAAGTAGACCTTCATCTAAAAGCGACAGCCAAGATCTTTAAGCGGTTTCCAAGTGCTTATAATTGACGTTAACAATAAATACTTCCTTAAAAAAAAAAGATATGAAACACAAACTACTTACATTTAAAACAAAAACTTCAAGGAAACACGAGACGACCACACAAAAAGAAAAACACAAATCAAATATAATAAAGTCTGTGTTACTGCACTTTCTCTTCTGATGAAGTAAATAAGTTACGAATACTTATTAGATCAGTATTTGTAAATGTTAATACTGCCGGTAAGACGTGTCTACTGCGCGACCGAAACTGACTTAAGTAAGACTAGCGCAGACTGAAGTAAAATTGCCGAGAACCTGTTTTATACAACATTTTACGCATTGCTTCACCCGACACGAGAACCCAGTCCCGCTAACCACGATTATACATGTCTGATTTGAATAACCCAATCGCGAATAAACGTGAAAGTCACCTGACCATTTCTTTTTTTTACTTTCTAATACCTATTCTACAAGTAACGTTTCCACACACACTTAAAACGTGAGTCACCAAATAAGTTGTAGAGGTACTGTTCAAGACAGACAGGAATATGTTACGTATGTACAGATTGCACAAGAAGTCTTCACACGTTGTATAGATACATGCATATACTGGGGCCCCATTAGAATTTGGATAGCTAAGAAATAAAATGATGTTATATTTTAAGAATGTTTTAAATCTAAGTAAAATGCTTATAAATAAAGAAGGAACATAGTTTGTTGTATAAATATAAAATTATTTGTTTATAAACAAAACATTCAATGTGTATTAATTTGTTTAGATATTGTTCTGTTTGTTTATAAACACAGCAGGTTTATTATTTTGCAAAAGATAATCTTATAAAATAAAACGAGAGTCCATTGGAGAGCATTTTTATTCAACAAGACCATAAGCATTATAAAGAAAGATGCTTGATTTTTCTTCAACAGATCAACAGGAAAAGTAATATTCTCTTCAGGAAGTTGTGTGCATTGTGGAGTCGGATACAATCAATCTACTTCCTAAATTTTTCCAAAGGTACCTCTTGGTCTGCACACTTTGCATTCCTTTTTGGCTAACATGTTATTATCGTTGGCTGGCCAAAAACAAAATGTTGGGTCTTAGATCGGCTGTTACTGTCCTGTTACATACGAGAGTGGCCTGTCCAAGAGTCCAAGAACAAAATGCTGTGAGCTCCCACATTTGGCAAATAAACATTGGATAGCGATTGCTAAAATAGTTCTTTTGTTAATTTTCCAGATGTGGATGCTGCTAAAAAATACAGAGCTAACATTAAGAAAACGTTCTTCCTCGAGGTATTCTATTGGGTCCAGTATTGTACATAAGGTATACATATCAGCAGGGTTGGGCAAATTTTTCGAGGAGGCTTAATTACAAGAGAACAAAAAGTGATGGCGGATCCAGATTTTCGACAATTTTTAGACTAAAATTATACTATTTTTATGTTTTCAATAAATGACTGACGTCATCAACTGTCAAAATGTGATGACATTTGTCATTTTTGTTATTATTTATACTGGCCATTATTTATACTGGTCATAATTCATACTGGTCATTATCCATACTGGTAATTATCCATACTGGTCATAATCCACACTGGTCATTATTTATACATATAATTTTATGTTCGACTGCTCTATTTTATACAATAAATAACTAAAATGATTACTATCTGACAGATCGTAATGATTAACAGCTGGGTATGTTGACAGTATTTTGTTATTTGTACAAACGTCAAAAAATATCTCTATCTAGTGAGTGTCCGAATACCTTTGAAGGTCACTGACCATGTTTCCAAAGATTCATTTTTCTGAATTTCCGGTTTCGGAATCTTCCCCTGTGAGACCTTATGCTGCTTACAGTTCTTTTGTAGCAATGAAACTTGTGCTGTCGGTAGAGACTAGATTAAAATTGTCTTTCTATACACTAACTTTGGTGATTTCTTCAAGATTCTACAAACAATTGTAAAGAGCAGGAAAGTACAGCAGCAATTGTCACGTTTTTGCAGAAATATTAACATATTTATAATTGTCAAAAAGTACGACAAACTAGTGCAAAAAGAAACAAAGAAGAAAACACAAACAGAACACAAAAGTGTGAAACGTATACATCCCTCTGCTGGAGATTTGGTAAACTACATCAGCATGTTACAATGAAGCATGTAAACCTAATTCAATCTAATTCAAAGCAATCCAGTTGCTTTGAATTAGGTTTACCTGCTTCATTGTAACATAGTGATGTAAACAAAGAAGATTTTTTCCATTACTTGTTTTTTTTTTACTTAGAAATATGTCAGTAACTAGGAAACAGCATTGGAGCTGTTATTGTAATTTCCTTTTATCAATTGTTTGTGGAATTTGTTGAAAAATCTTGGATCAAAATTTCAAAAAGTTTTGAGCCATTTTTAAGACTGATTTCAAGGTGGTCATAATATCAGTTGGATATTTTGTAATCGGTACCTTAACCATTATAAAATTTGTGTGAGCTCCTCTAGGAAAACCTCTCTTAAACACCTAAATTATTCAATTTGGATAGTCAGAGAAATATTGAAGACGTGAGCACACAGAAGGCATCAGCAAAAACTACTTAACCTAGAGCTTCTTGGTTAACAGAAAACACATGTCCATGTTCAGAATTAGAGATGCAACTTTTCGGCAATTGTGAGTTTCTAAGTTTGCCAAGGATTGGAATTAAAAAATAAGTTGTTTGGATTCTATTTCTAGATCTCACAATTCTAGAAAATTGTCATTTTCTCTTTGATTTTGAATATTGAAACATCCTCTGAGTATGCTTTGCCTGAACGCTTAGCTAGCAGTTCTAATATAAATCTCAAATTACTATTCAATTTCGCAATCGCGGATTGTTAAAGCAGACTTTTTCTCTGAGAGACTTTCAGAAGAGATAATCGAAGGGTGTCAGATCGCATGATCTTAAAGGCCATCATTAATATGTCACCATCTCTAGGCATGATGCGGCAGGGAAAACGTACAATAGTGTGCAAATTAATATGAACACAATGATAATTTAAAGAGAAATAAACGTTTATTGGTTACACATAAATGATATTGAAAAATCAATACAATTCAAGTTGTTTTAATATGAAATATGTCCTCGCTTTAGCTTTAATAACTTCTTGAACACATTTTGGCATGGAATCAATTTTTTACACATTTCAGTTATTTCCTGGTCCCGGAACCATATCTGGATAACAGCCTCAATGAGTTTGGTTTTTGTGTGTACAATCTATTTTACGTAGTCTAGCTTTTACGATTGCCCACAAATTATCAATCGGATTAAGATCCGGCCATTCAACGCATGATATCTTTTTATCCTTGAAACATTTCATCATCATCTTGGACACATGACAAGGGGCAGAGTCTTGTTGAGAAACTGATTGACCATTCGCGTCAACTTTTCTTAGTTCAGCTTCCAATCTACGATCTAATAAGTTTTTGTATCTTTGTGAGTTCATCATACTTTCAATTACCACAAGGGATTACCATTATAAGAAAAGCAACCCCAGAACATCTTCTTTAACGAGATCGCTGCCCTTGTACCAAAAAATGGCTCTCATCTGAAAACAACGCTTTCCTCCAATGTACAACAGTCCAGGTCGCTTATTTCTTTGCCCAAACATATCGCTTTTTCATCATAGGAACAGTCAACGATTGTTTCTTTGAAGGTCTCACTGTTTTTCTTCCACCTTCTATTAGTCGTTTTCGAACAGTGGAGTCATGAATAATAACTCCAGCGTGTGCTAAGTCTTGATGAAGTTTTTGGCTTGTTTTTCTAAGGTTTAATCTACTTTCTCTTATTAAAAGAGCTTCATCTCTTGCTGTGATCTTTCTTTTTCTTCCACATTTCCCTTTTCTGTTCACCTCAATAGTCCCAGTGTCTCTGTTGAGCTTCTCCTTGGCAATATCTCGTTGAGTCATTGATGTGTATTCACTCAAGGTAAGAATCTTAGTGCGCCTTTTGGGACTAATATCCATCATCAAAAATTAAAGTTTACTACAGACCTAGTTCACCAAAAATAAAGTCATTCAGAAAACAACCAAAATACAACGCGTCTGTAGCGTGGCACGTCTTATTACTCACTGACTATGAAACAAAATGGTCGCTACGACATAAACCGGTTGCCAACAACGAAAAATAATAGAATTTAAAAAATAATGATGCGTTCACATTAATACATATTATCTAATTGGGTTTATAAAAATACCGTTTCATCCTTGTCATTTCCAGGAGGAAAAAGTCTTCTAACCACCACAGCCCAAAACGCATACCTACCACACGGCTACTCGAAGACATTGTAATGGTTTTTCTTCAATCACACGAGGAGTTTCACTTCTCCAAATTCTACCATTTTTTTAAATTTACATAAGCTCCGAGGTCTGTGGGCTTTGTCGGAAAAGATCATTTTATTGCCAAATTTTCCTTTACTCGTACCATCTTCTAAGTTCAAGCTAACAAACAATAAGTTTGCACAATTCTAACACATTCTTCCATGATGAAACGATGGAGAAATGGCGCAAAATTTAAATTCTATTAGGGCATGGGGGATCAAAACTTCTATCCTGATTAGTACATAATGTCAAGTTCTGGCCTGTCGACTGGTACTATCTTTGTTGATTCCATAAATTTAGCTGCTGGAGGTAGGATGAAGTACGAGTTTTTGAAAAATTTTGATTTAAATTTTCTAAGCAATAATTCCTATTACGTCAGTTACATTTGGCCCTCATTACATGTGGGTTTAACTCGGGACTTAATGGAGGCAAATCTAATGATTACATGTGACCGGGCATTATATAGCATCAATACTAATCTGTCATACCCAATAAAGCCCATATAATATGGCAAAACTTGTTCTTCAATAATGTTTCGAAGGTACCTGTCTGCATTCATTCTCAAATTAACATCAATAAACGCTGTACGACCATCCCACCTGATGCTAGCCCATAGCTTAGTGGAACCTCCACCAAAGTTAACGGTTTGCGGTTTGCCCAGTCTCTTCAAATCGTTGTAGAACTCGAGAAAACGTTGATTGATGTATTCCCAGTATTTGTGCAATATACATAGAACACCTCAAAATAATACACTTAGCAAAAAAACAGCATCAAATAAATAAATAAAGGATTTTAAAAAGTATGCAATATTTTTGTTCTTGACTTTATTTTAGCTAAATTTCAATAAAATAGAACCACATTTTAATGCAATACATTAAAAGTCCCTGAAGATATAAATATCTGTTTTCGAAGAAAATCTATGTTACATAACGAGAAATTGTATACTCCAGAATATTAATAACTAAGTTGTTCTTATAACCGAGCAAGCTCGCCAACTTTTGCCAAGTTATTCCTACGGAAACCGCATGGCAGGATTCAATTACTCGCATTTTACGTATTCAATTTGCTCATGCAGAAGCCGGTGAATAATTCAGAAGCCGTCTCCATTACCTTAGTTTAATTCGGTGTATGTTACATATATTACACTAACATTGGAGCAGAAGAATAATAACTAAGATTTCCAAGATGTAAAAAAAATGAAGTAGATATACATATAAACTTTCTAAATAAATTAAATACAAAGTTAGGATACCTAAATAGGTAATTGTTCTTTTACATAAGTCAATTATGAGATTCCCGGATTGTGAATCATATACGTATGTCTTTCGAAAAATATTCACATTACACACTTTCTTTTCTCTAATATTACGCATTCAGTTATGCCCATAATGTACTGTTTCAATTACATACTTATATTAATGTGGTTGAATACAATATTTGCGAGTTTCTAAATTTCTATTGTAAACATGCACAAATATGTTTAACTCACGTACTTCTTGTATAATAATGGTAATAATAATAATCTGTAGTTTCTCCTCTTTCTTGTAAATTTTTGGTTATGCACTTATGTTTAATTACTACACTGCTACGCTCACGTTGTCTAGAATATATATTATAGATTAAAGAATATTACATTTTCTGCTTTATTATTAAATTGAAATTGGTATAATCTAATTTCATCATTTACATCCTCTTGCTTTCCTTTCATTAATAATGGGACTAATCATGAAATATTTAATAAGATGATAATATGCGATTAAATGTAATGTTCTCTTCATAAATCTATCCCAATTTTCCAGCGTTTAATCACAGGTTTAGAAGAAAGAAGCACATTTGGTAACACAGTTGTTTAGAACTAATACATACTGTAGAATACTGTAATTCTTACAAAATTTCTTAGACCTGACATTAATTTATGCATATATATTGTTTTTGAACTTTTCCATCCCACACAACTCACATGCAGAGTCAGTAGAAATTTTATTTTAAATATGAGGCGTATAGATGCAAAAATCACTGATCGACAAATTTAAAAAAAATTGAAGTAAATACGGATTTGTATGTAAAATTTGCTAAAGAATACGATGGTGATATTAGTTGTAGTTAAAAATTACTCTTTAATATTAAAACTTAGGATCAAAGTTGCCAAGTAGATTTAAAATTCTCTCTTTGGTTTGACAAATTAGATGCAAAACATTGTTTGTTGGCCAATAAAAATAGTTTTTTAGGGGTGACGTGTGTAAGTTTGTCGAAAAATTGAAGCTAACCGCTGCATCGTGCCCTGTTCTGAGGGAAAAGGGAGAAAAAAGCTTCGAAATCGACTCTTGCTTCTGCAATTTACCATGTCTTAAAAAACTTCAATTTCCAGAATACAATTGATAAGACACTCTTGTTTGCAGATGGTTGTGGGGGCCAAAATAAAAGGTTGTCTTTCCGATGGTTGGCCATTCATTTATGCCACCATATAGAGTTTTCAGATTGATAGAAAAGCTCATCAAAACGAAATCTGTTATGGCCACACCTAAACAATATAATGATATAATAAGAACGCATTCATCCATTTCGAAAATTAAGGATTGACGACTTTTGGATTGGAAAACAGAAGCTAAAAGAGTTCTGAACGTACTCGGATCGTGGTATTTTTAATTTGCAAAATGCAAACGACTTGCTTTCACCAGAAGTGGAAGTGAAAATATAGCTGATCCTGGAGATCCAAACTATTGTACTAATCTCGGAGTAGTAGTATTGACCCGTTTGTTAACAACGCATTTTGGTAGAAACTGGAAAAGCAGATCACAACTCAGTATTTACAAAGCACTGATCCAGTCAACTCAACCAGACAACAACGAAAGAACTACAGCTGATGATAACAATAATGAGCAAGAACAGTGTGTGCATCCAGAATATATGAATTTGTTGGCAAATTCTAACACGTTCTGCTTTTAGTAAATCTGTTAGATCTGTCAGGGTACAAACCGAGTTACAACCTTTTAGCGGTAATTTTCAATTAATAGTTGCAAAACTTACTTTTGTTGCAATTAGTTATTGTTTTCTGTATGTAAATGTTCATGCAATATTGATCTCACTTGCGAGGATCCAATCTTCAGATTGGACTCATCATTGCACCATCTTCTTCACCGCAGCAATATTTTCGGAGTGAACAGTAGTTAAAAGAGGGCCAGCTCCTTTCCTGTGTACCACCCACTCACTACCTCGTTCAAATTCTTTATACCATCTATAAACAGTAGCCAATTGGTACTCGCAAATAGCGGCTAGTTATTAATTCTGTTAAATGTGTAGTGATCTGCTTCTCCAGGAAGTGCAGCCCTCCTCCCTCTAACACCAACATTGAAAGACAGGTACTCTGGAGCTCCTACCTATTAACCTTAACCTATTCTGTCACTATTTATTTTGGTTCAGAGAAAATATCTGAAATGGTGATACTAGAAAGTCTTACTTGTAAGTTTTTAATATCATTTGTGCAGGGTTACCAACCCCCGTTCAGGGGTTGGCACATGTCGTCAATTGGCGAGATTGTGATTAAAGGAGTTTCATTTCTTGGAGGCAGGTGCAAACATTTCTTCAAACAGTTCGTCGCTAAAGTATTAAGAAAAAAAAAACATTGGATTTTTACCTCAACTACGTTTCAACTGTCTTCTCAAACCACTTAATGTTTGGAGTTAGAAATTGGACGCCTTTCCTCTAACTAATCTTTTCTTTTGGAGTTGGTTCATTTTGCGTTATGAACTCCTTCATTACGTCTTTTTTGCGCATTGAAGTTGTACGTGACGTGTTTGGGCCAGGCTGAGGTTAAGTAGGAACTTCTACAGCAGGTACATCTTTCTCGACTTGTTCAGCTTCCACAACTTCTTCGGATTCTTGGATTTGCTCATTTTCTTCCTTAAAATCTTCGTCACTCACAGGCAAAGACGCAGGTCCAGAATTTTCATTGAGGGGTGGATGTTCATCGTCTTCACTCAGATCTTCAATTTGCGATAGATGCTCGGCCAAATGTACCATCTTCTCATATGTCAATCGTTGTTTGGACGACAGTTTTGGAGATTATCGATATAGTAATAAATAAATATACGAACTATCACTTAATATTTGAGGTTATGTTATCCTGTACAATAATATCCGTATAGTCACACTGTACTTATTTTCTGACGTCCAATTTTGCAAAAATATTGTCCAAACATAAGCTTATAAGCACTAATGGTACCTGTCACACACAAAACTGTTTACTTTCGTACACACGATGCACAAAACAAAAATTCGAAAAGCATATTATAATTTTCTGCACAGCACCTTGCAACAAGTCGTCCACCAACATAGAAATTTTAATTTTTTGTTAGTGTCTTTCAGTAGCAAGTGGTACCACAGTGCATTGTAAGAATTGCCAATAATGCGTTCAATTGAATACCTACACCATGACCAAATGGTATTTGCAACTATGCAGTTCCTATGCTGGAAGCTAAAATACGGTGTCGGCACTATGACCGAAAGGGTTAAGGCATGTTTGGCTATGACTCCCCCGATATGCTCTGGAAGAGTTCCCTCAGTTTGAGTTTGGTTCGTAATCAAAGCCCAGATCAATAGCGATTTTGTTGTTTCAGCGTTGATCGCTCATGCGCCAGCGCTGGCCAGGAAGGCAATTCTAGAAAAGGTCGGAGAGAATCCATTTGTCCAGCATCTTGAGGAGCTGAATTCGGATAGGCTACCGTCTCCTATTGCGACGTAGCTAAATGAGCCGCATATCAGCGGGCAAAAAGGTTCACGGACACATAGCCCAACCTTAGCTGAATTCAGACCCTCGACAACCCACGTGATCAATCTAACCTGCAAAGTTATGCAACCCGCTATTCCATGTGTGCTTGTCATATACAAAAAAGGAGTCAAAAATATTGTAAACAGATAAGCTTGTCTGTAAATTTGTGCAAGCAAAAAAGTAAAAGGTAGAGGTGTGGTAACACTCTAACTCATTATTGCTTAACTGAGTTGCTTAACTTCTACCTTGTCTTTGGTAGGTATCTATTTTTGTTTTGATTTTCTCCTTTGTAAATTCATCATTTCCTTCGAATTTACTAAAACTTTTTTACGTGTAATACTTGTTTGTCAGGTCCAGGATAGTCTTTTCTGGAAGTTGTCTCTGTTGAACTGTTGCCTAAATTTGCTTTTAAAGACATCTATCTATAGGAGATGTATTCAAAGCTACTTCACCTGTTGGGGTTTCTCGTATTTAAAAATCAGAGGATATATCTAATAGTGTGTCTAAAAATGAGGATGGTCGTACAACATCTCTGTTAAAAGGTTTGATACCAAGGATTTTGGACTCCACTTTTTATTACGTCACTCTATATTAATATCCAAGTATCTCCTAAAAATTGGAAAAAGAGAGTTTTTTGGTAACCTTCTAAGATATCCAACCTGCTAAGATATCCAACCTGCTAAGATATAAATTTTAGATCTAATGTTGCTTTTCGGAATTTAAATACTGACAAGCCAAGATGCTGGAAGACCTGACTACTATGGGGCGGTAACTGACCATCATAAATAATCACTTGGGCATATTTTCATCTAAAAACGGAAGTAAGCTGTTAAACACCCCGTACCTTGAGGTGCCACCCACTAGTCCTACATAATTAAACCTTTAAAAATAATCGAAGGAGGTGTGTTATCACATTGAATGCGACCCCTTTTTGGGTGGGTATGACTAAGAAATCTGCAGAAGAGAAGGATGATCACGGGCAATTCGGGAAGGACGAACACGACCTCGTTTGCAGCCTCGTTGAAAAGTGTTTTTCCACCACGATAATGATTGGGGGCTCAATCATCCCGAATTGTCGTGCCCAAATTGGATGAGTTGCACTACAAATTAGTCTGTCATCCTCCATATTCACCGGATCCAACCCCCAGCGACGTTTTCCTATTCCCAAACCTGAAAAAATCGTTGAGAGGAAAGAGATTTGCTTCAAATGAGGAGGCCATCGCCGCTACAGATGATTATTTTGCAGACCTCGAAGCATCCTACTTACGACGGCTTGAAGAGACTGGAGCACCGTTTGAAAAAGTGTATTGATCTTCGAAGAGATTACATCGAAATAAAAAACCACACCAATTTCTTGTCGTACAAATGCCCCGCTTTCGCAAACGAAGTTATGTCCAGAAATATTATCTTTATTATTTATTCAAAATAAAAAAATAAAAAAACAATAAAGATTTAATAATTAACCATCATCACTAATGATTTAAATAATTCACTTTTAAAATAACCGTTTACGAAACATGCCTTTTGGCCATTCCAGTCAAGATTTCTAATTGCTTCTTTTTTATTTCAATATCAAGTTTCAACGATTCCTCTCTCAAGATGGCCTCTGAAGTTCTCGCTTTACGTTCGTTTATTAACATATTACGTTGCAAATTAGCAACTTCAGATTTAATCTTCGCTAAATTAATATATTTCTTAGACAGGTCTGATGTCGTTAGAGATGTTATCGCCATAGGTCTCTTTCTGAACTTACGTTTTCCCGGTTTTGTCATACTAACTTCTTCCTTTGCTTTTCCATTGATTGGCTGTCGGAGATCAGCAGGTTTACGATTTTCCCAATCAACATCAAGTACTTGCAAATTAATCGCCTAAATAGGAACAAATGTGAGGTAAAATTTAATTCACAGATTAAGATATTTTAACGAACCTCTTCGCTACTATTTTCACTCTTAACAGCTCGAGTAGTGTCACAAACTACTTCTTCAATAATTATTTCTTCGGATAAATCTGGTTCATCTGTTACGAAATCATTGCTTCCGAAATCTAAAAGCAACTCATTACACGAATCATCTTTCGTCATCAGAGGTACACCGCCGACTTTAAGCATTTCCGATCTCTCTTCCGCAATTTGAATCTCTTTCTTTTTATTTTCATAAAATTTCTGCAAGGATTTCGCGGTCCTGTAAATGTTATGGTCCGATAAAACATTGAAACAATTCTCGATCTTCTTCCAAGTTTCTTGTTTCATCTTCCACGTTTCCGCGTCTGCTTTCTTGCTTTCGAGAATATCTTTATAATTGTATATTATGTTTAGCAAGATATATTTCTCGCTAGAAGTAAATTTGACGCTCTTATTGCTTTGGAATTTCATTGTTAAACAGAAATATTTACTGTATCATTTAAAAAAGGCCGTAATAAATGCTTGTCTACATATTAATTCTGTGAAAATGAACACAAACACTGGACTATATTTTGAGTTTGACGTGACATGTTTGACGGTCTGACGCGGGTTTAGACAAATCACTTTGCAAAACGCGCAAACTCGATTGTCATAGTGCTAAGTCAAACTAGGTTCTTTCAAAGGTAAAATTATCTTTTATTATTATCATAATGAAACTGTACAATTCAATCAAGCACTAATGACCACCCGCAGAACAATTGGGACAATATCGGGATTCAAGCCAACCAGGCGGCTCTACCAGATTACCTCGAAACTAGCTCGGGATTGCCTGGGAAACTTAAGAACCCTGGCCAAAGATAAAAGAATCACTTTGGCATGGGTGCCGGAGTATAAGGGCATACCAGGCAACTAAATAGCAAAAAATCTGGCAAAAAAGATTCTGAAACAATATTCGCTGGACCTGAACTAGTCTGGCGATAACCACCGCAGTGGCTGGAGTGGATCACAAAAGCATGCCAAGTACATTAGAATAATGTTGATGAAGACCATATACACAGCAAACGGATGATGGGGCAGTCATCAACTCACTTAACAGTAGATGATCTGGCACTCAATCGAAAATAGCTTAGAACAGTGACGAGTCTATTGACACGACACCACTGTCTAAGAAAATAGCTAAGATGGTGAATTGACATCTTTAAGGATAAGCCTATTTGTTGACTATGCAATGAGGAGGAGGAGACAGCCCACCACATTATGTTTGAATGCCTTGCACTAGAACGGAGGGATTGTCACTCCAAGAAGAGGAGCAAGAAACCTACTGACAGGACTGTCGTTTAACCTAGTTAAAGGGACTATCGTGTCATCATTTTAAAATTGGCGAGCCAAACCACCTACATTGAATGTCATACTTTAACTAAGTTGTTGCTGATTTTTCATGGCAATACTTATCTTTAAGGTATTTCGGATTGATGGTTAGTGGTAATCAGTACCTAATCCGTTCTTGGCAGAACTGCTCTTCATGTTCGTCAGGTACGGCTCCAAAATTAATAGGCGTTAATTTCTTAGTTCATGATTCTATCCTAAATCCTTTCTTAAGTGACAATTTGATCCTTTTGGAAGTTTGGAGTTACATAAACCTTCTTTTGAAAATTTCCTGACCAAAATAAGCAGAAACCAAAACTTATCACTCTTAGACCTGATTAGTGCTTAGGGAAGAGTGGGTAACAGTGAGACGCTGACCTGAATGCCCTGAATTAGGGTATTATTAGCCATAATGAAAATTCTTTTTTAGCCATCTTTTCTAGCATATATGATTGGAATTTTCCGCTGGTTCATTTGGTAGTAGTACGCATAATATTGGCAAGCCCAGATTATTATTAATTCACGTGTGACATCTGTCTTAGTGTTACTCGTGGGCGGGGAACAGTGGGACATAATAATTAAAGTTCCGGTGAGAGGGGTCTATTTCTGGTTCAAAAGTATTGCTAACTGCATTCAGAATTCCATTCTTCGTCTTCTGTTTCATCATCATCTTCCACAATTTGTCTCTTAATTGCTTTCTTCTGATTTTGTTTCTGCCTTTTGCCTTTCCTTCTTTTCTGGTGTCTCGATGGCAATGATACTTTTACCTTTCTTTCTACCTTGCCGTACATGTCTTCTTGCCTCAGCTTTAGAATGGTGGACTCACTTCATGTGCTAGTGTCCTAGGTGTGGTCTGTCTGAACGAATGACCAGCTTCATGCTCGGGCTCTTCAGCAATCGGTTTGTCGGTTACTGGACTAGGTAAAAAATCCACTTCCGTAAATATTATGTGCCTATCGTAAGGATAACTTTCGAATTTCTTGTTCTGTTAAATATGCTTGACCCACACAGAAAGCAACTTCGTAAATAGATATGGTTGCATTAACCAACTATCTACTGCAGCATTGTGACTTTCGTGATTGTCATATACAGCCAAGAGATGCTTTTTCAAATGTATATCTAAATTTTTGGCTTGTGAAAATGTCTTGTTATTAACCCCGACCCCGAACCCACTTTAAGTTGTCTCACTGTTACCCAAACCGCCAAAATGTTCAAAAGTAAAAAATTATTCTAACCTAAATGTTTATTTTAAAATGTGGGTGATCTTACCTTAAGCTAAAACTACAAACTATTCAGTAAATATTTCAAAACTTAAACAATATTGCTTGAGAAAGCCCCAATCACTTCAAGATACCAGTGTTGAAAATTATTTTTGCCTCTCGAATCGGAAGATTGTTTAAATGTCTCATTGTTACACACTCACTGCTACCCACTCTCTCCTATCACGAGTTAGAATTGGGACTTTGATGAGCCAATTAACACTGAATATCAAGCATAATCAATGATCAACCGATTTCAGATGTTATCAGCGGTAGATGAACAGATGAATTCCATCCGTTTAGGCTCAAAATTAGCTCCACGAGCCTTCTTCGATGCAATAAAATAGTTATAAAGATAACAAGATAACAACAAAGATAACCTAAAAGAGACTGAAATAAAAGAACAAAAGAATAAACGAGAGGTCACCCATGTTAGATCTTGTAAAATTGTGTTATGTAAAAGGTAATAAAGGCCATAGGCTATAGTAAGGCAAAACGCATAACTTTCAATGTATAAAGAATAACACTGCCTCTTTAGCTCGATCAAAAACTTGCTTTGCTTTTAAACTGAATTTTGAAATAGATTTTGCGACAACTTAACGTCTGACTAATCCAACCATTCCACAATATTTTTCTATCTATACTTGTTTAGACATCTTCTTTAGATGCCTGGTCATTACTACCAACTTCAACCCAATGGAGTTGATCCCTTAAAATTTCTACACAGCGCCATTACAATTTCGGCTCCTTCTTATTGGAATTAATGAACCACCAGCTCAAGGATGGCCAATCCATTACAGGAACATTAAAATCCATTAATCTATAGTGATGGTAGAAGTATTTGATCTTGCATTATTGCTGCTCTAAACCTGGATATTGACAGCATACTGTGACAGTGAGGTAATGTTCTTTAGGCGATTTTATGCACCTACCCAGCCTTCACAACAGGTTAAACAAAATCTTGATTTTATTTTCATTCTAAAATTAATCATAGATCTTTGACATTTTAGGTAGGCTATTCAAATATTGAGCTTGCATTAGTGTGATCTCCCTATGGTCATAAATGCATACGACTGATGTTTGATGAGCTGCAATTTGCACGGATTTAATGAATCAGAGGTTTGAATGAAAAATTATGATAGAATTGTAAAGGGAATTAGCTCTGGCAACAACAGTGACAACATAATCAACTAAGGATGTCTCCGCCACACTTCTTGTAGCTATTGCTTTTCTTGTTCTTAAAAAAGTGTTGTGCTATGATGAGGCATTAGCTAAAACGATGTGAATTTCCATCAAACTGGGGCAAAACTATAAGCAACATATTTCTGCTCAAAAAATCCAGATTCAATCAAAATTGGTTCTATGTGCTTATTCGATTTAGGACAAAATGCAGAATATTTGTGGAAATAATAAGACTATTTGAGGAAGAACTTACAGCAGATAATACCTCAAGATACATTTAAATGTCTTCATTGGAAAGTATCAAAATTTAAAGGCAAAATAGTCAAATTGATAAACTCCACTGAATATTTTAAAGAGATCATAAATTTAGATCAATACTTGAATATAAACTGGAAGGTTTTATATTATACGAAAACAAATATATAATTTCAAACAAAATAGATTTTATTTTTAATAATATCGTGGCACATTACAAACTACTCAAATAATTTAGCAGGAGCAGCAAGCTGGGGCACAGTCACATGAGGGAGCGCATGAAACATCCTCTGAGTATGCTTTGCCTGAACGCTTAGCTAGCAGTTCTAATATAAATCTCAAATTACTATTCAATTTCGCAATCGCGATTGTTAAAGCAGACTTTTTCTCTGAGAGACTTTCAGAAGAGATAATCGAAAGGGGTGTCAGATCGTATGATCTTAAAGGCCATCATTAATATGTCACCATCTCTAGGCATGATGCGGCAGGAAAACGTACAATAGTGTGCAAATTAATATGAACACAATGATAATTTAAAGAGAAATAAACGTTTATTGGTTACACATAAATGATATTGAAAAATCAATACAATTCAAGTTGTTTTAATATGAAATATGTCTCGCTTTAGCTTTAATAACTTCTTGAACACATTTTGGCATGGAATCAATTTTTTACACATTTCAGTTATTTCCTGGTCCCGGAACCATATCTGGATAACAGCCTCAATGAGTTTGGTTTTTGTGTGTACAATCTATTTTACGTAGTCTAGCTTTTACGATTGCCCACAAATTATCAATCGGATTAAGATCCGGCCATTCAACGCATGATATCTTTTTATCCTTGAAACATTTCATCATCATCTTGGACACATGACAAAGGGGCAGAGTCTTGTTGAGAAACTGATTGACCATTCGCGTCAACTTTTCTTAGTTCAGCTTCCAATCTACGATCTAATAAGTTTTTGTATCTTTGTGAGTTCATCATACTTTCAATTACCACAAGGGATTACCATTATAAGAAAAGCAACCCCAGAACATCTTCTTTAACGAGATCGCTGCCCTTGTACCAAAAAAATGGCTCTCATCTGAAAACAACGCTTTCCTCCAATGTACAACAGTCCAGGTCGCTTATTTCTTTGCCCAAACATATCGCTTTTTCATCATAGGAACAGTCAACGATTGTTTCTTTGAAGGTCTCACTGTTTTTCTTCCACCTTCTATTAGTCGTTTTCCAACAGTGGAGTCATGAATAATAACTCCAGCGTGTGCTAAGTCTTGATGAAGTTTTTGGCTTGTTTTTCTAAGGTTTAATCTACTTTCTCTTATTAAAAGAGCTTCATCTCTTGCTGTGATCTTTCTTTTCTTCCACATTTCCCTTTTCTGTTCACCTCAATAGTCCCAGTGTCTCTGTTGAGCTTCTCCTTGGCAATATCTCGTTGAGTCATTGATGTGTATTCACTCAAGGTAAGAATCTTAGTGCGCCTTTTGGGACTAATATCCATCATCAAAAATTAAAGTTTACTACAGACCTAGTTCACCAAAAATAAAGTCATTCAGAAAACAACCAAAATACAACGCGTCTGTAGCGTGGCACGTCTTATTACTCACTGACTATGAAACAAAATGGTCGCTACGACATAAACCGGTTGCCAACAACGAAAAAATAATAGAATTTAAAAAATAATGATGCGTTCACATTAATACATATTATCTAATTGGGTTTATAAAAATACCGTTTCATCCTTGTCATTTCCAGGAGGAAAAAGTCTTCTAACCACCACAGCCCAAAACGCATACCTACCACACGGCTACTCGAAGACATTGTAATGGTTTTTCTTCAATCACACGAGGAGTTTCACTTCTCCAAATTCTACCATTTTTTTAAATTTACATAAGCTCCGAGGTCTGTGGGCTTTGTCGGAAAAGATCATTTTATTGCCAAATTTTCCTTTACTCGTACCATCTTCTAAGTTCAAGCTAACAAACAATAAGTTTGCACAATTCTAACACATTCTTCCATGATGAAACGATGGAGAAATGGCGCAAAATTTAAATTCTATTAGGACATGGGATCAAAACTTCTATCCTGATTAGTACATAATGTCAAGTTCTGGCCTGTCGACTGGTACTATCTTTGTTGATTCCATAAATTTAGCTGCTGGAGGTAGGATGAAGTACGAGTTTTGAAAAATTTTGATTTAAATTTTCTAAGCAATAATTCCTATTACGTCAGTTACATTTGGCCCTCATTACATGTGGGTTTAACTCGGGACTTAATGGAGGCAAATCTAATGATTACATGTGACCGGGCATTATATAGCATCAATACTAATCTGTCATACCCAATAAAGCCCATATAATATGGCAAAACTTGTTCTTCAATAATGTTTCGAAGGTACCTGTCTGCATTCATTCTCAAATTAACATCAATAAACGCTGTACGACCATCCCACCTGATGCTAGCCCATAGCTTAGTGGAACCTCCACCAAAGTTAACGGTTTGCGGTTTGCCCAGTCTCTTCAAATCGTTGTAGAACTCGAGAAAACGTTGATTGATGTATTCCCAGTATTTGTGCAATATACATAGAACACCTCAAAATAATACACTTAGCAAAAAAACAGCATCAAATAAATAAATAAAGGATTTTAAAAAGTATGCAATATTTTTGTTCTTGACTTTATTTTAGCTAAATTTCAATAAAATAGAACCACATTTTAATGCAATACATTAAAAGTCCCTGAAGATATAAATATCTGTTTTCGAAGAAAATCTATGTTACATAACGAGAAATTGTATACTCCAGAATATTAATAACTAAGTTGTTCTTATAACCGAGCAAGCTCGCCAACTTTTGCCAAGTTATTCCTACGGAAACCGCATGGCAGGATTCAATTACTCGCATTTTACGTATTCAATTTGCTCATGCAGAAGCCGGTGAATAATTCAGAAGCCGTCTCCATTACCTTAGTTTAATTCGGTGTATGTTACATATATTACACTAACATTGGAGCAGAAGAATAATAACTAAGATTTCCAAGATGTAAAAAAAATGAAGTAGATATACATATAAACTTTCTAAATAAATTAAATACAAAGTTAGGATACCTAAATAGGTAATTGTTCTTTTACATAAGTCAATTATGAGATTCCCGGATTGTGAATCATATACGTATGTCTTTCGAAAAATATTCACATTACACACTTTCTTTTCTCTAATATTACGCATTCAGTTATGCCCATAATGTACTGTTTCAATTACATACTTATATTAATGTGGTTGAATACAATATTTGCGAGTTTCTAAATTTCTATTGTAAACATGCACAAATATGTTTAACTCACGTACTTCTTGTATAATAATGGTAATAATAATAATCTGTAGTTTCTCCTCTTTCTTGTAAATTTTTGGTTATGCACTTATGTTTAATTACTACACTGCTACGCTCACGTTGTCTAGAATATATATTATAGATTAAAGAATATTACATTTTCTGCTTTATTATTAAATTGAAATTGGTATAATCTAATTTCATCATTTACATCCTCTTGCTTTCCTTTCATTAATAATGGGACTAATCATGAAATATTTAATAAGATGATAATATGCGATTAAATGTAATGTTCTCTTCATAAATCTATCCCAATTTTCCAGCGTTTAATCACAGGTTTAGAAGAAAGAAGCACATTTGGTAACACAGTTGTTTAGAACTAATACATACTGTAGAATACTGTAATTCTTACAAAATTTCTTAGACCTGACATTAATTTATGCATATATATTGTTTTTGAACTTTTCCATCCCACACAACTCACATGCAGAGTCAGTAGAAATTTTATTTTAAATATGAGGCGTATAGATGCAAAAATCACTGATCGACAAATTTAAAAAAAATTGAAGTAAATACGGATTTGTATGTAAAATTTGCTAAAGAATACGATGGTGATATTAGTTGTAGTTAAAAATTACTCTTTAATATTAAAACTTAGGATCAAAGTTGCCAAGTAGATTTAAAATTCTCTCTTTGGTTTGACAAATTAGATGCAAAACATTGTTTGTTGGCCAATAAAAATAGTTTTTAGGGGTGACGTGTGTAAGTTTGTCGAAAAATTGAAGCTAACCGCTGCATCGTGCCCTGTTCTGAGGAAAAGGGAGAAAAAAGCTTCGAAATCGACTCTTGCTTCTGCAATTTACCATGTCTTAAAAAACTTCAATTTCCAGAATACAATTGATAAGACACTCTTGTTTGCAGATGGTTGTGGGGGCCAAAATAAAAGGTTGTCTTTCCGATGGTTGGCCATTCATTTATGCCACCATATAGAGTTTTCAGATTGATAGAAAAGCTCATCAAAACGAAATCTGTTATGGCCACACCTAAACAATATAATGATATAATAAGAACGCATTCATCCATTTCGAAAATTAAGGATTGACGACTTTTGGATTGGAAAACAGAAGCTAAAAGAGTTCTGAACGTACTCGGATCGTGGTATTTTTAATTTGCAAAATGCAAACGACTTGCTTTCACCAGAAGTGGAAGTGAAAATATAGCTGATCCTGGAGATCCAAACTATTGTACTAATCTCGGAGTAGTAGTATTGACCCGTTTGTTAACAACGCATTTTGGTAGAAACTGGAAAAGCAGATCACAACTCAGTATTTACAAAGCACTGATCCAGTCAACTCAACCAGACAACAACGAAAGAACTACAGCTGATGATAACAATAATGAGCAAGAACAGTGTGTGCATCCAGAATATATGAATTTGTTGGCAAATTCTAACACGTTCTGCTTTTAGTAAATCTGTTAGATCTGTCAGGGTACAAACCGAGTTACAACCTTTTTCAAATGTAAATGTTCATGCAATATTGATCTCACTTGCGAGGATCCAATCTTCAGATTGGACTCATCATTGCACCATCTTCTTCACCGCAGCAATATTTTCGGAGTGAACAGTAGTTAAAAGAGGGCCAGCTCCTTTCCTGTGTACCACCCACTCACTACCTCGTTCAAATTCTTTATACCATCTATAAACAGTAGCCAATTGGTACTCGCAAATAGCGGCTAGTTATTAATTCTGTTAAATGTGTAGTGATCTGCTTCTCCAGGAAGTGCAGCCCTCCTCCCTCTAACACCAACATTGAAAGACAGGTACTCTGGAGCTCCTACCTATTAACCTTAACCTATTCTGTCACTATTTATTTTGGTTCAGAGAAAATATCTGAAATGGTGATACTAGAAAGTCTTACTTGTAAGTTTTTAATATCATTTGTGCAGGGTTACCAACCCCGTTCAGGGGTTGGCACATGTCGTCAATTGGCGAGATTGTGATTAAAGGAGTTTCATTTCTTGGAGGCAGGTGCAAACATTTCTTCAAACAGTTCGTCGCTAAAGTATTAAGAAAAAAAAAAAACATTGGATTTTTTACCTCAACTACGTTTCAACTGTCTTCTCAAACCACTTAATGTTTGGAGTTAGAAATTGGACGCCTTTCCTCTAACTAATCTTTTCTTTTGGAGTTGGTTCATTTTGCGTTATGAACTCCTTCATTACGTCTTTTTTGCGCATTGAAGTTGTACGTGACGTGTTTGGGCCAGGCTGAGGTTAAGTAGGAACTTCTACAGCAGGTACATCTTTCTCGACTTGTTCAGCTTCCACAACTTCTTCGGATTCTTGGATTTGCTCATTTTCTTCCTTAAAATCTTCGTCACTCACAGGCAAAGACGCAGGTCCAGAATTTTCATTGAGGGGTGGATGTTCATCGTCTTCACTCAGATCTTCAATTTGCGATAGATGCTCGACCAAATGTACCATCTTCTCATATGTCAATCGTTGTTTGGACGACAGTTTTGGAGATTATCGATATAGTAATAAATAAATATACGAACTATCACTTAATATTTGAGGTTATGTTATCCTGTACAATAATATCCGTATAGTCACACTGTACTTATTTTCTGACGTCCAATTTTGCAAAAATATTGTCCAAACATAAGCTTATAAGCACTAATGGTACCTGTCACACACAAAACTGTTTACTTTCGTACACACGATGCACAAAACAAAAATTCGAAAAGCATATTATAATTTTCTGCACAGCACCTTGCAACAAGTCGTCCACCAACATAGAAATTTTAATTTTTTGTTAGTGTCTTTCAGTAGCAAGTGGTACCACAGTGCATTGTAAGAATTGCCAATAATGCGTTCAATTGAATACCTACACCATGACCAAATGGTATTTGCAACTATGCAGTTCCTATGCTGGAAGCTAAAATACGATGTCGGCACTATGACCGAAAGGGTTAAGGCATGTTTGGCTATGACTCAAGATATGCTCTGGAAGAGTTCCCTCAGTTTGAGTTTGGTTCGTAATCAAAGCCCAGATCAATAGCGATTTTGTTGTTTCAGCGTTGATCGCTCATGCGCCAGCGCTGGCCAGGAAGGCAATTCTAGAAAAGGTCGGAGAGAATCCATTTGTCCAGCATCTTGAGGAGCTGAATTCGGATAGGCTACCGTCTCCTATTGCGACGTAGCTAAATGAGCCGCATATCAGCGGGCAAAAAGGTTCACGGACACATAGCCCAACCTTAGCTGAATTCAGACCCTCGACAACCCACGTGATCAATCTAACCTGAAAGTTATGCAACCCGCTATTCCATGTGTGCTTGTCATATACAAAAAAGGAGTCAAAAATATTGTAAACAGATAAGCTTGTCTGTAAATTTGTGCAATCAAAAAGTAAAAGGTAGAGGTGTGGTAACACTCTAACTCATTATTGCTTAACTGAGTTGCTTAACTTCTACCTTGTCTTTGGTAGGTATCTATTTTTGTTTTGATTTTCTCCTTTGTAAATTCATCATTTCCTTCAAATTTACTAAAACTTTTTTACGTGTAATACTTGTTTGTCAGGTCCAGGATAGTCTTTTCTGGAAGTTGTCTCTGTTGAACTGTTGCCTAAATTTGCTTTTAAAGACATCTATCTATAGGAGATGTATTCAAAGCTACTTCACCTGTTGGGGTTTCTCGTATTTAAAAATCAGAGGATATATCTAATAGTGTGTCTAAAAATGAGGATGGTCGTACAACATCTCTGTTAAAAGGTTTGATACCAAGGATTTTGGACTCCACTTTTTATTACGTCACTCTATATTAATATCCAAGTATCTCCTAAAAATTGGAAAAAGTTTTTTTGCAACCTTCTAAGATATCCAACCTGCTAAGATATCCAACCTGCTAAGATATAAATTTTAGATCTAATGTTGCTTTTCGGAATTTAAATACTGACAAGCCAAGATGCTGGAAGACCTGACTACTATGGGGTGGTAACTGACCATCATAAATAATCACTTGGGCATATTTTCATCTAAAAACGGAAGTAAGCTGTTAAACACCCCGTACCTTGAGGTGCCACCCACTAGTCCTACATAATTAAACCTTTAAAAATAATCGAAGGAGGTGTGTTATCACATTGAATGCGACCCCTTTTTGGGTGGGTATGACTAAGAAATCTGCAGAAGAGAAGGATGATCACGGGCAACGGGAAGGACGAACACGACCTCGTTTGCAGCCTCGTTGAAAAGTGTTTTTCCACCACGATAATGATTGGGGGGCTCAATCATCCCGAATTGTCGTGCCCAAATTGGATGAGTTGCACTACAAATTAGTCTGTCATCCTCCATATTCACCGGATCCAACCCCCAGCGACGTTTTCCTATTCCCAAACCTGAAAAAATCGTTGAGAGGAAAGAGATTTGCTTCAAATGAGGAGGCCATCGCCGCTACAGATGATTATTTTGCAGACCTCGAAGCATCCTACTTACGACGGCTTGAAGAGACTGGAGCACCGTTTGAAAAAGTGTATTGATCTTCGAAGAGATTACATCGAAATAAAAAACCACACCAATTTCTTGTCGTACAAATGCCCCGCTTTCGCAAACGAAGTTATGTCCAGAAATATTATCTTTATTATTTATTCAAAATAAAAAAATAAAAAAACAATAAAGATTTAATAATTAACCATCATCACTAATGATTTAAATAATTCACTTTTAAAATAACCGTTTACGAAACATGCCTTTTGGCCATTCCAGTCAAGATTTCTAATTGCTTCTTTTTTATTTCAATATCAAGTTTCAACGATTCCTCTCTCAAGATGGCCTCTGAAGTTCTCGCTTTACGTTCGTTTATTAACATATTACGTTGCAAATTAGCAACTTCAGATTTAATCTTCGCTAAATTAATATATTTCTTAGACAGGTCTGATGTCGTTAGAGATGTTATCGCCATAGGTCTCTTTCTGAACTTACGTTTTCCCGGTTTTGTCATACTAACTTCTTCCTTTGCTTTTCCATTGATTGGCTGTCGGAGATCAGCAGGTTTACGATTTTCCCAATCAACATCAAGTACTTGCAAATTAATCGCCTAAATAGGAACAAATGTGAGGTAAAATTTAATTCACAGATTAAGATATTTTAACGAACCTCTTCGCTACTATTTTCACTCTTAACAGCTCGAGTAGTGTCACAAACTACTTCTTCAATAATTATTTCTTCGGATAAATCTGGTTCATCTGTTACGAAATCATTGCTTCCGAAATCTAAAAGCAACTCATTACACGAATCATCTTTCGTCATCAGAGGTACACCGCCGACTTTAAGCATTTCCGATCTCTCTTCCGCAATTTGAATCTCTTTCTTTTTATTTTCATAAAATTTCTGCAAGGATTTCGCGGTCCTGTAAATGTTATGGTCCGATAAAACATTGAAACAATTCTCGATCTTCTTCCAAGTTTCTTGTTTCATCTTCCACGTTTCCGCGTCTGCTTTCTTGCTTTCGAGAATATCTTTATAATTGTATATTATGTTTAGCAAGATATATTTCTCGCTAGAAGTAAATTTGACGCTCTTATTGCTTTGGAATTTCATTGTTAAACAGAAATATTTACTGTATCATTTAAAAAAGGCCGTAATAAATGCTTGTCTACATATTAATTCTGTGAAAATGAACACAAACACTGGACTATATTTTGAGTTTGACGTGACATGTTTGACGGTCTGACGCGGGTTTAGACAAATCACTTTGCAAAACGCGCAAACTCGATTGTCATAGTGCTAAGTCAAACTAGGTTCTTTCAAAGGTAAAATTATCTTTTATTATTATCATAATGAAACTGTACAATTCAATCAAGCACTAATGACCACCCGCAGAACAATTGGGACAATATCGGGATTCAAGCCAACCAGGCGGCTCTACCAGATTACCTCGAAACTAGCTCGGGATTGCCTGGGAAACTTAAGAACCCTGGCCAAAGATAAAAGAATCACTTTGGCATGGGTGCCGGAGTATAAGGGCATACCAGGCAACTAAATAGCAAAAAATCTGGCAAAAAAGATTCTGAAACAATATTCGCTGGACCTGAACTAGTCTGGCGATAACCACCGCAGTGGCTGGAGTGGATCACAAAAGCATGCCAAGTACATTAGAATAATGTTGATGAAGACCATATACACAGCAAACGGATGATGGGGCAGTCATCAACTCACTTAACAGTAGATGATCTGGCACTCAATCGAAAATAGCTTAGAACAGTGACGAGTCTATTGACACGACACCACTGTCTAAGAAAATAGCTAAGATGGTGAATTGACATCTTTAAGGATAAGCCTATTTGTTGACTATGCAATGAGGAGGAGGAGACAGCCCACCACATTATGTTTGAATGCCTTGCACTAGAACGGAGGAGATTGTCACTCCAAGAAGAGGAGCAAGAAACCTACTGACAGGACTGTCGTTTAACCTAGTTAAAGGGACTATCGTGTCATCATTTTAAAATTGGCGAGCCAAACCACCTACATTGAATGTCATACTTTAACTAAGTTGTTGCTGATTTTTCATGGCAATACTTATCTTTAAGGTATTTCGGATTGATGGTTAGTGGTAATCAGTACCTAATCCGTTCTTGGCAGAACTGCTCTTCATGTTCGTCAGGTACGGCTCCAAAATTAATAGGCGTTAATTTCTTAGTTCATGATTCTATCCTAAATCCTTTCTTAAGTGACAATTTGATCCTTTTGGAAGTTTGGAGTTACATAAACCTTCTTTTGAAAATTTCCTGACCAAAATAAGCAGAAACCAAAACTTATCACTCTTAGACCTGATTAGTGCTTAGGGAAGAGTGGGTAACAGTGAGACGCTGACCTGAATGCCCTGAATTAGGGTATTATTAGCCATAATGAAAATTCTTTTTTAGCCATCTTTTCTAGCATATATGATTGGAATTTTCCACTGGTTCATTTGGTAGTAGTACGCATAATATTGGCAAGCCCAGATTATTATTAATTCACGTGTGACATCTGTCTTAGTGTTACTCGTGGGCGGGGAACAGTGGGACATAATAATTAAAGTTCCGGTGAGAGGGGTCTATTTCTGGTTCAAAAGTATTGCTACTGCATTCAGAATTCCATTCTTCGTCTTCTGTTTCATCATCATCTTCCACAATTTGTCTCTTAATTGCTTTCTTCTGATTTTGTTTCTGCCTTTTGCCTTTCCTTCTTTTCTGGTGTCTCGATGGCAATGATACTTTTACCTTTCTTTCTACCTTGCCGTACATGTCTTCTTGCCTCAGCTTTAGGAGCTCAGGATGGTGGACTCACTTCATGTGCTAGTGTCCTAGGTGTGGTCTGTCTGAACGAATGACCAGCTTCATGCTCGGGCTCTTCAGCAATCGGTTTGTCGGTTACTGGACTAGGTAAAAAATCCACTTCCGTAAATATTATGTGCCTATCGTAAGGATAACTTTCTTGAATTTCTTGTTCTGTTAAATATGCTTGACCCACACAGAAAGCAACTTCGTAAATAGATATGGTTGCATTAACCAACTATCTACTTGAAGTTTGTTAGTTGAATGTGGGGGAAAGGTCACAACAGTAACAGCATTGTATGCCAAACTAATGGCTTAAAAACCCCGACCCCGAACCCACTTACTTTACTCACTTTAAGTTGTCTCACTGTTACCCAAACCGCCAAAATGTTCAAAAGTAAAAAATTATTCTAACCTAAATGTTTATTTTAAAATGTGGGTGATCTTACCTTAAGCTAAAACTACAAACTATTCAGTAAATATTTCAAAACTTAAACAATATTGCTTGAGAAAGCCCCAATCACTTCAAGATACCAGTGTTGAAAATTATTTTTGCCTCTCGAATCGGAAGATTGTTTAAATGTCTCATTGTTACACACTCACTGCTACCCACTCTCTCCTATCACGAGTTAGAATTGGGACTTTGATGAGCCAATTAACACTGAATATCAAGCATAATCAATGATCAACCGATTTCAGATGTTATCAGCGGTAGATGAACAGATGAATTCCATCCGTTTAGGCTCAAAATTAGCTCCACGAGCCTTCTTCGATGCAATAAAATAGTTATAAAGATAACAAGATAACAACAAAGATAACCTAAAAGAGACTGAAATAAAAGAACAAAAGAATAAACGAGAGGTCACCCATGTTAGATCTTGTAAAATTGTGTTATGTAAAAGGTAATAAAGGCCATAGGCTATAGTAAGGCAAAACGCATAACTTTCAATGTATAAAGAATAACACTGCCTCTTTAGCTCGATCAAAAACTTGCTTTGCTTTTAAACTGAATTTTGAAATAGATTTTGCGACAACTTAACGTCTGACTAATCCAACCATTCCACAATATTTTTCTATCTATACTTGTTTAGACATCTTCTTTAGATGCCTGGTCATTACTACCAACTTCAACCCAATGGAGTTGATCCCTTAAAATTTCTACACAGCGCCATTACAATTTCGGCTCCTTCTTATTGGAATTAATGAACCACCAGCTCAAGGATGGCCAATCCATTACAGGAACATTAAAATCCATTAATCTATAGTGATGGTAGAAGTATTTGATCTTGCATTATTGCTGCTCTAAACCTGGATATTGACAGCATACTGTGACAGTGAGGTAATGTTCTTTAGGGCGATTTTATGCACCTACCCAGCCTTCACAACAGGTTAAACAAAATCTTGATTTTATTTTCATTCTAAAATTAATCATAGATCTTTGACATTTTAGGTAGGCTATTCAAATATTGAGCTTGCATTAGTGTGATCTCCCTATGGTCATAAATGCATACGACTGATGTTTGATGAGCTGCAATTTGCACGGATTTAATGAATCAGAGGTTTGAATGAAAAATTATGATAGAATTGTAAAGGGAATTAGCTCTGGCAACAACAGTGACAACACAATCAACTAAGGATGTCTCCGCCACAGTTCTTGTAGCTATTGCTTTTCTTGTTCTTAAAAAAGTGTTGTGCTATGATGAGGCATTAGCTAAAACGATGTGAATTTCCATCAAACTGGGGCAAAACTATAAGCAACATATTTCTGCTCAAAAAATCCAGATTCAATCAAAATTGGTTCTATGTGCTTATTCGATTTAGGACAAAATGCAGAATATTTGTGGAAATAATTAGACTATTTGAGGAAGAACTTACAGCAGATAATACCTCAAGATACATTTAAATGTCTTCATTGGAAAGTATCAAATTTTAAAGGCAAAATAGTCAAATTGATAAACTCCACTGAATATTTTAAAGAATTCATAAATTTAGATCAATACTTGAATATAAACTGGAAGGTTTTATATTATACGAAAACAAATATATAATTTCAAACAAAATAGATTTTATTTTTAATAATATCGTGGCACATTACAAACTACTCAAATAATTTAGCAGGAGCAGCAAGCTGGGGCACAGTCACATGAGGGAGCGCAGCATGGGCCTGAAAAGAAAAAAATTACATTAGTGTCTAGTAATTTACTAACTCTTACGATTTGAGTTTTTTTTTCCATTGAAATATTGATAAAAAACAGTGCAAAATAACATGGACTTTATTTGGGCTTCGGCCAAACCAGATGATAAAAAAAATAGTATATGCTACTTACTTGGTGCGTAGTAATAGTAAGCAACTGGGGCGGCGCAAGGTGCTGGGGCAGCGCAAGGTGCTGGGGCGGCGCAAGATGCTGGGGCAGCGCAAGGAGCTGGGGCAGAGCAGCAAGGAGCTGGGGCAGCGCAGCAGGCTTCACATTGTTTGGTCTTGGTGACGGTGAAGTGGTATTTCTCATCTACTTTGGGGACTGGGCAGCATGGAGCTGGGGCAGGTACGTAGTAAACAGCTGGAGCACATCCACATGTCTGAAAGAGGAGATAAAATTTAATTATTTTTAATTAAATTAATTTAATCAATTTAAAAATGAATACTTACAGCACTCTGGCATCCTTGGGCAACAGCCAAGATAACGGCAATAGCAACAATGGCGAATTTCATCTTGAAGGTTTTTTTGGAGGTTTTAGCGTGAAGCTGTAGAGAGTATTCGATTGATTCTCGAAATTGATATGTCTCATTCAGGTGATAACTGATTGTTTTATAGTAGTCGTCGCCAGTACGTTTACCCGTACGTTAGATTCAACAAACAAGCGAACTTACAAAACAATCTAGTGTTGAAGCAAAACAATGACAGAAATAGTTTGTTTTTATGAATTAAATAAACAAAACAAACGTGAATATCCTTCCGTTTCAATTGTTGTATTCTTTGTCGAGAGAATGATTTGAAATGTTTTGAGTTAGTTTGAAATTTGAAAATTTTCCAAAACTTATAGTCGTGATAATAAATTTTTTATACTGATGTACATCTCTTAAATCGCTAGTACTGTCATTAAGTTTCTTGCTCCTAACAAGCAATCTCTGCCGTTCCAGTCAAAGTCAATCTGGTAGGCTGTCTCCTCCTCCTCATTGCATAGTCTACAAATAGGCTCATCCTCAAAGATGCCAATTCTGTGTAGGTATTTCTTCTGTTAAGACAGACTCATCACTGTTATAAACCATACTCAGTTGAGAGCCAGCATATCTACTGCTAAATGCCTTGATGGCTGCCCCATCAACCGTTTGATATGTATCTGCCCTTCAATGCTGTTCCAGTGTACCTGGTATGATTTTGTGATCCACTCAGTCACTGCCCTACATATAGCAGTCCTGGTTATCACCAGATCCGGTTCAGGTCCAGTAAATGTTGGTTCAGAACCCTTTCTTGCCAGCTAGTTTTCTATTTCGTTGTCTGGTATGCTCTTATGCCCAAGTACCCATACCAAAGTGATTTTCTTGTGTTTGACTAGGGTTCTTAGGTTTTTCGGGCAGTCCCAAGCTAATTTCGAAATTAGGATATGAATCAGCTGATCCTTAGGTTGTGTTTGCTACTGACTTAATAAAGTTTGTTGAGTCCAACAAGCCTTGGACTTCCTTTCATTGCTAATCATATGCAAAGGAATTTTAAAGGCATGAAAATTTTGCGACAGCTTTGTAAAACGTCATTTACATCACACAATGTAATAAAATGAAAAGCTTCCTAATATTTTCTCTAATAAGGTCTCTAGTAAGACAGTTCGCATACTGAAAACGTTTCCAATCTGTCTTTGGACGTATCTCTTTGTATAAAAAAATGGCGACGAATAATTGGTTATATTGGTTAAGAAGTGAAAAAAAGAAAATAGAAAGGAGTTTTGAGGAACCCTAAAAATGTTATTTAAAAGAAAGATTGGAAGTAAAATTTCAGTTCAAGTCATCGCGGAAGTTAGGACAAAGAATGTGTGTAATTGAATTAGGAAAAGAGGAAAGTAAAGAGCTAGTTCTGAAAAACAAGATGAACAAGAAATCATTGCTAATGAAAGGATATCTAGGGTTTATCTTCCGAATGAAAACTCAAAGAACTGGGATACGACCACTTTTAGTAGAATCTGGAAAAAGAAGAAGAAGAAGAAAAAACCGAGGAAAATGCAATCGCAAGTCCAAAACTAGGAAGATTGAAGTCATAAGCTACTAGTTCTCTATCTAAGTCTATTTAATCAACTTTGCAATGCTGCCTCTCTTCACTGCAACCTGTAAGATCTATTGTGAATACCCTTAATCTTTTAGTCCCAATTAATCTCCAGAATTCTGAAAAAGTCTAGGATATTTTTGGGGGCTATAGTGCCAGACCACTACCTCGCAGTTACACATAATGTGCTATGTTTCGAACAGAATTGGCATTTATTAGAGTCCATCTTACCCATCTTCTTCAGGTGGTACCTAAGAAGGCCCTGGCCAGTAGTGCCGAGGTCTCTTCTGTTGAGCTTCAGCAGAGATTTAGCCCTGATGGCTAAAAAAGTAATAAACTTGTTTGATTGTCTTAGTTTTGGAGTTTTGGCCCAATACAACGTTCCCAGTTCGCTTTTCCACTGTTGGAGATGAGCTCTTATATGGCTTTTGGCCAGACTACTAAATGAGTATGGTCCAATCAATCGGGACGCCACCTCTTCCTTGCAAGACCATCGACAGTTTCGTTGCTCCGTCACCTCCAATGACTGGCTACTCACATCAGCGTAACTGTGTTTGTTAGGACCAGAGCATTAAGGCTGAGCAGACAGTTCCAAATTAACTTAGATTTAATATTCTCAAGATGGGATGATATTATCCTGACAACATTGGAATCTATATGCTAGACTGTCACCACCTTGAGACCATCCACATTTCTCTTTAGCTTCGAATGTATTGTGGACAGCTTTTTTAGTGCTAAACGGTGGAATTGAAACCCAAACTATTAACAACGTGAACAAGATGAACAAGACACAATATTGATAATGGAAGGATATGTTTTAAAGAATGAAAAAGAACGAATGAACACTCAAGGAACTGGGATACGACCATTTTTAGAAGAGTCTGGAAGAAGAAGAAGAAGTAGAAAACCGAAGACAATGCAATCGCCCGAGTCCAGAACTGGGAAGATTGAAGCCATAAGCTACTAGTTTTCTCCCTATTTAGTTGTTGAGCCTTGAAATTGTGGTCAATCAACCAGTGATTTCAAGAGATCAAAATTGAAAGTAAAAATATAGGTCGTCAGTCTCCAGATATTCAAGACGTCAGGACTTACCAAGGTACTGGCATCAATTCGAATCCATTTATACCAATACCAGAAGATATACTGGTAAAAATGGAAGAACAATGGCCAATAAATGCAGTGAGGAGCAAGGTACTCTATCTAAAGGAAGGAATTACCTCCTATCTTAAAAAATACAGTGAAGTCCTTCCCATAATTGTAATTGTAGCTTTTACATTCAGCTATTACACAAAATTGCTGCAATATAATCAAGTATACCAGCCATTACCAGATTTAGCTGACATCTGTGAGAGGTTGCAGGAGGAAGAGTACAAACTTAACGAGCAACATGAGGAATAAGTCGAAGAGCAAGCTAAACCGCCAGAAGAAACAAATCCAGAAGCAATGGTTCTACATCAAAAAAAATGGGAAACTAAGAATGTGATCAGAATAAAAATCGTTTGATAATTTCTATAACATTTTTTTGAACAACTTTGAAGACAGATTTGTCCCTACCAAAAATGACACACAAGGCTGAACTTGCATTGAAATCTATTAGGTGTAAACAAGGCTAAAAATGTCCATCTGTGGATACTAAACATTATAACTACATACCATCCATTGCTCGATATCTCAGTGCCACATAAATATTACAAATACAATTTTTATGTCAATTCATTAATATTAACAAAACTTCAGTAAAAGAAAGTAGATCGAATCTTGAATATTAAAGTTACGGATATCATCGTATAACGACTAACATGTTAACCTAAATAGAGGAGGCCTCGAACGCCTTGTAAACTGTAAGGTAATCATAAATACTTATTCCCCGGACTTTCGATCGTCTCCTCGCTAATAAATAGAAAATAAGGTTCCTAAATAATTGAGCACCGTGGAACTTATCGCAGCTGATTCGGCATATTTAATCTATCTAGGGTGTCGTGAGAGCTGGATACACATATACATACATATTCTTCAATGTCAATGTGATATTGATGTCAACTATGTCAGTATTAACTTTACTGTTGCATGGTACGAGCTAATCTGAAGTTTGTCTTTGTTGTATGACCTTACACTTGTGTTGTATAATAAATAATCGATAGGGGTCTTCATTACCACTGAAAATTATAAGTTTCATTCTTGAAGGATAATTGGATTGTACGAATATAGTCGTCGTGTTGTTAGAAACTAAAAAGATTTTTTTTTGATTTAAAAGTCTCCTTTACAAAAACATTGATCAAGTTGGTTGCTTCTATTACTCTTTAAATGTGTGTTGGTCTATCATCAATGACCCAATTCCTCTTGGTAGACCTTAAGGTCCGTACCTCCTTTTCTGCCACTGGAACATCCATTGCAGTTGTGAGATTTGGTTGAATTCAGGATAATTTTAATTAAATTCAATGCTGTCATATCGTTGCAAAAAAATTTTGCTCATTTTTCATGACTAATACTATTTCCATCCTTATCATAGAACTCAGCGTATTTTGACTCTAGCGTAGAACTTGGTTTTACAGGGTTTAGATCCTTTTGATGTGAGTTAGATGGACTGACAAGACTAGCAAATCTTGTCATGAATTCCAGAAATAGATCTTAGGTAATGTTCCGAACAGAATCAGCATTTGTTAGAGTCCGCCCTATCTATCTTCTTCAGGTGGTACCTAAGAAGACCATGGCTAGTAGTGCTGAGATCTCTTCTGTTGAGCTCCAGCAGAGATTTAGCCATGATGGCTGAAAAAGTAATAAACTTTTTTTGATTGTCTTAGTTTTTGGGTGTTAGCCCAGAACGAAATTTTCTGTTCGCTGTCCCACTGTTGGTGATGAGCTCTTATTGGCAGGACTTTGCAAGACTATCGGCAGTTTTGTTGCTCCCACACCTCCAATGACCTGCTATACAAATCAGTGTGACTGTGTTTCTTAGGAGTAGAGCATTGGGGATGAGCAAACAGTTACAGGTTAATTTGGATTTAATATTCTGAAGATGGGATGATATTATCCTGACAACATTGGAATTTATATGCCAGACTGTTTCCACCTTAAGACCATCCACTTTTCTCTTTAGCTTCGAATGTATTATGGACAGCTTTTTAGTCTTAAACAGTGAAACTGAAACCAAAACTGTTCGTCTTGAAAAGCTTCAATAATGTGCCTTCTTTTTGAGGGCGGTGGTAGTTCTAAAGAATTTGGCCTGCTTCCTGAAGGGATTTAGTAATCTTCCCATCCTTCAGAAAGAATAAATTCTATTACATCGTTTGCTTTCGTTATTTTCCTCAGTTCTTTCCTTAATTTCTGCCAGAGGCGTTTTTTATTTTCACATCTGTTTGGATTTTAATATTATGTAGAGGATAAAGTATTTGATGAAAAATAAATATAAATAAGTAAAAATCAAGTGCTTTTGGTTAAATAATTTTTATTGTGAGATTATCATAAGTAGTAATGCTAGTTCGAATATTATTTAGTAGCAGGATGGGGCACAACATTCACAACCGCAAACTGGGCCGCAGCAGTAAGATACTGGAGCAGGGGCACTGCAGCATGGAGCTGGAGCACTGCAGCATGGAGCTGGGGCACCGCAGCATGGAGCTGGGGCACCGCAGCATGGAGCTGGGGCGCTGCAGTAGGAAACTGGAGCTGGAGCTGGGGCTGGAGCTGGGACTGGTGCTGGTGCTGGAGCTGGGGCACCACAGCATGGACCTGAAATAGATTGACAAAGTTAGTAAAATTCTGGACTAAATTATTAATTAATTTCCATATTTATAATTTATTTAATTAATAAATTTTTACTCACTTGGAGCGTAGTAATAGTAGCTACCACAGCATGGTTGAGGTGCTGGAGCAGAGCAGCAGGATTGAGGCGCCGGAGCGGAGCAGCACGGTTGGGGAGCTGGAGCACAGCACGCTTCACATTCCTTGCTCTTGGTTACGGTGAAGTGGTATTTCTCGTTGACTTTTGGGACAGAGCAGCATGGAGCAGCGCAAGAACAGCTTGGAGCAGAGCAAGAGCAAGACTGCAAAAGAGATCGGATTAGTATAAAATATTTTAACAACTTCCAGCTTAATTAAATTAATACTTACCGGGCATGAATAACCTTGAGCGACGATGCAAGCGATGAAGAGAGCTACAATTGCGAATTTCATCTTGAAGATTTTTTTTTTTTTTTTGTTGTGTTAGGTAAATTGTATTCGATCGACGAATGTGATGTGTCTGAGATGTTTGATAAGGTTTCCTTTTATATAAATCGCCGCTTCAATTGATTTTAATCAGCGGGGACATGTACGGAAGAAAATTCACGTTTGTTTTGGTTTTTTTGTTTATGAAAACAAGTTAGAGTTATTGTTGTTGTAGAAGTGGTGTTTTGTTTTGTATATTCATTCATTCGGTATGTTGATGTATACATAACAGACAATCGTGGAAACATGTGAATGTACTTTAGCGCAGCTATGTTGCTTTTAACGAAAATAAATATATTTTTAACTTGTTATTTTGCAAATTTGATTTTTACATAATTTACCATTGCCTGTATGACCTCAAAAGACAGCCGTGATAGTGATTTTGTTTTTGAATTTTCACCACATTTTGAAATTGCTTTCTCCCATTATTCCCCATTGCAATACCCATTAAGTGCAATGAAGAATAACAATTGTATTCCAGTGGAACCAAATCTCTAAGAGTTATTCTTAAGCAAAGTCTAAACTGGAAACAACATTTAGATCAGGTCCTCCAAAGAGCTGTAATAGAATTTTGGGCATGGCAAAAGGTTTTAGCAAAAATGTGGGTACCTATTTAAAAAATAAATTGGTGCAACATACTACCTATCGAACACATGGGGGCTCCAACACTCTACATACATATTATAAGACATCCAATGCCTAATTTAAATTGCAGCAAAATGTTTCCATATTAAGAGAATTTTGTGGCTTCTTATAGATGCTGCTCCCTGAACTCTGCTTATGAGGGTTCTGTAAGGCCATTCATTCCATGCCTAACGAAAGAAAGGCTCAATATAAAAGCGACAATAGAATAAGGCCAAAAATGTCGCCTTAGCATGATCGATAAAAATTCACGAATAATGCTCGTGTGGCCCGTTACCTATTGCTTTGTTTCGGACACAACTCCTTTGACACAACCCCTTCAATTTGATGGAACTGAGGTTGATTATAGATATTATAATTGGCTATTGCTCTTTTCACCTAGGAGTCTGATCACGCCAAGATTGATCAGTTGACCAACCAAAGGATTTGACGGTCTTTAGACTCTACTGAGGCTCTCTCTTACAATATAATAATAATCCATGCCTTAGCATCCCCCATTGCGCCAATTACAGAGATCGGCTGGCCATGACAATATGGGGAAACTGTTTTAAATAGGAAAACCAAACTCGGTACGAGTTCGAACCCGGTACTGCCGGACTGCTTTTTTTTAACTTCACGGTCGGGACAACCTCGAAATGCAAACTCGGCCATAAGAGAGACTCATTGTGCCCTTACCCTATTTCAAACTTCTTAATCAAGTTGTACCCAGACAAAGAAGTTGGCAACCTGATAAAGAGTTAATTGACTTACTCCGAGATCACCTAATCAATTGACCCGAAAATATGTCCGCTTCTCTCACTGAGATGGACTGAAGTTTCCTCCGCACTCCCACAGTTTTTACATGAACCACAGTTTACCATGTCCATACGATGCGTGTCTTTATTCAGTGCGCAGTGACTCACGCCAGCAAGTGCATCCCAGTAGGAGCAATGCCTAGCAGCAAGTTCTGACCCAACAAAGGCTTTTATGCTACTACAAGAACTCCCACACGTCAGTCGTTCTATGGCACCTCTTGCTAATTTATCAGTCATTTCATTGCCTCTGATTTCGGAGTGGCTTGTCACCCACATCAGTAGTATCGCGAGCATCCCATGGCAGTCAAGTACCACCTCTAAATCAACCTTGACAGCTTTTAGAGCTCTCCATTTACATTTGATCATCTTAATATGCATTTTGGTGTCAGCATTTATTTTTGTCTTCCACTTGTACGTCCAAAATGAAATTTCCTCAAGTTAACAAACTAATCTCGCTCGTGTAAGAAGTGAAAATGATTCTGTGTGAATAGTATCTACACATAACCACGTTGATCTGGAAGACTTTAGGTGAATCTTAACATGAGTACCAGAAAAGAGCAGTTTCTCAAGCCTGAAGATCTATTGTGACAATTGTGAGGTTTTTTTTTTTTTTGGGAAAATGGCATAAAATTGGGTTAAAACTCAACGCAGCATTTATGATCAGATCAGAACCCAGAATTTTTTCCTGGTTTTTAAAGTGCAATAAGCCTCTTAACTTCGCTTATTTTAACTGAAAGCAGAGCCTCTCCTGTTAAATTCAAAGTCCGATCGGAGAGATTACCCACCTCGTCCTCAAGTTTATCATCAGAATCATCTAAGTTTGTAAGTTCATGAAGGGAGGAATGAGCGGCCATGACCACAGCTCTTTCTAAGGAGGATTATAAATAATTTCGAGTGGGTAATGAGGGCCTTTCTTTTCTTGTGATTTAGTGCTCTTCTCACCCTTCACACGTCATCTTCTAATGAGAGAGGGGATGTTTTATTTCATCATTTTGTTTTCATTGTATTCTTTAAATACTTCTCTCAGTTTCTGTGGGATGAGGGGGAAGGGAAAAGGGCGTTTGCTATCTCGACATCTCTCAGATTGCAAATTCTTGAAGCCTTTTTTCTGAGTCATCATTTTCTATCATTTTCAGATATTAAATCAATCAATGAAATGTTGCCTGTCAAATCAAAAAGAAAAGTAGAACTCTTTGTCAATTGATGTCACTCCAGCTCATACTTTGCTCAAAGGTGCCTTCTAAAATATCTGTTCGATCGAGACATTTCATTTCCATTAGCAGCCATCTAGTAGTTTCAAGTTTTCTAAAAATATGAAATTCTCAAAGCAAAAATTAATATCCTTCGTCAATCAAAGGCATGTTATCTACCAGATCAAAATTAGAATTTTGATTTCTGGTCTTGGATTGTGCCCAGTTTGCTCTGTAGCAAAGGGTGCCTTTTGAGATATCTGATTCACCTCCCATCGAGATCAAAATGGGCTTTAGATCTTCTAAGAAGTCCGCCACAAATTGAACATCAGAGAAACAATATTGGCATTGGAAATGGTAACATCAAGAAAGCCAACTGTGTTCAGTAGTACTGTCTATTTAACCGAAATTATAGCTTTTAGAACTCTGATAGAGTGCTTGGGGCATTCTGTCTTCTTTCCTTTAAATTAAACCAGAACAGAATGTTTAACATCAAGATACTTGAATGATATTTTAGGGCTTTCTTTTTCTTGTTTTAAACTTCTATACTTTTGCTTCAGATGGCTCTGCTTCTCTTTTGTTTATATTTTCCTGGGCTGTAATAATTTCAGCCTCAAAAGCTTGCTTCCAAATCTTGCATGTAGCTATGGAAATATATTATTTTCCACGGCTGTTTCAAGTTTGATATCCACATGAATTGGCTTGTCATGATACAAGATTTAGACTAGTCTTTCTAGAATTGTATTGAGAGAGATTGCAGTATAGGAACTAACATGAATAGTATAATAGATATGATTTCATTTTGTGTACTTGATAACTTAAAAAATAAAAATGCAAGTTTCAATAAAAGGAAAACGTTTTATTGAATAAAAAAATTATTTTATCATCATTGTTTGATTGAAGATTCTTCCATGTAAGGACCAGCTTAACAGGAGCAAGATCCGCATCCGCAACCGCAACCGGATCCACAAGCTGGGTAGGCAGCGTAGGTGACGGCTGGGTATGCGTAGTAACCTCCACAACCACAACCTCCACATCCACAACCTCCACATCCATAACCTCCGCAACCACCATATACACCATAAGTACCGTAAGATACAGCACCTGTAATTAGGAAGAAATTACATATTAATAAATGAGATAATTTTGACGTTTGACAGCTAGTATTGATAACGAGAAATTTAGTACTGTAATGTACTTACCAGCTGGAGCAGCGGCAGCTTCACAAGATTTGCTCTTGCTTACGGTGAAGTGGTATTTCTCATCAGGAACAGTGTATGCAACTCCGCAAGCTGGAGCTGGAGCAGCACATGGAGCAGCACATCCACATCCGCAAGTCTATAAAAAAAAATTAAATAAAAAGTCAGAACTTTGTTTCAAACATTAAAATAAATTTAAAAAAAGTTGAATTATCTTTTTATCGTAAAAATAAATTCTTATACTTACACCTACGCAAGCGGAGGTGGCTTGGGCAATAGCGAAAGCAACGAAAAGAGCAGCAACTGCGAATTTCATCTTGATTGATGTAGTTTTTGAGTTTGTCCCGGTTGAAGGTATAGTTGAAGTGTTCGATAAACGAATGTGATTTCATTTCTAGTTGGTTCCTATTTTATATAAAATTCGTTTCCTTTGTTCTATCACCTTCCTAAGCGTAGCTATCTCTTAGATTTAGTTTTAAAACAATTCACGTTTGTTTTGGATTGTTGTTTCAAAATATGTTTGCTTTGTTTTGGTTTCATAGCGTTCTAGGATATCGAGAATTTTGTTTATGCTATCGGAGTGATGAGTATTGCAGTAGGTTATGGCATAGGTAAGTGCACTCAGTGTTGTTATAAGCCAACTAATAAATCAGTCATGATAGACAAGATAAGGACTTTTATGAGCAAGATCTATTACACAATACAGGCACCTGTAAAGATTTAAATTATTAAATTAAAAACTCCTATCGTTTCGGATTTAATCCCCTGGATAGAATTATACAGCCACCGTGATTGGACGTCCAATATGTGCATAAAACTTAGTTCATCTACCGACTAGAGTAGTAAATTTGAAAGTTAGACGAGTGCATTTCCCATATTGCATAACGGAAATCCGTGGTAGAATGAAGCTCGAATAGCTCGACCAACTTAATCGCTTAAAATTCAATTTTGTCACTCGGGAAACGCTAGACGGTATTAATGAAATACGGATTTTCTACTGAAAGCTGAGCGGGAAAGCGTTAGTCAAACAATTAAGCGGAACTCTGACGATGTAATCCCACAATTATATCGATTAAAATTTAATATATGAAGATACGAGAGACTGTGTAAGAGTTATTTTGAATTCTGTCCATTCGTAGACGCAAATAAGTTCCTCTGGTTTCCTTTATGGATAATAGAAAGCCCAAAAGTTTAGTGAAACTGATCTCTTATATTTAGGCCATCTATTTTCTTTCACATCAATATTCATTCCTAGCAAATCTGTTTCTCCTATCTTTAATTCTAATTCATTTTCAAGGCCTGAATCGTGATCATAATTCAATGCTTTTTCTCTGCTACCTAAAATTTTACAGATAACTCTAGTTCTTAATCCACCACCACCTCTTATCGTGGACTTTCCCCAGTTGCATAATAGTTTGCAAATATGGAATTATAAACTGCGGGTTTGGTTCAGAAAGCTGGTACATCGTTTTTATCGGTTGACGTCGATCAAACCAAATACTTGTCAGTCAGAGAGCAGTTATGAAAATAAATGGTGGCCAAGGCTATGTTGTGTGGAGATGTAAATCAGGAAAACTGCAGTGCAACAGTGGTAGATGTATGTCCAGAAAGAAGAGAACTTTATACAACATCGTTACATAATGTGTCAGCACTTCCTAACATATCTAGACTATTCATGAAATGACCAATTTGTTGTTTCCTTCTATGCCTACGTTTTCCACAATATCAAAATATATCTGAATCTTTCCCGAGTGTGCTGGTAGCAAAATTTTACTCCCATCTGGAGGATAAATTCCAGAAAGATTAAAACCCTTTTCCAAGCTTTTACTGCAGCTGTTAGGGCCAAATATTTGGCAAAAATATATTTTCGCCACCATAAAGAAAAGACACCACCAATTCACCAATTAACACTGCACACTAACACACATCCAATGCCAACAGCCTAGAACAACCAGTTTGTCCATTTTTGATTCCATCTTCTAAACAAAACCATATGAAAACCTATTTTGCCAAAATTGTGAACATTATCACCAGCAAAGGGTGAAGTCGAGTACCTAGTCTTTACCTGCCTTTATAGACTGTTTGTATCTCTTCCAAGCAATTCTAAAGGAAAATCTTATTCCCTTGCCAAATTGGGCGCATTTCGCTGGGGAAAATATCAACTTTAGAGCATCCAAAAATGATTTCTACTGATACTTGACCAACCAGAAGCATCCAAAGCAATTTTAGAGGAACAAAATTACTTAAGAATTAAACTGTAAAGCGTGATTAGGCATTAGGATATTGCGAACACCAATAGGAAATAGTTATCCAGAACGCCAACACTTACTGGAAGTTGATCAAAAACTTTTAGGTGCGGATTGGAGTGTGGCAATAGGAAAATTCCAGAAGTTTCTGCTATGGCAAGCTATCTGTTCGTGTGAGCTAGTAACGCTTTGTACTGTACAAGCATGCAGAGTCCCCAATATTTTAGCCTAATTTGCTTTTAAGCTCTTGCTAAGCATTATAATTGAACCACACACCGTTTGTACATCAATGGGATTTCAACACCGCCAAGAACAACTCCGTGATTTGCAGTTGAGGTTTTTGTTTAACTTTAACGAGAAAAAAATGCTTCCAACTTTTTTTTGAATGGAAACTAAAAGAAAATACGATATCACTTACTGGCTCCCTGTTGGTCTATTCTAATTGTTCCTGTTCGTGCAGGATTTGGCACCATATAGACTTATTTTATTTTTGCCCATGATGGCATCTAGTTTCCATAAAAGCAAAAATTAAGTATATGAATTTCCTCTTTTAAACTTATCATTAAAAAAAATTAGTTAACTAGAATGCCTTACAATGTACAAACTTGACGTCAGTAAAAGTTACCAGAAAATAAGAGAAACCAACACCACTTGCACCGCTCTTCCTAACAAACCCATCGAATTGTGGTTCTCTATAAAAATGTATCATAATAAACAAGATCTAGAGGTCCTAATCGTCTAACCAGTACTGAATAAATTTCTTCTCTCCAGAAGTTTTGAGAAGAAATTTGTGCATGTGTACATTAATCAGTCGTTCAAAATTAATCCCGCTGGTTCAAAATTACCCAGGATGATGAATTCTTAATACAATCCCCCCATTGAAGGAGAAATAAATGAAATTTCCGAGCTAATAAGTTAATCAACCGAACCTGAAATTTCGAAAATCTGAAAGTAGCACAAACATATTTGAATCTCATTAAATAATTGAAGCAAAATCCAATAGCCACACAATTCACAAAAACAAACTAATCTTAAAGAATCTGTAAATAAATCCTCAAGGCACAAGATCTGAGAAATTTTGAAATGCAGAAAAATTCTAAATACATAGAATCAAACACAAGCAACTCAAAATCCTGAAATCCTATCCAGAGTTAATTCCACCCTAAACATACCACATCATATGCCATCTTAAAAAGTTATCAACCTATTGAAAAAATCTAATCAACATCTTGAAATTTCCAATTCAAAGTAATTCCAAAAATGCCTAAAACCAAGAAATCAAATCTGAACAAGCAAATCCAAGATTGGCCAATCCAAAACCAAGTTTAAGACGATAAAAATTTTAAAATACAAAAATATTTTGAAATCATTTAACTCTTTGGCGACTTCATCCTTCTTGCTTAACTCCCTCTTAATGTTAGCCCAATATTTTTCAATAGGCTGCAATTCCGGACAATTTAGTGGATTTATCAGCATACTGAACTGCTGCTGAGTTGGGCTAAAATATTGAGGACTCTGCATGGTTGTTTGGTACGAGGTGCTTTTTTTTTCGACTGCAAGGTCGGGACAACCTGGCAAGGCATACTTGGCTAAGAGAGAGACCTATTGTGCCCCCATACCGGTTTAGTCGTCTCAACTTACTCCTGGATCATCTAATCGATCGACGCCAAAGTATGTCCGCCTCTCCTTATCCGCTGTTGTCAGTCAAGTTTCCTCCGCACTCTCACAGATTCTACAAAGGGCAGAGCTTACTAGGCCCATGCCCAGCCTGTTTCTGCTCATAAAGACTACCTACATTGCGATGTCTTTTCTTATTTGGACGGATTTCGGGAATTTACGAACAGGTAGCTTGCCATAGTAGGAACTTCTCGCAAAATTTTTCTATTCCCACGTTTCTATCCATATCTAACACTATCTGGTGCACTTGTGAAGCCACAGTGCAGAATTGCACAATTGCACGTTATAATATCTGTACCAAATCTTAAGTAAGTTGAGACAGATCAATTTTTTTCCAAAATGCGGCAATAATCTTTGCATAGAAGTTCCTGATCCTGATCCTGGCAGATCATCCAGGGTGTTGAAGTCTACAAATTTCCTAATAATTTTTTGGGCATCATCTTTTAATACGTGGTACCATTTTGTAATTTCTCGAGGCGAAAAACTTGTTTCCTACAATAAATCTTGATGATTGGTGTACTGGTGGATGGTAAATTGGCTCAACGTTCGTAAATAAACTAACGTGGTCTGACAGTTTGCTTATAGTAAACGAAGTATTGCTTGACATATGCATGTACGAGAGCCAACAAGAATTACTCAATTTTCAAGTACCATTATTGACTATGTTTGTTCTAATCTAGACACGGAGTTCTTGTTTGCAGAGATTTATCTCAAGAGGCATGGAAGGTGGTGCGGGAATTGACCGGTTCTACCAAACAGGCAACGGCAAAGATCTGTATATCAGAAAATGATGTGATGCTGGATGACCCTAGGGCTGTTGAACACTTGAATAACTACTTCTCGAACATAGCCTCTAATTTAACTAGTTGCATCAGTACAAATGCAGACCCTATGTCATTCCTTAAATTCAATCATGACAAATCTTTTTCCTTTTTGCCAACAGACACCCATGAAATCATCAGTATAATGCGTAACATTAAAAACAAAAACTCTAAAGGCTACGACGATATCTCCGCACAAATATTACTTTTATTACCACCCCAAGTTGAGTTAATTAATCTTTCATTTTTAAACTCTGTTTTTCCATCTTGTCTAAAGCTCGCAAGAATCACGCCAATACATAAGGGTGGAAATAGCTTCACATTATCGGATTATAGACCTATCTCTGTTCTCTCAACCCTGTCAAAGATATATGAGAAGGTTGTTGATCTGAGAGTTAGAAGATTTTTGGAGGCTGAAGGTTTGCTTTCTTGCTGCCAGTACGGCTTTAGGCCTGGAGTGTCAACTAGTGACGCCCTTTTTAACTTTCTCTATCACGTCTTCGAGAAAATTAACCAAAAACAAATAACGGCCACGGTGTTTTGCGACTTATCTAAAGCATTTGATTGTGTTCCCCATTCACTTCTACTTAGAAAACTTGAAAGGTACGGCTTTAGGGGCAAAGTGAACGACTGGTTCCGCTCATATTTGGCGAACCGTCGCCAATTTGTAAGGCTGCGGGTTGGGGGTGATAGCGTAGATTCAACACTTGGCCGGGTAGTGTGTGGTGTGCCGCAGGGCTCGGTGCTTGGACCTACGTTATTTTTAATATTTATTAACGACCTCGTCAGTCTAACACGATTCTCTTCGCCGACGATACATCACTGACCTGGCATGCTTCGGAGTGTGGCGTTTTGGAAGAACAAATCAACGCCGACATCTCTAGAGTTTGTGAGTGGTTTAAAGCTAATGAAATTATTCTCAACGCTAGCAAAACTAAATTATTAATTTACAAACAACGTACCAGCCTCAATATCGTGATTGATAACAACCTTTTGTCCCCGTCAACTAATGTTAAATTCTTAGGTGTTACCGTGGATGCTGGCTTGGGGTGGACCGAGCATGTCCAGCTGTTGTCGAGGAGCTTGTCATCAGCCTGGTGTGCCCTAAGAATCATAAAACAAAATCTTGGGGAGCATACGGCCAGAGGGGTATACTTCGCACTTCCTCATGGGGTTTCACTTCGGCGACCAATTTATCTGAAATTCTAAAATTACAGAAGAGGGCCGTGAGGGTGATTGGCGGCGAAGACAACAGAGCCCACTGTCGTCCTCTTTTTATTTCTCACTCGTAACTGCAATAGTATCAATCTTCCAAAAACTGACACCTCTTTCTGCAAAAATTCTCTATACTTTATGGGTTTTTCGTTCTTCAATAAATTGCCTTGGTTTAAATTGGATTCCCCTAATTTAACTACATTTAGACGCAAATTAAAGAACATTTTATTAGAACAACCTTTTTATTCATTTGATGAATTTATCAAGTTCAAGTTTTGACACGTCTCCACGTTGTGAACGTTGTTTTTTGTTTATTGTACTACCTGTATTTTAGATGCTACTGTCGGACAACATGTATTTGTTTATTGGCAATAAATATATTCTATTCTATTCTATTCTATGGGTGGCTGCTTAATTTCGCGGACAGGCTTTATGTACTAATAAAATTACAAAATCTTTTTTTGTTTGATTTTTTATTGTTTGGAATCAGAAGCATTCAAGCTTCTGGTTAGAAAAATATGAGTAGAAATCATGTTTGGGTCCCCCAAAAATGCACCCAACTTGGCAAGGGAATAAGATTTTCCTTTAGAATTGCTTCGATGTAATATACTCCAGAGTGTTTAAAATTTATAACAAGAAAAACCTAAATAAACACAATCGATATTCCCCCATCTTCTTTTTAGATGATTCAGAAATGAATGTTTTACGACAATAATTTATTCAATACCTTCCTATCGTTTAGAATTTATATATAAAAAGAAAATAGGAATAATGAAACGTTATGTATACACCAGATAGACACACACACAAGCAAAATTATTCCCAATTAACGTGAGTTAGTTCAAGTTGTAGAAACAATTGTACATATTTGTTCGGTACAAATCGAAGTAGATATTACAGCTCCTTAGACCATAAACCAATAGTAGCCGTATCACCCCATGGATTGGTCCACGATATCCGCCGCCTACTGTTGCATTTTTAAACAGGCAAACTGAATGCGATAACTCGTTTTATTCCCATGGAAGATCCGTATCAAATTCCCTTGTCTTCGACTAAAGAGAATGATTACGTAGCATTAAAATATTACCACATAGAACTGGCGGTCATTTCAGTGTATCTTCATGAGGTGCCTTGTAGACATATAGCTTACTTAAGTTTTTTAATGTTAGTTTCGCCGTAGTAAACTAGAAATAATGTGGAATGTGCTGAATAAACTCTACAGTTACTATATTATAAATCGTTGTGTTTAAGTAAATGTGATTATTGTTTCGTTTTATACAGCTTACTAAAGAGGAATTTATATTTTGTGTTTACTGTACGAGAAGTTTAAATAAAAGCGCTTCAAGGTTTGTTAAATCTATGTTTGTGACGTCTCATATGCAGAATTTATTTGAATGTGCCACATAAATGTCAAGAAATATAGTTAATCAAATTCTTTTGTAATAACTCAACATCATCGAATGGATTAACACAAGCATATAGGATTATTAGAAACTATAAAGAGTAAAGGTCCTAAATTTAAGCCTTAAGGCATCCTATTCCTTTTTTTTTTTCATTGGGATTTATTTTACATGGACTTTGAACTTTTTCGCAAGTCTTTGAATTTCTGGTTTGCCACTGTGGTTCCTATCTTCCCACCACCTGCATCGTTAACATTATCAATCATCACTATCCTCAAACCACGTTTTCTGTTTCTAATTCTTTTATAGCTCAGCAAAATTAAAGGTTTTAGCTATTGGATTTTCAATGGAAACTTAACTTTGCAGAAGCAAGAAGCATCTGCAAGACACACACTTTTAAAACAGTCTTTAGTGCCTAATACAAGCTTCCACTATAAGATTGGTTGAAGATGAAGCTTAACCGTTTAATTTCCGGAAAGCAAAAAGTTTGCTTGAGGCTTGAAATTAGCTTCTTCAATTTCTCTATCAATAAATTGCTACTGAACGCTTGCAAATTGATCATATTTTTTGGCACCGATTCTGTCCTAGTTATAAGTTCTTGACAAGTAGAATCGATGGACTGAAACCTACCCCAAATCTCCTAACATCATCTCCTTAAACCAGTTACTCCACAAAATTTAGGAATGAGATCAAATAGTCGTTTATATTGATGTATGTATAATATTTTGCTAAAGTATAGAAAATGTAAGATTTCGTCAATAACATTTTCTTTTTAATAATAGGCACCGATGTCCCCTATTGCCCCATAACAAGGGCTAAATAGAGACACGTCATTATTTTACATTGTAAGCGAATGGATATCATTGTGCGTAAAGAAGGACAAAGCAAAAGAGAATTATCACAAATTACTAAAAATTGCTTGCGACGTTGTTCTTCTTCTCGTAACCGTTGTAAGACTTCTTCCGATGTAAGCACCTCACCATATTGGAGTTGTTTTAGCCTGATTTGTTTCTCTTTATTAACAGGTGGACTGCAATATGTCAGATTCTTCTGTACTTTTTCAATAAAGAAGTCAATTGCACTTCGTTTGGTTTGCACAATTTGTGGTGTTGGTTGCATGTTTGATCTTCTAAAGGTGTTCTACACGTGGAAGACACTACTTTTACAGGAGAGCCATCTTTAAAAGATTCTGAAATGGCGTCAGGAATTTCAGTATTCCTGTGATACTGATTAAAATCATTAAGGATCAGATGCTTCCGCTCTTTTGTTCCCTAAACTTTGTACCTTTTTAAGTGATAATTGACGATGGCGTTTCATAAAATTCAAGTACCAATCTTGGCCAGGTTTACCTTCTTTGAAAGGCGGCAAAAACCTTGGACGAAGTCGCATAATTCTTGCTTGTCCATAGGGTAACCAAAATCAGCTCTACCCACAATTAAATCAGATATTTGATTTTCTATATCTTTGTCCAACGCAGGTGGTCTACCTTGGCCTAATATTTATAGAGATGTCTTTCTCCCGGTAATTCTATGATTAATAACACTCCTCCACGTCTCCATTTGCCTCTTTTTGATGTCTATATTTACCCCATGCAAAACTTTTTGAGGGGTAAATAGAGACGGTCATTTTAAAGTAAATCTATGATTTTTTCTTGATTTTTATTGCCATCTACAAGAACTCTAATCTATTTCACAGTACACTACACGAATTGCAACAAATGTTTTATAACAAAAACAAAATTATAGTACTTTCAACATCAGATGCGGAAACTGATACACATAATAAAATACTATTATAGGTTGTGCTGTCTCCAATAGTCCCTATCCCCAATTACCTCAAGTGACCTTAATTCATAACATGATCCCCAAAAATGTCTGCAAGGATGAAAGCATCACTCTCAATCCGTGCTCGGTTTAAAAATGATGCAATGATCTTAAACCGTATTGTTACTATGGATGAAACTTGGGTACATTTCTACGACCCAGAAGCAAAGCAACAATTGATGATCTAAGAAGTTTCGTCTTCAAAAATCTGCTGGAAAAGCTTTTGCTTCAGTTTTTTGGGATTGCCATGGGAGTAATCATGACTGATTTTTTTGATGAGGCTGGAACAATAACTGGGAATTATTTTTTGGGATTTAAGTTTTGAATTACTCGAACATCTCTCTTATTCTCCTGATCTGTCTCCGTCCGACTATCAAAAGGTGATAGTAGCTGAAGAGGCTTGGTTTAGAAGTGGTGCAAATTCGTTGTAATAAATGTATCCAATTAAGAGGAGAGTACGTTGAATAATAAAGTATTTTGACTTTCAAATTTTATTTGATTCTAGTTAGGACCTATTTTTTCTATTGCCTAAAATTTTTAAAAACATTTTCGTCGTTTTTTTTTATATATTGTTAATAACAATGTGATTCTCATGATAATAATAGAAAATAAAGTCTGAATGAAAATGAATTTGTTTACCAAATCGTTGTTGTTTTATAAATAAACACACAATATAACAACAACACTTGTAAAAATAAATATACGTACAAAATTTGTTTGTAAATATTCTGCGATAGTAAATAGTTGTCCGTTAGTTGTTACTTTAACATTCTTGTTTAATATTGTTAATTTAATACAATTAATACTCTTTAAGCGTAATGAATTATTTATTCTAATATTGTTAAATAAACTATACATATTTTGAACAATACCCTTATCTGTATTATTAATGGACATTGTATTATGGTGACGTAAATATAAACAACACGTCTCTAGGGACAGTGTGCTTTTTGTTTCAAAAACATTAAGCAGTTTTATATCCCTCATTATCTGTGGAATTAATTCTATTGCATTATCTTGTTCCCCTTATTCTGATATAATCTGCTTATTTTTTTCTTCATTTCTCCGCGTTTTTAAGCTGGTTACATTTTGAATAAGATAAGCCTGATTAATGAAGAAATTTTGAATAATATAGTTTTATCTTTCATTAGTTGTTTTGAGTCTCAGAGCTCCATCGATACAACCGACAATTATTTTAGATTACTTTGATCGTTTACCTTTATATTATCTTAAGGCTGTAATTGTGTGGAAACATAAATAGTTAATGTTGCTACTCAAAATTTATTTATTATTATTTATTTTTCTCCAATGTCAAAAATTGGAGAAAAATGCTTTTCAACATAAGTCTCTTCTTAAATCCGAGATATTTTCCTCTATTGTTGCTTAAAAGAGAAATTAATGTTATCGTTGGCGGTCTTTTGAATGATCGAAACAATCCTTTCATCGCCAATTTTAGTTTGGGAAATACCCAGAATTTTCACGGAGCTAAATCAGGTGAATGGTCGATAACAATGATGCCTTTTTTTGTCAAGAATTCGCATACCATGATGGCTTTGTGCGATGGTCCATTATCGTGCAACAAAAACTAACTGCCTGACTGTGGATATTCTAGTTAAACTCGTCGAATTCTGGTCCACGATCGTTGTAGAACTCTAAGATAATATCTGGGACGAATTCACTGTGAATCGAAGAAAATGGTCAGCATTGTCTTGAGTTTGCTCTTCTAAAAATGTAATTTTTTGACTCTGACGTTTTGTGTTCGGCTTCACCACGCTTCATCACCAGTTACAATGGCTGACATGCTTGCCAGATTTCTTCTCTTAGAGTGTGTGGCATAGAACGCACACAGACCTTCTGTATGCCCAAATCTTCAGTCAAATTTCGATAAACTCTGCTTTTCGGTATCCTAGTTTCTAGTTCGATCTAGTAGATTTTCCAGAATTTTCCTGTTCGACAACCGAGAAGACGGATACAGATTGAGTAAGGTATGGAAGTTAGCGTTGGAGAGCCCGAAGCAGCAAGGATCAACGAGGACGCATGCGAGATCATCTAACACGAATCGAGGAGAAGCATCGGACACGGATCAGAGAACGATAACGGATACGCGGTTCAGCGGACCGGAACGGATACGCATCACTGGAGCGGAACAGGGACTGGCTATATAACGAGGAGCAGAAGACATCAACATCAGTCTTTAGAGAAGAACAAGTTTGTTACAACAACCACGGCAATACCCGAAAGATACATCTTTATGGAACAATGGCCGTGAAAGCCTACATTCGATTAATATGCCTTACCGTTATAACTCAATTAGCATTATTTTTTCTCCATTGTCAAAAGTTGGAGAAAAATGCCTTTGAACATAAGTCTCTTCTTAAATCCGAGATATTTTCCTCTATTGTTGCTTAAAAGGGAAATTAATATTATCGTTAGCGGTCTTTTGGATGATCGAAACAATCCTTTCATCGCCAATTTCAGTTTGGGAAACACCCAGAATTCTCACGGAGCCAAATCAGGTGATTGGTCGATAACAATGATGCCTTTTTTGGTCAGGAATTCGCATACAATGATGGCTTTGTGCGATGGTCCATTATCGTGCAACAAAAACTAACTGCCTGGCTCTGGATATTTCGGTTGAACTCGTCGAATTCTGGCCCACAATCGTTGCAGAACTCCCAAATAATATTCTGCGTTCATCGTTTGACCTTCTGGGAGGAATCCACTGCGAACCCTTTAAATCGAAGAAAATGGTCAGCATTGTCGTGAGTTTGACGTTTTGTGTTTGGCTTCACCACGCTTCATCACCAGTTACAATGGCTGACATGCTTTCCAGATTCCTTCTCTTAGAGTGTGTGGCATAAAGCGCACACACACACTTTCTGTTTGCCCAAATCTTCAGTCAAATTTCGATAAACTTTCTTTAACTTTCTCAATATTTTCTTCATTGCGAGTGATTTTTGACGTCGCTTCTCGGTAGAACATTCATCTACCATCATTGTCTATGTCTATGAAAACGGAAGCAACAAAATTCTTCCTAATTTGTTAAGAAAACGAGAAGAGAAACTACTTACTATCAGACAAGGTAAAAGAAGTAATAAAAGAAAGGCATAAAAAATATCACCTCCACCAAATATTTTCAGCCTGATCAGCAACAAATTTAGCCTTAATTTCAATTTCAGATGATGCAATTTAAGCCGCAAGGCCTTGTGGCCGATCTGATACCCAACATAAAACTGATGCAGTTCTCCGGACATTTCATGCTGAACTATTACGCTGAGACTACCGGAGCTGTTCACACGCTAAGATTGGGCTTCTGTTTCGGCCATTTGTTCCTATTATTACTACAATTCGGGTAAGCACCTATTAATAACGCCACAACCAACTAAATCGATCAAAAAAATTTCAGGTTTACTTTCGGTAATCTCGTCCAACAAAGTGACGACGTCAACGATTTAGCAGCTAACACAATCACAGTATTATTTTTCACGCACTGTATAACCAAATTCGTATATTTTGCCGTTAGGCAAAAATTATTTTATAGGTGAGATTCGATTTCGTCCTAAATTTGATTTAATATAAATATTTATTATTACCCAGGACTTTAGGAATATGGAATCAATCAAATAGTCATCCTTTATTCTTAGAATCAAATAATAGATACCATCAGCTGGCATTAACTAAAATGCGCAGACTTTTAATCGTAATAATGATTGGCACTATTGGAAGCTGGATTGGTAAGATCTGTAACTCGGTTTCTATTATATTTTCATTCGAATTTATTTGCAGCATGGACAACCATAACATTCTTCGGGGATAGTGTACATACCAGGAAGGACCCCAATAATGAGAATGAAACCATTACTGAAGAGGTACCCAGATTACTAGTTAGGTCTTGGTATCCGTGGGATGCAATGTCAGGAGCAGCCTATTACGTCTCATTAGTCTATCAGGTACATCTTCCTCGAAATTGCTTCACAAATCATGTACCTAATATTAATTCTCCAGATTTACTACGTAGGATTCTCTATGCTGCATTCAAATTTGTTAGACTCCCTATTCTGCTCCTGGCTCATATTCGCCTGCGAACAGTTGCAGCATCTCAAAGAAATCATGAAACCTCTTATGGTAACACATCACAATGCTCGAACCACCATATCATAGTAATTAATACCAGAAAAATCTTCTTTATTTAACAGGAATTGTCTGCAACTTTAGACACTTACGTTCCAAAGAGTGCTGACCTCTTCAGGGCGCCAAGTGCTAGCTCGCAAGATAATCTCGTAGATAGTGGTGAGCAATTTTGATTTATGAGGAAGTGACTTATAAAAATTATATTCCACTTTTTTGTATTTTAAGATTACAATCAAAGTAATGAAGATGCAAATCTGAGAAACCTCTACACGACCCATCAAGAAATGGGCGTGACTTATAGATCTGGTAATCTGCAAGAATTTAGCAGTGGGGGTATAGGTCCTAATGGATTGTCGAAGAAACAAGAATTGATGGTGCGATCTGCTATCAAATATTGGGTGGAGAGGCATAAACATGTCGTTAGGTAATGGATTAATAGAGTTTTGTATTGATGTCAGGCAATCCTAGTTATCTTTATCAAAGATTGCTAATTGGAGTTTTATACCCATATCTAAAAACAACTACCTCAACCATAGACAATCACGAACCGATGGCTTAGTTGTAATTTACCATTCTTATGGTGTTGGCCAAAAACTCTTTTGGCACTCCTAACTCTTCCATAATTATCCTTATCATGCCTTATCATTTTGTTATAGGTTGTAAGGTCTAGTGTAATTGTAATCTGGTCCATTGATCATCTGTCTGTTTATCATTCTATACAGTTACATTAAAATGATTTTCGTCTATTTATAGATTAGTAACCGCCATAGGAGACGCTTATGGTATAGCTTTACTACTGCATATGTTGACTTCAACTATTATGCTAACATTGTTAGCTTATCAAGCCACAAAGGTAAGATCTTATAAAAAATCTTCAGAAAACACAAAATGAGATTAAATATATTTTTGTTTCATCTTTTTAGATTGATGGCGTTAATAAATACGCCCTTACAGTCATAGGTTATCTACTGTATGCTTTAGCGCAAGTCTTTCACTTCTGTATCTTCGGGAATAGGCTTATAGAAGAGGTAAATTGTTCAAATAATGCAGACTTTATTGTACTAATTTATTTCGTTTTTAGAGCTCTTCAGTTATGGAAGCCGCCTACAGCTGTCACTGGTATGACGGTTCCGAAGAGGCCAAAACGTTCGTCCAAATTGTTTGTCAACAATGTCAGAAGGCCATGTCAATTTCTGGTGCTAAATTCTTCACCATATCACTAGACTTGTTTGCTTCGGTAAGACTATAATATCTCCTTTTGTACTCTATAGTTGTATCCAATATATCATCACCATCATAGTGGATTCCAGCTGAAGAATATGAACAACTTGTTGTTTGTTGTTTCTGTTTTTGATAACAAAAATGTCTCCCCGTGTTCATCATTGACGTCGCCGAGGTTCGGTATCCAGGTATGAGTGTAAAAAATGTATTTTAAGGCTCATGTTACAGCCCAGTTCATGGTAATTTCTAAGAAGTTCATTAACAATTGCTATGTAATTGTCTAATTTTGTATTTCCTAGAAAATTTTGGATCACACTTTTAAAAGCACTCCAAGCACCACGTTCGAAGTCATATAAAGTCTCTCTTTGTTATATCTAGCTTGTTCAGTTTTGTCTGTACGATAGGTTACTTTGTTTTTTTTTTTAATGAAATACTCTATATATTATCGCATTTTTGAATTTGTCGATGTAATATAAGTTTATTTTAATTAACATACTCTACACTAAAACCCAACAGTTTTCGAGATATTCATTTTCTTCCTTTCCTATCTAGCCTTTCCTAATAATCGCTTTGAAACAAATCGTGGGTATTATTATAAATTCTGCAAGCTTTATTTTCCATACTAACCAGTCATATTATATTATACCGGGTGTTTAGTAATCGAACTCAAAATTAACCTTCAAATGACTAAAACTCGCTTATTTCAAATAGAATAGCCTGTATATTTTTATGCTAACTATTGCAGATTTTTCCTCTCTTTCGATTTCGTATAACATTCTCTATACGCTAAGTTTATACATTTCGGTTCATCTTATGTAAAATATTTTAAACCAGTGACCAGTATAGATTATGGCCAGTATGGATAAGGACCAGTATGGATAATGACCAGTATGGATAATGACCAGTATGAACAATGACCAGTATGAATAATGACCAGTATGGATAATGACCAGTATGGATAATGACCAGTATGGATAATGACCAGTATGAATAATGACCAGTATGAATAATGACCTATATGAATAATGAACTGTATGAATATTAACCGGTATAAATATTGACCAGTATGGATTATGACCAGTATGAATAATGACCAGTATGAATAATGACCAGTATGAACAATGACCAGTATGAATAATGGCCAGTATGGATAATGACCAGTATGGATAATGACCAGTATGGATAATGACCAGTATGAATAATGACCAGTATGGATAATGGCCTATATGAATAATGACCAGTATGAATATTAACCAGTATGAATATTGACCAGTATGGATTATGACCAGTATGAATAATGACCAGTATGAATATTGACCAGTATGAACAATGGCCAGTATGAATTTTGACCAGTATGGATAATGACCAGTATGGATTATGACCAGTATGAATAATGACCAGTATGAATAATGACCAGTATGAATAATGACCAGTATGAATAATGAATAATGACCAGTATGAATATTGACCAGTATGAATAATGACCAATATGGATAATGACTAGTATGAACAATGATCTGTATGAATAATGACCACTATAATACAAATAATAACAAAAATGACATTTTGATACTTAATGACGTCACTCATTTATTGAATGCATAAAAATAGTATAATTTTACGACAGGGTGTTCCATTTAAATAAGATCCGAAAATAATGCATTTGTGTTTTGAATCGCCCTGTACACAGTTTTTGCAATATTGGCAAAATATAACTCTGCTATATGTAAAACTGTAACAATATAAAAAAGTTATTCCAGTACAAAAAGCATTCCAAGCTGCTTCGTGTGGAATACACAGGACGCTAAACATGCCATGATTTTCAGACAAAATTGACCATAACTTCTGAAATACTGGGTATAACTCAATGAAACCTTACATCGGAGGATTGAGGAAGATATTCTTAATCCGAATTTAAAATAATATAGTGCCTCCCATTTAAGAAAATGTATGTTTAGTTCACCCTAGCGATATGAAACACCCTGTATGTATGAAAATAATTTTACAATATGTAGCGTAAGACTGTCTATGATTTTTGTACATGATATCTTTAATATTAATGGATATATTGAGCTTTGATGCACTAATGCCTCACCCTGTATATGCATTTTTATATTGCAATCTTATTGTAAGAGCGACAAACTACAGTTCCACTAAGCGGGTTCTCTCTATCTAGCCGTGTCCGGATACCTTTGAAGGTCACTGTACAACGGATAAGCAAAAAATTGTGTTGGATAATAATTTTGATTTTAATATATTGTCTTCATTTTAGGTACTGGGTGCTACAGTTACCTACTTCATGGTATTGGTGCAGCTTAAGTGAAATGCTAAGATTAAAATCCGTAACTTTTATAATTTTAATGCGGCAGATTGTACCTTCTTACATCGTTTAGAAAGATGTATCCTTCATTGTAATTATTTAATATGATTAATTTAGGATAATGCATTCAGAATGTGTCTTATTTTTGAGTAGATTTAATAAATTACGTGTTAGAATAGAATTGCAACGATCTTTCTTGAAATTATTAGATTTAGTTATAAACCACAACAACGTTGGACGATGTTTGCAAGATTCTCTAGCCGTGCCAAATTTCTTTTAACTCTAGAAAAATGCTGACCTGTTCGTTATTCTTTATTTTTAAGTTGTAAAATTGCAGAAATGCTTTCGCACTTATTTCACTAATATCCTCGATGAAAAAAAAATGTACAAAAAAAAAGAACGGTTAGATATAATTGTGTAGAAACATAAGTAGCGATTAATTAATTTAGATCCAAAGTGGGTCATTACAATTAATATTTACACTCACAATGGCTGTATGTGATTATCCGCTCTATATATTATATCGTATAATATTTGTACCTGTTGATATTACCTCCTCTTTTAAACGCAAGATGTATACGAATATAACCTTCTTTCAATATTTAGGATTTAAGTCACGTGTATTTATATATTTTTTACGTCTAGATTACTTTTTAGATCTAAGCTATTATAATAATACAAGAGACATCTATACCTTTATTGTCATTAACTTCATTTGGATATATTTACAGCACTAGAAGTTTTACTGTAATATTTTAAGACTATACAGTATGGTTCAGTTGTTATGAAAATGATAAATAAATGTTAATATAAATACTAAACTAGAGTTTGATGTCGTTCTATCGGTTAACAAAATATTTTTTTCTTTTATTGACATTGCAATGGATCTCGTCAGAGAGAACAGAACTTGTAATAAAACGGACGAAAGTCCACATCCTGCAGATCTCCCTCAAAAAAAAAACACAGAACAAGAACATCCCCAACACAACACGCAAAGCAATTAGCAGCTTTTACTATCTTACATAAGATTGAGAGCCAATAACTGGACTATACGACTTAATACGGTTATTTTTCAATTGACTTAGGCACACTTTACAAAACTTCTTAATAAGAAACAATCCCCCATCTATGTTGTCTTCCTTCCTTTGTTAACAACATTCTTACGCAAATTTAAAAAGATTTTCCATGATGATTCCTCAATGGTGATGCCTGCGGACAAAGGGCAAATTACCGTCCTGATCAAAGAATCCAATTTGTCAATAAAGTTGAGGAACTTCTTGATGACGTCGAAGTTTATGAATCTTTAGTTAAGGATCCCACAAACAGAATAAAAACTAAGCAACAACATCGTAAGAGATCTAAAGAAAAAGGATTATATTGATGAACACATTCAAAAAACTTTAATTTGCTACAATGGTATTTGCCCTAAACTCTATTCCCTGGTAAAAATACATAAAACTGATTACCTTCTCAGACCTATAGTTTCTTTCGTTGGCTCTCCAATATACAAATTATCTTCCTTTGTGGCTAGCATACTCACAAGGGCTTTCAGTGAAAATACCAACTACAACATCACTTTACCTTTAAACTATGTTGTTGTCTCCTTAAACGTAATATCTCTTTTTACCAATATTCCTTTGGAGGTTGTCATAAATATTATTGACAAGGATTGGCAGTTAATTTCTGAACATACTGAAATAGATAAAACTTCCTTCATTGAAATTACAAGAATTTTTATTTGACTCTTCCAACTTTACATTTAACCCTTTATAGGACAACTTTTTCCTTTAAAATAATTGTTCGTTTTCTTTGGCCACTCCAACTGTAGTATGATCACTTAACGTTACTTACTGTTATTTTCAAAACAAGAAATTGGACTTTGATATTTTGGGTGGCATATATACTATCCACCAACCATCTACCACTACAAGGTTTTGATTTCTTTGGCGGCTACTATAGAAGCCACAAAGGTAGGTACTATACAAAATAAGCATTTTGTGAAATTGATGGTTTATTTGTTGAAAACTTATAATACTCTTAAGGCGGCTACTATAGAAGCCACAAAGGTAGGTACTATACAAAATAAGCATTTTGTGAAATTGATGGTTTATTTGTTGAAAACTTATAATACTTTTAAGAACATCCTTATTTGTGGAATGATTGAAAACAAGGTTGACATACTAGCGACCTTACACTCTTCACATGTTGGTCTTGATAGTTTCACTTGTTTCTTCATGCTGCAATGAGCACAAAAACGCCTGAGTTTGGTCCTTGAATTGGCATATGACAACCTACATTTGTTGCTCGACCGTTAAGGGGAGCTTAATTTTGATAAAATGTATAGAATCAGACCAGAGCAAATTATCTCAATAGCAAATTCAAAGAAACTTTTCTTCCAGCTAGACAGTTATCTGCAGATAAAAGTATGGTAGGCTTCAAAGGGCGTTCATCTATCATCTACATCTATCAAATACCTTGTTAATTTCCCAGTTATTTATTAGCTTATTAATTTGTTTTTAAATTTTGTTAGTGGGATCCATTTAAGTTGTGAATAAGTATTTTTATCTTCGAGAAGGTTATGCATTTTAGTTACGTAGCTAGCTTTATCCATAATGATGGTTTTATTAGTTTTATCAGCATTCAAGATATAGTTCAGGATGTTTTTTGATAAAATTTTTTGTTTCTATTATGGCAGGATACAACGGATGTGTTTGTAGTTGTTTAAATTGGTTATTTTTGGGGTTGTTTTGATAGTTAGTGAGGATGTTAACTAATTTGCAGCAGATAATATTTTGTAGTAGATGGGTCGAGTTCTCTTATGATAGTCTCAATGCTTGAGATAACTTCAAAAGTTGGGACATTCTTCCGAAATTAGACATTTTTTGGACAAGTTGGACATTTTCAGGGATAACCATGTTAGATAAATTTAAGATTCATTCAGATTGTAACTGGGGTAGATCTATGTTTTGAGAGTTTAAGGATCGTGCTTTTAATTTTTCAATTTTCTTTTTTAATTTATTTTGTGTTTCAATTGAGGTTTTTTTATATTTGCTATCAATAAATTTATAAAAGGAATCTATGAATTGTAATTTATTTTTAATAGATGCAATAGAAGATGAAAGATTTATTCTAATGTTTTAGCAGGTGTCATCAATGTAAATGTTAAGTTGAGATTTATAAAATTCAGCTATTATATTATTAATTTTTTGGCAATGTTTCTTTTTTTCTTTGGCAAGCCTCTCGTGTAGTTTAAAATACTCCTTGCATAAATTGAAATTCCTAGATCCAAAATCTTGCTTAATTTGTTTGAAGGAAAAAATTAATTGTTGTTGATTAGCTATCTTTTTCACCCTGGTAGTTTTTATTATTTTTCTTTTTATTTAATCGACCATATGTGGTTAAATAACTAACAGTATAATCGGGTATGACGGTCCATGTTTGCTAGTCTTAAATCGTATTTATTTTTCTACGTTTCGACTCGATTTGAGTCATTCTCACTAAATTTATGTTAAAATTATTATTTATATTTATATTATATATTTATATTATTTATATTTATAATAATACTGTTTTTAATTAATATCTTGTGAAGAGAACTTGTATTATTCTAATAGAACGGTTATAGCGAAAGGTGATAGCAAGCGAATGATACCACCTTTACTACGTGCTACATTGGCATTCATTGACAATTGAAAATCGATTCCCGCGCGAACCGGTCGCCATCTAGCGTAACACCGCCGGAATCTCTGAATCTAATCCCAAACATATGCAATAACATCTATCTAGTTAAAATCGCTCAATTAATATTTTTAAAATAACGTACAATTAATACATATACAAGGCAATCATTACGCGTTACTGACTCAATAAATACGTGCTCATATCACATCGAAATATTAAAATAAGATAATTAAACACTCATCTATGTTGACTGCAAAGAAATGACAATCGTAAATATTAATAAGCAACCATAACAATAAATTAAAGTGTATTAAATAATATTAAAAGCAATTTCTTATACAGAAAACGATTTTTAAATAAATAAAAAAAATTACAACGATTAATACGTATCCAAAGCAATAAACTTTAGTTTGTAATTTATTATTAAACTATCGTAAGAATCTATCAGAGACAATCATTTCTAAGTGCTCAATTTTGTGTAAGTTGTGTGTTGTAACAGTGTGTGATATTTAAAACTACAGGTTATTAAAAAAGTGAGACAGACAAGTGGTCCATCGTGTTTAATCCTGCATATCCGGAAAATTACCAGGATTCATATCAGATTCCATTTGAAACGTGAGTATATTATGCATGCTATTTTTATATTATTTATTCGAAATTTAACTTGAATAATTATGTTTTTGTGGTAAGATAATATTGCGGATTATTAATTAATATGTTATTATAAATAATAAGATAGTGACAAATAAATAGAATCTCTGAAAAACTAATACATTAGTAGAGGATTGATATTCGAATCTAAAATACCATGTCTGACATCTGTTGCTTCGATTCAGAACTAATGCTGGAATGTCTCATTATTGTGTCGATTACATAGGTAGTCGTTTGAGCTAGCATAATAATACATATTAACATGTGATAGCCTGTGAAGACGTATTTTGGAAGGAATTCTTGGTTTCTCTTGTATACTTGTGGATATGTGACGTCAAATATTGTTTTAAAATTTTATTTTTAATATTATTTCAAAAATGTAACATTTACTTATTTTATGTTTCACTTATTGTAGTTTGAACAATATCTCCAGAATGTTCATTTATAACAAATGTATCCAATGTTTTTTAAACGTCCGCGAATGTTCGCTAGGTGTGAGATCAATCGGTCTCCAAATATCTCTCTTCATTCATCGAAGCCATTGCAGTGTAATCAGTTGCTCCATCTTGCCGAAACCAAGTAGCTCCTATTGCAATAAGTACCACGTTGATCTAACTTAGGTGCGAGAAATGTTGTTAGCATATTTACGTAACGCCGCGAATCTATGGTCAGTGTATTTCCTCCTTCATCCTCAAAAAAGTAGGGCCAATTAATCCGAAAGACGCTAAGCCACATCACGAACTCCCGTAAGTTCGTTACCCACAACAGTACTGTATTTCGGCTTGGAACACGGTTATTTTGATTAATGTTTCAATACGAAATATGCGTCGAGTGACAACCATTGATTCGTTGTTTTTAAAAAATGTCGCCCATTACGAATGCACGATGTAATGCAGTCCAGTGCTCCATGATGACCATATGATGACTGAAATACTTTAACCTGTCATACACATGTTCTCAAGGCCAGTCGTATGTACCACTCCATGCGATTCTATGTATATATGTACCTACAACTAATTACAAAACCGTCAGGTGTCTCTGTCGGTTGGTTTATATTACAATTCATCCACATATGATAAATAAACGGCAAATGAAATGTAAGCTTGGGTATGATATCGTCAACCCAAGCAACAATTTGTGACTGAAGTTGCAACGCGACGGAAGTTAATTTTGTAACGTTCTTGGACCGTAATATTGTAGTGAACATGGTAACCCAGGTCATAGGAAAGCTAGATTGTTACTATAATATTAGTGTCATTGGTAACCGGTGTAATTTTAGTTAGAAGCAAAACTAATAGTATCTTCTACTTAATTTGCAAGTGGTCAAATGGTTTGTTTTTTAACCGACAAGTACCTAACTTATTTCGCTTTTTGTGTAGCAAATGGGTTAATTTTGTAACTGCGGTTGTAATCAGTTGTAATTGAGTCGCGTAAAGAAGACTTTTTATACAAACTAAACATCATACACGCATTTGTCTGCTAAAAGTATCGATGAATTGATCATTTGGTCACATCACATTTAGTACTTGGCAATGCTGCGCTTGTTTTTAAAGTGTGGATCTGTTTATAACTGTTGTTTATGCTATGGTCAGTTATTCCTCACTGTGATAATTATTTCTAGAATCTTCAAACGTATTAATTCTGCGGGCAGTAAAATTTTTATATACATTAATTTATACCTACCTTTATATACATATGTCGGTTTATTCTAGTCTTTATGTAGTATGTAGTTCAAAGAAATGTCTACATCTAGGCGTAAAAATGTATTCTTTTAGTTTACCCTTAGTGTCATTGTTTTTAAGTGCGTTTGATTAGCTCAAGTTAAATACAGGTATGCATAGCAGAACAGTACAACAGCAAAAGGTTGAAGTAATAATTCCGTGGATGTGGAAACGTTACGAATTTCCAAATGATTATTCTAGAAATGCGTACACGTCCCAACACGATTACCATCACGTGCAAATAGAGACGTCTGAATATAGTTGATACTACGTAACAATAACTAACAATAACAACGTGTACGAAAAGTATCAGCAACGTTATAATAACGTAGGCAGATACCGTGTCTGCAGCGTATTTTGTACTGCTTTGGGAATACAGTTGCTGGCACGTGCGTGAGAGGTGTTCGCAATGACTTTTATACGAAATTGTAACTAAACTCGTTACACAACCCAAGTTATATTACGGTGTTACAACCGTACTCACACCAAAATTTGCTACTTTGGAAGTAGTCTAAAACTATTAATGCTAATATTGGACTTATGGGAGAACTCATTTTTACACCAAATATCTGTGCATAAAATTCATTATTAATGCTAAAATAGCAATTGTCAAAAACGAAATTATTTAATTTAAAAAAATTATTCTTAGTTATATGACATTGAATTAGTTCCCAATTTTTATCTAATATATTAACAATTAATGGTAAAGGTATATTTGTAAAAAGTGAAATGGCATCTAAAGATATTAAAACGTAATTATTGGGTAATTTGACTACATCAATAGCATTGATACAAATGTAAAAGTGTCTTTAATATTATAATCAGTTCGATCAAAACAACTTGCAGTTAAAATTTTAGAAATATACTTAGATAAATTCTATGTTACAACATTAATCGAACTTGCTATGGGACGCAATGGAATATTTTGTTAATGAATCTTAGGGAAACAGTATAGTTTAGCTGGTGTAGAATTATGAATGATTAATTATTTTACAATGTTTGGTGTAATTTGATCAGTGTCCTTTAATTATTTCATAATTTTGTTGTGAGCATTTTGAATTTTATTTGTAGGATCATTTTTTAAAAGCTTATATGTTGTGGAATAATTTAATAATTCTTTGGTTTTATTTATGTAATCATTTTTATTCATTACCACGGTAGAACCACCTTTATCTGATTGTACGATTTATAAGTCAGGATGGTTTTTCATTAACATTTTAGTTTTTTTACAAATACTACTAAAAGGAGATGAATTGTTGTGATAATGTGAATTGGCAATAAAATTTGTGATATTATTTGTTACTTTAACTCTAACTACCACTTCTATAATATTTTCTACGTATGCTAACAAGTTACCAAGATTGACAGTTATTGCTATGAAAATAGAATAACCTATATAAGTGATCAATTGTTTCTTCAATACAATCTAAGATAACTTGTTGATACTTTCGAAGGTCCCACAGAAATTCCTATGATCAATCGTAGTATAATCTATAGAAAGATCCCTTACATACTCAATTTAACAAACAAAATTATTTCACATTTTAAATTTAACACCAATATAAAAATTGCTAAATATAACACCATCACTGTAAGAAACTTATTTACTAAAACTAAGGACTCCATACCATTTTTAAATAGTTAATGATTAATTAATTAATAAGTTAATGATTGTCAGGGTTGCTATATTGAACAAAGCTTAAAATTAAGAGCGATGGCATAATAGGTAAAGTATCTTGCGCTTTAGCGTCACATTCTCTAAATCGAGACCATCTATTTGATTATAATAATATTAATACTTTGACTAGAGAGAACGATTATAAAAAAGACTATTTTTAAAAACGATGCATATCAACAAAGATAAGAATTGTGTTAATTTCAAATTAGATATTAACCAACTCAGTGTCATATACAAATTTATTACAGTATAATAACTTATAATCTACTTTTATCTTTTTAAACTCTCTACACATTTTCTTATACTATTTACAAAATTTACACATAATTTCTATACTAATTATTTAAAACAAATATTTTTGGCTTTAATATATATTGACAATTACATATATTATGTCACCGTAATATTTTGAAAAAGCATATATTGTAACTGTTAATATGACCTATAGCTTGAGCTTTCTATAAACTAACTGGTACATAATTGTTGTTGTAGTATTCTCCTGAGGAAGTAATTAACAAAATATTGAGACAATATAAAATTGATTTTATTTAATGACTGACAGGCCGACATTCCCAATAATTTCAGTATTATCCAAATATAATATATGTAATCTGGAGATAACTATCACAAATAAGTAATTATTAAATTTTAAAGTGAACAAATACATATTGTACATTTTTTATGGAGATAGAGATTGAGATCGCAGTTGCATATTGTATTCGAGATTTTGATTGTACGGGTACTCCAAATTTAACTTTGTTTGATAATCACAATATATCATCAGATACAGAATTTATCACGAATGTGCCAAATTGTAAAACATAAACATGTTGTTCATGTGAAAAGATATAGCATGCAAAACTTTCATATTTCTCTGCGCCTAATAAAACCACCACAGATGATGTGGATTTCTTAAAAAAGACATTTATTGATTTATACAGTAGATACAATGAGATTTTCTTGGTTTCTTAAATACCGAGAAAAATATTAATTTTAGCAACGCACAAATAATTGAAAATATATCATATTCAGAGAAATTTTATGAAAACATGAATGAGATTAAATATTTAGGAGAAAAATTTAGTTTTAATAAATATTGAATTTATGGAGATAGTTTTTATTTCACTATATAGGTATAACACTATAGATAAGATGTCTGTTTACGCCTAAACCAGACATCTTATCAACGTCTACAAGATGTGTTTGAGCTGTTTGGGAACGCTTTTGTCCATCATAATTGTTTTAGAATCAGAAACGAAGATTAATAATGTACAAATACCCGTTAGTTATGCTATAGCTTCTTTGGATGTAGCCTCCTTACTTACCTCATCTTAATTTTCTAATCTTATTTAATTCTACTTATTTACTCAGAACTATACTTAAATCTTCTTACAACTAAATTTCCAAAACGTTTGGATATTATAGATTTAAAGACTTCCGTAAGTTATGCTTTCAACGTGGTGGTAGTTTAAATGGACAATTATTTGTCTATTACATTATATTATGTATATGGTCATTAATTATAATAAATTAAAAATATGTATACATTCTTGAGTAGCTTCGAAAAACTTAACTTCAATTAAAAACAAAATTGTGAAGTAGCAAGCGCTCTTGACAATATTTTCTGCGATGGCGCTGCTAGCAAGCTGTTAGTTTAATAGCTATCATTTATAATTTGTGTCTACGAAATGAAAATAAAGGCAGATGCATATAAATACAACAAACTTGTTTGGACATTTTTCTTTAAATCAATAACAGAATTTTGCATTGGATTATTACATAAATATAAGATTTACAAATTTTATTAAATTTTGACATGTAAGACAAATTGACACAATTTATTTTCACAACTGAATTTCAAATAGATAGATTGAAAATGCTGCCTGATGAGCTATAGCTGAGAGTAATACCTTAGTAATAGATGAATAGTAAATTATTTAGGATAATTTTGTAGTTCATCTAATCTCTCTTTGTTTTTCAACTAAAAGAAAAGAAATCGTAAAAATAGATAACAGGAAAAATAAGTTCCTATACCCTTCATAATATGTTTAATATCACTTCGCCAATTTTTATTTGAAACGTTTTTATAAATGTTTCTGATAAGAATTGGTATTTCCGTCGTTTTAAAAGAAATATTACTCTTGATATAATACTTCAATCTGTGCCAAGACATGATTTTTCCTTATGGGTGAAAAAGTTTCCCCTTTCAAACAAAAATTGACGCGTCTCGCGGTTTTTTCATATTTCTTGACGTGTTTCACTTGTTTAAGGTGGATCGTTTTCATTGGAAACGTCTGTATATTAATAAGCGCTGTGTACCAATACAATTTGTAGCAAATTTCGTTTATATATCATTATGCTGTTTTAATATTCCCCTAATTATTAAGCGCATCTGCTTCTTCAACTTCTTTTTTCTCTCAACTGAAAATGGCATAGGAGTTGGTGCTGTTATAGAGGGTTCATTCATATCGATCAATATATCTGAAGAAATGGAGTTGATCATGATTTCTCGATATTAGTAAGACAAGCGTTTGGTTGTAAACGGTCCCCTGAAAATATTGTATGAATACTAATATACATATGTAGGTATAGTTATATTTGCTAACCTTACCTGGTGTTTGTCATCGGATATAAATGCTGACTACCACTACGCAATAAAGCTGCTACTTGCGTCTAACTTGGCAAATAAACATAATTTTTAAGTAATGTAGATATTGCGTAAATGATATTGGAATTAACTGACCTATGTAAATCTTCAAAATCAGTGACATCAGTCTTATTTTAACGAAAACATAATTCTATATTTTCTGGAATAAATTGGTATTTAATTAATTTGCTGTTTCATTGACCTATAAATGAAAATACTTCAGGAATTGAAAGATAAAAATTATGAGTAGCTAGAAATTTCAATGCCAAAAGTATTTATTAAAGTGATAAGACAAATATTAAAATGTATTCTAGATGCAATAAATAACGAAGTTGTATTATACTTACTTTGTGAGTTGAAGCACTAATTCTTCTCCAACTTGTTTGAAAAAACTGCGATCAGAAAATTTTGATAATTTAAGCAAACAAATTGGTTGTAATCCGCTACACCTTAGAATTTATCAATTATATAAACTGCGTTAATAAAATTTGTTGCTCTTCAGACACAATTATATCTATTACATATACATATGTATACACTGGTTAAATTTGAAGTTAAAGTTGAAATTTTCATTTTACGAAGTTAAACGTTGGTTTGTGCTACCTGTAAGCTATGAAATACATAAAATCTATAACGCAGTTAAGGGATTGCGTTACTATTCATATCAACGTAAACTTAACTTTAAAAAGTAAGTTATTTCTGTAATAAACGAGTTTTATTAATCTATTTTTTCAGATATCCCTAGTAATGAATTTATCACTGAATATTACTGAAATATACATTTGAAATGACATCAATATAATTTATTTTTCGCTAACAAAAGTAGGCTGATTCAAAACCAATTCAAGAACATTGGAAGAAGTTGCATGTTGCAAACTTGCAGCAAATTTTATCGTCTCAGTTTGAAGCATATTAAAACAGGGCCGATTTCATAACGGGCCACAGAAACGTATTGTATATTTAAGTTCCAATGATAGACATATGTATAAATTAAACGCAAAGAACTAAATTTTAAATAACACTTTATTTAATAAATGAAGTGATATAAATACCATTTATTTACAAATGTATATACATATGTATATACTATTATTATAACATTATTGATGAGAAACAATATTCCTATATCTAAAATTTCTGAAATAGAAGATTTAGAATACTAACCATAATTGTGTAACTAATTACCAATAAGTGATTATATGAAAGACCAATTTAATTTTCTCGTCGTGTAAAGAATATTGGTCCAATGAATTTTACTCGTATAACTCGTACTCAGAAAGCCCATTTTTCTTCTGGTACGAATTATCAATTAGAGAGTCCATTTTCATATTTTCGGACAACTTTTGCCACATTTCTGGCCGTCTACTTTTATAGAATGCCTTAACTATCTCTAGGATTTTTCTAGGATCTTCTGTATTTTCCGGCAATTGTCTTGGTTGACTTTGCAACACATCCCCATCAATTTTAACGAGATCTGGTAATTGCGGTACTTTTCTTGTAACATTTTTTGTGTGTCCTTGCAATCGTCGAAGTGGATCTATATTCGTTTTAAATCCTTTCATCTGTGAAACTATTTCATTATTTTCAGTCGTAGGTTTGGTATTACTTATATTTTGTATAAAGTTAATAAGATTGTCATCTATTTCTATAGAAGATTCATCGTCGGAATCATCTACAAATCTGTTTAAATGTGTGTGTGTTCCTAGTTCTACTAGTCCCACAAAGCGTGAGTTCTCTTTTTCTCTTGCGGCGTAATGTATAGGCGTTTTGCCCCATTTATCCTTAAGATTAATATTTGCTTTACTCTTCAATAAGAGTTGTACTAAGTAATCATTGTTTGCTTTCACTGCATAGTGTAACGGTGTGCTGTGCGATTTATCTTGAACATTAACTTCAGCACCTCCACTTATCAGCAATTTGACTATGTAATTTGCATTTGCTTCTACTGCGTAATGAAGAGGTGATTTCCGGTATTTATCATGAACATTAACCGCTGCTGATTGTTGCATTAAAAGCTTAACTATATAGTTACAGTTTGCTGCCGCAGCATAATGAAGAGGTGTTTTGCAATTTCTATCGCCCACATTTACATTTGCGCCGCGACTTAACAAAAGCTGGACTAGATAAGTATTTTTTGCTTTAGCTGCGTAATGAAGAGCTGTTCTCAGCTTTTCATCTAACACATCAACTTTTGCTTGTTTTTGCAATAAAAGTTCAACTATATTGCAACAAGCGTTATTCACTGCGAGATGAAGAGTTGTCTTAAGAGAATCATCTTGCAAATCGATATCTATACTACATACGTGTATCTTGGCATCGGGCTTAACAGTTAACAAATATTGCGCTATGACTTCATCCTTGTTTTTAATTGCATAATGTAGGGCTGTATTTTGTTGTATATCTTGGCAGTTCACATTTGCACCATTTCTTAACAAAACGTGAACAATATTTGACATCCCAGTTGCAGTTGCATGATGAAGGGGTGTTCGGAAGTCTTTATTGTGGATATTGGCATCTGCTCCCTTTTCCAACAAAAGCTTAACAATGACAAAATTTTTTGTTGTAGCAGCGTTGTGAAGAGGTGTGTTAGAGTCAAAGTCTTGAATATTTGGATTTCCTTTTGCTTGTAACAACATTTTAATTATCTCAGCAGATTGTTGCTTCACTGCATAGTGAAGTGGTGCTGCGCCAGATTTATCTTTAATATCAACGTCTGCTCCACCGTCTATAAAAATCTTGACTATTTCCGCGGCTTCTGATTCAATGGCGTAATGAAGAGGTGTTTTGCTGTGTGTATCTTGAGTGTTAACTTCGATATTGTTCTGCAACAACAACTGGACTATCTTCGGAGCATTTGCTATTGCTGCGTAATGCAAAACTGTTTTGAGTTTTCTGTCCTTAGCATTGACATCTACTGAGCAATTCAACAACCGCTTGACTTTATCGCTATTGTTTTCTTCGACTGCGTAATGGAGAGGTGTTTTACCATATGTATCTTGAACGTCGATCGATGGTTGTAGTTTTAATAAATGTTGGAATATACCATTATCCTTTCGTGTTGCATAACGATGAGAAAATTCTTCGTCAGTATCTGTCGTTGTTAAATCACTACACGATGTGTTAGATATTTCTTCAGAATTTTCAGATTTACTTGAGTTTTCAAATTCTCCATTATAGGTGGAAAAAAGAGGTGCATTTGGAAGTGAATCTAGATGAATCATCAAAACTTTGCTTCCTGACAAAGGGTTAATTAGTTTCTCAGTGGAATTGGTTGTTTTATATTGGGTTTCTAAGTTTTCGTATGTATCAAGTTCTGGTAATGAGCTGAAAGAAAGTAAACGTCTCTTCTTTTTGAATAGCTTCGCAGACGAATCTTTTTGATATTTAACTATTTCTTTGTGCGTATCTAAAAGTTCAATTACCGCATAATTTCTTCTATCTTTTGCATACTCAAAAGGTGTTCTATCGAATTTGTCTTTCAAACTAATGTCTATTTCACTATGCTTTAGTAGTAGATTGACAATGTCAATATAGTTGCCTTCCACTGCCAAATGCAGAGGTGTTTTTAGGTTTTCGTCCGGAATATTGGGATCTGCATAACTGTTCAACAAACATTGTACTATTAATTTAGCATTTTCATTTACAGCATAATGGAGAGGTGTTCTGCCATGTCCATCTGGCAAGTTTGTCTCTGCAGACATATTTAACAGAAGGCTTACTACAGACTCAGCGTTAGCTTCTACTGCATAATGAAGAGCAGTTTTACGGTCCTCATCTTGAACATCAACGGTTACACCTTCTTGCGCTAGTAAAAGTTTAACTATATCATTATCTCCCTCTTTCGCTGCATAATGTAGAGCTGTTTTGCCGCTTCCATCTTCTAGATTGACATTTACACTGTTTGCCAATTGACACGCATCTGTTTCTTCACCACAATAATCCAGCTTGGGTTTAATTGTTAAAAAATACTGAATTATATCCCTATTTCTGTTTTTGGCTGCATAATGAAGAGGAGATTTAAAATATACATCTTGCAAGTTAATACCAGCTCCCTTTTCCAGCAAAACGCGAACTATATCCGGAATGCATTTTTCTGTTGCATAATGAAGAGGAGTTTTACCTTTTTTATCTTTTTTATTAATATTGGCATCTTTCGTCAACAATGTGGTAACTATATTCAGATTTTTTGCTTCTACAGCGTAATGAAGACAACCTTTACTCTCTGAATCTAGAGCTTTGACGTCTGCTTTATGTTCCAAAAGCAGTTCAACAATGTGCTTACTGTGGCCTTTCGCAGCGTAGTGGAGAGGTGTTTGAGAGTATTTGTCCTTAATAAGCGCACTTGCATTTTCGTCCAGCAAAATTTTGACTATATCCGCACATGTATGCTCCACTGCGTAATGAAGGGGTGTTTTGTCAACTTGATCTTGAGCATTAACATCTGCTTTCAACTTTATTAAGATCTTGATGATCTCCTTAGCTTTGGCTTCTGTGGCATAATGAAGAGGTGTTTTATTGTTCTCGTCTTTGGAATTAATATATGCACCTTTCGACTGTAGTATGGTAACTATATCCACATTCTTGGCCATTATAGCATAATAAAGATATGATTTGTCCTCTTTGACATCTGCTCCATGTTGCAATAAACATTTAACCATATCTATATCATTTCTTTGCGTCGCATAATGAAGAGGAGTTTTACAGTGTTTGTCCTTAATAGTCACATTTGCTCCTGCTTTTAACAAAATGTCGACTATTTCAACACATTTAGACTCCACTGCGTAATGAAGTGGTCCTTTGCCATCTATATCTTCTACATCCCTAGCGGCATCTTTGGCCAATAAGCGTTTCGTTAAATCAGTGTTTCTCAGCTCTACAGCGTACTGAAGTGCTGTTTTGTTGTCTTCATCTTGAAGATTAATATCCGCATTTTTATCCAGTAACAATTGATATATATCAACAAACTTGTTTTTTATGGCAGATTGAAGACTTGTTAGCTTATATTTGTTTTGAATATTAAAATTTGCACCTTTATCTAACAATATCTTTACAAAGTTAATGTTGTTTTTCTTTACAGCGTAATGGAGGGCTGTCTCGTGATCTTGATCTTGCAAATTAACGGCTGCTCCTTTCTCCAATAAGAACTTCAGCGAATTTTCATTAGTCCCTTCTGTGGCATAATGAAGAGCTGATCGACCAAACATACATTGAAGATTTATATTTGCACCCTTCTGCAGTAATAGCTTAATGTAACTGACATTTCCTTTCTCAGTAGCGTAATGCAAAGGTGTTTTCTGGTATATATCGCCAATATTAGCATCCGTCCCTCCTTCCAATAAAAGCGTAACAATATCCACATTTGCACCTTCTACCGCATAATGAATGGGGGTCTTCCTACATCGATTTTGCATATTTACTTCTGCCCCTTTTTGTAATAGTAGGTACACTAAATAGAGATTTGCATTCTGAACCGCATAATGAAGCAGTGTATTATCATCTTCATCTTGATAATTTACGTTTACAATGTTTTCTATTTCCGACTTTGTATCTACGCATTTGCGTTTTTTGAGGTATTGGAGAGGTGTTTTAATAGTTTCATCAACATCATCATCATCATCATCATCATCATCATCATCATTCAATAAATTATCTAATAATGCTTTGGTTTTCTTGTCTGCACAGTCATATGGTGTTTTCCCATTCCTATTTTTAAGATTATCATCGGCTCCATACTGTAGTAATAATTTAAGAAAATTTATGTCTCCATTTTCTGCAGAGTAGTGAAGTGGCGTTTTTCCATCTTCGTCTTGGATATTAACATTTGCCTTTTCTGTTAGTAAAAGCCTCATTATGTCAATATTATTCGTTTGTACTGCATAATGAAGTAGTGATTTTCCCGACTTGTCTTTATGATTAACTTTTGCTTTATTTTTCAGAAGTAAGTTGGCAATATCTAGAGCTCCTCTCTCTACAGCATAATTAAGAGGTATTTTTCCATCTATATCTTCATAATTAACTTCTGTATCATATCTGTCTAACAATAACGAACAAATATTGATACATTTTTCATATGCCGCATAATGAAGAGGCGTTCGTTGATACTCATCTGCAAGATTTACGTGGAAACCGTGGTTCAATAACTGTCTAACGGAAGAAACATCTTTCATCTTGGTGGCATAATGAAGATAGTCCCGATCTTGAGGGCGAGCTATGTCAATTTTGCTTGTATAACATTGACTGTAATCTGTGATTTGGGGCTCAATTTTAAATATTGTAGCATTAAATTGTTTTGTTAATTCATCACAAGTGTCTGGTGTTGATCCTATTATTATTTGAGCGCCACTGGGTATAATATTTTCAATAAATATTAATATTTCTTTTTTATAATCATTTGTTATCTCATTAAAAGAATCTAAAAATATTAATAATTTCTTTCGTTTACATAATTCCAATAAGAAGGAATTGTGCTTGTTCGACGTTTTATGACATTCTTTAAAAATAAATTCTACGGGCCCACACCCAATTTCATTTTGACCAAGATAAGTTTCTAGTTGTTTCAGATCATAGAAGAGAATATAATTCTGTGAATTGTCAATATTACATAGTGATTGAAATAAACTTGTCCTATCCGTATCCTTCTGACCAGTGATAATGGTTATTGCATTGGTGTTATTTCTAATTGCTTGTAATAGCTCCACCTCTGAGAGCCTTTCACCCTCGAACGTAATATGATCATTTAAGCTATTGCAATGCATATAGCGCAACAATTCCAGTTGTTTGCTTTTTATCATAACCTCAAATACTGGACGCTTTGTAGCAATTAATTTGTTCCAATAAATTTGCCGCTTACCTTGTTGGACTTTAACATAACAACTGGTTTCAGGTATAAAGTTATTAACATCTATTTGAATAAGCGGAAGCTTCAGAGGCGCGGTAAAATCACTGCCGGACACCAAATAAATTTGTCCTTTATCTGAGTTCAAAGATGATACGGTAATTGTTGCTTTCCTAACATACACAGGTGTATAATTCTTTTCTTGCGGAAGAATGACTTGTCCCATTGTAGGAATAAATATCCGGTGACGGGCAGAATTATCATCATCATTATCTGTTTGACGCAATTCACCTTTCATCATTTGAATTATGTCCGTGCAGGTCAATTGTTCCATTAAATTTCTATCACCATCTATTAAAGTCTTCAGGGTGGTTGGCTTGCGACCCTGTAGTGATACCTGTATCACTTCAAGTAATGCGTTTTGAAGTTCTGGAGTTGCGATATTGCTAACGTGACTAAATATTTCCATCTTAGAACCAGATATTTGTTGAAGTCGCACTTCCAAGTTATCCATTAAAATGTAACTTCTTCGTAAATGGTGATATTTTTTAAAGAAACTCAAGTTGACATTACTTTTAATAAGAAGAGGCAGATCCCCATATTTCCACAGTTCAATTAGAAGGTCTTTTAAGGTATCTGGCGATGAAATCCAGTATCTACAACTCTTCGTTTTTGAATATTTACAAAATGTTGCTTTTATGTTGCTATTCAGGGGCTCATCAGCTTTAAAAATACTCCAATCAAGATCAATATCCAGTAGGTGACAGGCAGCTTCTATTAAACAGCTCGTCAGAAAGCTCCCAATATCCGCATCCTCGCCGTCATCGATGACAGTAACATATTGTTTTAACATTATTCTATTCAAAATAAGAACACCCGGTTTATTCGTATGTTTAAAAAATTTGTTGGAAAATATAATAGAATCGTAAAGACGCATTTTTTGCAACTCCATATCAAATATATCTTTAGTCAAACCTTGTTGATGCAGAAAATTTTCGTTGAAATAATTTTGTACGTAGGTAATCATATGACTTGTTCTAGTAATTTCGTAAGTATCTGTGAGAAATCTTACGATTTCGTCGTAATCTGGTTGATTTAAGTGTAAATAGCACTCATCTAGAAAATACTTGTAATTTATACATTGACAAACATATTTCCAACCTTTGTCATTAAATGGAAATAGTATTTTATTGATTTCATCTTCTTCCGAACGTTGGACTGGAGTTAAGTTGAGCGTGTAGTTGTCTCGATTTAAATTCATAGGTGTATTTATACTGTTGCTACAAAAAATAGAAAATCGTATGTTGTCCGGTTTATTTCGACGATATATCGCATTTGTATCACTCAAAATGTCAATGATATGATTCAAATTTAAGGTTTCAAGCGTTTCGCATACCTGTACAATACATACATAGTGCTCATTCGGATTTTCAAGCTGCATCCTCACTACGACGCCGTCAAATTTGCCATCACATTTTGCATTGGAATAAATTACATAATCTTTTACGTTAGAATTATGTGATAAGCTACATGCAAGCAAAGCTATTATTGCACTTTCGTATCGTTGTCCCGATAATTGCGAAAGCGACGATTGATCCATGGTAGATGATGAATCGCTAATTGCATCTACAAAAAGATTATACATCAGCTTGAGTTCAAAACTACCCAAGCAGCAACTTTTGGTGTCTATACGGTCCTATCACTGTAATACAACCTAGGTTGTGCAACGGATTAGTTGCAATTTGGTGTAAAAGTCATTACACTTTTTTTTCTGAACCCGTATTAAAACGTTACAGACACGGTACTGTCACATGTTACTGCAACGGAAGTTACAAACGCAACTCGTCTGTAACTCAAATAGCATTGATTATTAATGATATTTATAATCAGGTCTTAGTATGACGTGAATTACCATATTGACTCTAATATTACCGTACAAAAACGTTACAACATGAACTTCAGTTGCATTGTAACCTCGGTTACAAATTGCTACTTGGGTACCTACATTGTTGCTTTTGTGAATTTACTTTTTTTTTACTTCTACATATACTAATTATTATTACTTGTACAACATTTCAGTTTTTACATTTGTAGCCGGCTGTGTTTTGGTATTCTATTGAAGACCCCCTCCTTTATTTTGGAAAACGGGAGCGTTTTTATATTCGCGGAATGAGCAGGTTGTAGGGGGGTGATTAGGCGCATTGGGGGCGTGGCATGTGCAGCGACTCATAATCAGTATAAATACGAAGTTTCATTGTTATTAGACAGTTAGTCTTTGAGCTATCGTCAATCAAGTAACATAATCAGCAGTGAAAAGTGAAATATGGAAAAAATTGAATATCGTGCCGCATTTTTGGACCTCTGTAATGAAGACAAGGATGGTGTATTGAGTAAAATTGTTACCGGAGATGAAACTTGGGTTCATCATTATGAACCTGAGTCCAAACAAGACTCCATGCAGTGGCATAAAACGGGCACAGCACCTCCCAAGAAATTTAAAGTGTCACAATCAGCTGGGAAACTCATCCCAGCAAACAGAACTGAAACGAGCTCGTGTTATTCACGTTGTATTTTGGTTTATTATAACGAGTTTTTGGGCGACCTAATGAATATATAAAGCATTTGATGTAGTGAACATATTTTCAATAACTTTTGCGCAAACTAAAATTATTGAGGAGAATTAAAGATTTTTAAATCCGAAATTGAGATATATAGAACAACAATTTTACATACAACATATATATATGGCAACTTAGGTACTAAAAGGACGTGTTCTATACGTCAAATTTAACCCAAAAAGCTCCCAAATATAAATACACTTTATTAGTTGTGTTCTACGATACCTACTATTCTATAACTAGTAATAATCATGCTTCATGATTTTATTTTAATAAATCTGGAACTGTTAATAAATAGTAATGTAATATTGCATAGAATATGAAATTGAATTACGCGCCATCGCTCGAGTCATATACGGGCCAACGGCCATTTCTCTTTTACTGTCAGTGTTTATCTTTAGACGTGATTGCTGTAAATTGGGAGTGCTGTGAATTAAAGAATGTAGATGTTAAATACAGTATTAATATTGTGTGTATACAAATACATACATATGTGTACTATGTATTGGTAGTTTATTAAAGAACGTTCTTGGATTTGTTTGGGATTAGATATATGAGGGTTGGTTTTCATAACCTCTAATAGTAACCCGCTCGTTCTGTGGAAATATCATAAACATAACAAGATGGCCGGACAAACTATTATATATATACATATGTTTTCCAGTTTTTTTTAATAGATATGTACTTCATTAACTTGCATAATTTATTAAAGCAACAGTAGTAATAAACATGCTGTTAAGGCTCATTTATACATGCTAAGTCAACTCGGCCGAGGTGATTGACTAGCAAGCCACTAGCACTCAAATAATACGTGTAAACATTCACTGGTGCTAGTTCAAGCTAGCACCAGTGAATGTTTTACACGTATTATATGAGTGCTAATGGCTTGCTAGTCTATCACTCGGCCGAGTTGACTAGCATGTATAAATGAGGCTTTAATATTCGCTTTAATTACGTTTTGAATTACGTATTTATTCCGTCCTGGTAGAACGTAATAAGACCGTCTTAAGATACGTTTTATTCACGTCCTCAAAACACGTCCTAAAAGTGTGACATTTCAACGTACAAATCTCGTGATATACACGTGCCAAAAACACGTCTTTTGGTTGCAATATTACCAAAATATTACGTGCTTTTCACGTTTTTCTGTTTCCTGGGATGGCAACGGTATTTTGGGACTCGGAAGGACTATTGTTGATTGATTATAAAGATAAAGGTGTTTCTATAACCGGAGAATATTACGCTTCAATATTAGAGCGACTAAAAGAAGCCATTAAAGAGAAAAGACGGGGAAAATTGACGAAAGGTGTGCTGCTTTTGCACGACAACGCGCCCGTCCTCAAGAGCCGCGTTGCGTTAGCTGCCCTGCATAAGGTGGGCTTCGAAGTTGTGAGTCAACCACCCTACAGACCAGACCTGGCCCCGAGTGATTATTACCTGTTTCCGAAAATGAAAAAAGAGCTGCGGGGTAAAAAATTTACTGCCGATGATGAAGTCAAGGAGGCAGTTTCGGCGTATTTTGCAGATAAAGAGAAATCATTTTTTTATGAGGGTATAAATAAATTAATTGAAAGATGTGAAAAATGTATCCGTCTTGCAGGTGAATATATTGAAAAGGAAAAATAATTTGGTTTTTTTATTTCCACCCCTTATCCTCCATTCCGCGAATATAAAAACGCTCCTTCGTAGATAGACAGATTTATACAATATTATAAGTGACAGCTTCGCGCTCCTAGTGTTTGTGCAAGTTTTGTTTATTTCGATTATTGTCAGCATGTTATATTTTTTCCATATGAATTATTATTTTACTACAATATACATAAGTTGTATCTTGATGGACGATTATCAACGAGAACAAGATCGTCTTCTGTAATTGTGGCATGAGGTAGCAGGTGAAAATAAAATTTGAAATGGAGACGATGAGAATGAAGGACACTTTATTAAAGAGCTAGATCATTATAGCGCTATGAAGTAGCACGAATTGATAGAGGATATAAGTTTTCCACAAGTCTAGAAATAATAAATTCTTCACGTGAGTGTCCTCAAACATATGCTAGCATTGATTCAAGTCCAGTATTCATCCAATATTGTACTACATCGACAAAGATGCTACAACATAATGGAATAAATTTGAATATTTTAAACACAATCAGGTAGACAATCTTAAAAGAAAGTTTGCCGAATTTTGTTTCATAAAGTTCTAAACAAAAGATCAGAATTCTTCATTTTATTAGTTTTCTATTCATAGTTTTAAAATAATCATAGATTATTTAATTAATTCAAGTAATCACTCTGTTATTGCTCACAATCACTTCCTATTTGAATCTTTGGCGGTCATGTTAACAGATGTCAAACATTACTACATATAATCTGATATATCGGATGCGTACATTTGGTAGTAAGTAACAATAATATACATGCCCTAACAATTTAAGACGGTATTAGGTAGTTTTCTATAATCTAATTCCATATACTTAACTTGGTATTTTATTATTACGTGTTTGTGTGATATCTACAGCATTGGTAGTAAGGGGTAGGCAAAATTAACGTAGTTTTCATGGATATGCAAGATGTCACAATATCACATTCTCTGTATATTATGTTATTTCCCAAATATTTAGTATTCAGCAAAATCTCAATGGACGAATACATATATTTGAAGACGGATTTTAAATTATCATTAGCTCAATTATTAGAAGATTTCGAATAGTAAGTTCACCTGAAACCAAAAATATTTCAAATTCATTGCTAATTTATTGTACGTAATGAGAGAAAGCTGTTCCTACTAGAAATCATCTAATTGAAGATTTTGATATACATAGGTAAGTGATGCAGCCTCTACATAAATATGTTCGTCCAGATATGTGCAAACAATCGATTACAAAAGTGAATATCAAGACAGTTGTTTTCCATGAAAACTAGCCCTTCTTATTATATATTATATATATATGTATATATATTGTCCTCTAAAACGAATGCAAAGATGCGAAAAATATGCAAAAAGAAACATGATCCTTATAGAAGCTCTGTTTGTTACGTTGGAATGACAATAAAGTCATAAAATATGCATCAGTTTCACTCCTCTTACCGAAACAAAATGTTCGCGAAGGTAAAAGAAAGAAAGCGTTAAATGCTTATCAAAAAATTCATGGAAGGAGTTGGCAAAATTAACGAATTGATAGATATATACGGAAATGGAATAAGACTAAAGAAATAGTAGTGGCTGCTCAGCAGATGCTTCTATAACGTATTCACGAATGAGAAATTACATTCAGATAACAAACAATCGTACTGAATTTTAAAAGATATATTTTTCGAATAACCTTCAATTCCACCGTCGTCGACGTAAAATTAAGTAATACGTAGTATGCAAGTATGTTTGCAAGTCAATTTGGACCAAAAAAATGTATTCAAAACTTTTTAATAAAAGTATAAATACTGCATACATCCGGTATATCGATATATGGTAGATCTGATTCCCTGTTAAATCATGAAATTTCCGCATATCAATTAATTTTTTTAAGTGTTTTTACAATTGTGTTCTCTAGTTTTTAATTCTTAGCATCCGTTTGTAATTCTTTCGAAAACATTTAAAGTAATGAATCAATATATCTATAGAAAAGGTTGCCCACTTTACTTTTATTTGTTTTTAGATTGCGCATTAACTGATAATAACAACAAATACAACAGTACACTCAGCGAAATTCCTATAGTTCTACCTAATTTTGTAGTTCCCCTAGAATTACATTTCTGAACGTCAAGAAATACCAGAGACATTATTTCGTCAATATCACAACTGTTAGATATGTAGTGAAAGTACCTGCCATATAAACGTATTGCTATCGGTGGTGGACAAATATAAAAAAAATTATTATAAAGAGACAGGTAGAGTTTTCAAATCATACCATAGCTAACAGATGTGTTAAACAACTTTATCTCACCGTTAATGATTTCGGTGACTAAAAAAGATTTTAAAACCACCCACCCACAAAAGAGACCCACTAATAGGCAAGACAAATTTGCACAAGATCCTATGATATGGGGTCATAAGAGGGACAACGTCATATTTTCTGACGAGAATAAATTTAACTCGAACGTGTCTGAAGATTTTAGATATTATTGGTACGATTTGCTGCAGAAAACCGTTCTGATGAGCTGAAATTTTGGCGGCGGCAGTATAATGGTTTGGGCGGCTGTCATCCATAACAATAAAATTCCCATATGTTTTATTTCTACGCGAATTAATCCTAATTCTTATGTAGAACTTCTGGAAATGGTTTTGATAGACTTTGATGAGCAATTGAAAGGTCCAAAGCAAGAACCGGTTAAGTCCATTTTTTAGGAAAATTGAGTTAACAAGATGTTCTTGCACAGTATAAAACGTTGAATTGAATAATGCAAGAACCGGCTACTAAGTAGACAACATAAAAATATTATTCATGTTTCTTTGGTTGCCAACCCTACTGTATTGTGTTAGAACAGGTCAAGTTCAGGACTTGGCCGGTTCTTGTTCAGTTCCATATTGTAATGTTTTCATGCCGGACGTGTCAAATACTGTGTTGTTTTTTGTGTGTTGGTGCCAGTTAGTTGGTGAAATTTTGAAAAATAATGTCTTATTTATTGAGAGGTGATCTTTTTGGTGGTACCCACACCGACTCTGATGAGGATTATATATCAAGACCGACCAATACCACATTTCGTAACCATAACCTAACATTATTGGATAATTCAAGTTCAGAGTCTAATGAGGATTTAAACGAAACTTCTAAAACCAGAACCATCCCACAGATCCTCCAGCTGAGCAAAAAACGTCTCCAACGAAGAGTGTTGTGGAAAAGGAATGTTAGGAAATTAAAAAGAACAGAAGGTAAAAGTTATGTAAATACGGCAGGTTCTGTGGTGGCGGAGAAAACTCCGGAAGAAAGCTGCAGCTACAGAAGGTTATGAATTAGTTTTTACTGCATTTTATAAATTGCCTTCAAAAAATGTGCAAGACTCCTACCTCTACGGACTAATGAAAAGGACACCTGTAGAAAGGAGGAGACCTCCTGCTGTTTGTCGCTAATCCAAAGTATCATCCTATGTCTATTCGGTAATATCTAATATATGATATTGAATATTTTTTAAATTAAAGTAACCTTTTTTTTATATTATAATAGGTTCGCCACAATTGCCAAGATTATACTGTTTATAAAAAGGCATTCCTAAATTTACATGGAATCACAAGAAGCAGGTTGGAGCGATTGCAACAGCATCTATCCCTTGGCATCAGTACTCCTCCAATAGACCATAGAAACATTCACCAGACTAGAGCCAACAAGGTTTCAACGGAAGTAACTACACAAGTTAGGGAACACATTTTAAGTCTTCCTAGGTACAAATCTCATTACAGTAGAAAAGACAATTTACAACATTTCTATTTATAACCTTTACTCAGTATTGCTAAAATGCAAGTAGGTAAACTGTGTGCCTACGGGACCAAACTGTCATAATTATGACAATTTGCTGGTTTTACACAGGTTTTAGCTGTCAAAACTACAGCTTATACAGCGTGTCCACGTCGATTGACTGGTTCCGTAGGCACACAGTTTACCTACTAATGCATGAGCTATATTTGCAGAAACATGAGCCTGAGCAATATTCGTTGGTTATTCAAAACAAGAAACTAGATCCTGTTGTTAAATATGAGTTTTTTCGAAAATATTTCACTGAAAATTTTAAAATTACCTTTGGCAAACCTAAATCTGACACTAAGTCAGATGAAATTAAAAAATCCCTTGAAACAGAGAAAGAAATACACCTTAGAAAAGCCGAATGGTTCTACACCCACTTGAAAGAAAAAACAAAACTTGTAAAACGACTCTAGAGGTGGAAGTTCTCACGTTTGACTTCCAACAAAATTTTCCACTCCCGGTTTTATCCAGTAGTGAAGTATTCTATAAAATACAACTCTGGATGTATAATTTTTGTATACATGTTGGTAGCACTGGCAAAAGTTATTGTTATGTCTATGATAAAACTGTCGGTAGCAAAGAGCAAAACGAACTCGCAAGCATGATTCTAAATTTTTTAAAAATCATATTTCGGCCGAAGTTACAGATATACATTCGTTTTCGGATAACTGTTCTTTTCAAAACAAAAACTATGTATTAGTACAACTTTTGTTCATCTTAGTAGATCTAGGCAAATTTAATTTAATATGTCATAGGTATCCTGCGCCGGGCCACAGTTTTTTGCCGTGCGACCGTAATTTTGGCCTAATAGAAGCGGAAAACAGGAAATACGATAGAATATATTTACTTAGAGATTACATGAATATAATCAGAAAAGCAAGTAAAAATTTTGAAATAAAGGAGGTAACTCAAGATATGATTCTAAACTGCAAAAATTACTTAGACAATATTTATGTAAAAAATCCCTCAAAAAAAACAATAAATTTCTTTTATCCAAATATCGTATTTTGTTGTATATTGTTAAAATGTAGCGTATGGCTGTAGGGGAACCACTTTTTTCAGAATTTAATATTAAGAATAACAAAGTTTCGATTTCTCTCTCATTACCTGATGAGTTTAAGTTATATTTGGATGCAAGAATACTTAAGAAAAATAAGTTTGACCACGTTATGGCATTAGCAACAAACTGTGTATACCTCATTGTAATCAATGGTTTTACAACCACATTAAAGAATACAATACCGTTCATAAAGAACATAATGTTGACACTTCAGTTTCGGAATTTAGTTCCCATGAATAGGTAAAATGTACATATGTATAATATGTTGTCGGTACTCATATTTCATCTTTAATATGTAATGGTTTATAATGTATTCATTAAATAAATATGTTTCCTTATTTTACTGTTTTATTTTAATATTAAATCATAATACTGCAAAAAATCGCTAAAACTGGACAATAACCAGCTAAGTCCATTAATTATTTATTAATAATTAACAAAATGCACTACTTAACATAAAATAGTTTACATACATTTGAAATACAGTTAAAAATAAAGTAATAATTCTTTTTAAATTTCACTCATTTTGAGATAATAAATTACGATTCTTTATCTCCTGAAAAATTTGCAAAAGTGGACTTAGCCGGTTCTTGCTTTGGGCCCTTCAATTGCCGACGCAAGACTGAACATTTCGGGAAGACAATGCAGCTACCCATAATACCAAACAAATAAAGGAGTGGTTTCATTAAAAGGAAATCAATTTACTACAATGGCCTGCTCGCTCGCGCGATTGAACCCCTTCAAATAGGAAATTTGGGAATATTGTCAAGATCTAATAATAAACAATACGTTAGCGCAATGAACGAAAATATGCGATAACAGGGGGTTGGAATGATATTGCTATTTCGACAATAACAAAATTGATAGACAGTATGAAAACCCGGATGTTTGAAGTTATTTTAAATTCGCGCAAGATTCGCTACTATGTTTAGAAAAAAATATACCTACTTTTTTATGTATGTATATTATTTATTAATTTTATGTTCATGGAACTATAGAAATTTCGCTGTGCATATTAGCCAACATTATATTTTTATTATTGTAGTTATTTAAACGATATATAATAAAAATTTGTTTCGTAGTTCACAGTATTGATAATTTTTTCTTTTCTGAAACAAATTTCAACAATTTAAATAAAAAATTATTCAAAGGTGATAATACAAGTATGTATGAACAAAGTGAACTACGAATTCGAATTTTGAAATACTTTCTAACGTGATTCGTCGTTGTCAATTTTTTCATATGATTCACTATTTTTTATAAGAACGTTAACTTAACAACTCAATATTTAAAAAATTCTTACCTTTACACGTTGATACAGTTGATAAGGATGGAGTCCTCAATGAATGTCGTTGTACTCCTGGCACTTTCAAAGGTATATCTAGAAAGTACAATATAAATTAATTTTATTTAAAATGTGTGAATACCAATAAACTTTCAAATTTCGAGAACATTTAAGGCGAATTACATTATTTATCACAATTAGAGGTAAATGAATAAAACTTAATGAATCCAAAAACGACTAATAAAATGAAGGAATAACCTATTAATAACTGTAAACTACATCTATGTATGAAAATACATTTAATCGTCCACACTGACAAAGAACATTCACTAAATAAGAAAGTATGTCTACTTTTAATATAACCTGAAATGGGATGCACCTTAAATTTCTAGTCTATAATAATTATGTATTTGTCTTACCTATTAATAATCTCTTCAAATCTTCATTTCCGCTTTGATATTTTTCAGCGACATCTAGAGATGTATTGCCCTTGACATCCTTGATGTTGACGTCTGCACCATGTTCCAATAATGATGTTATAATATTTACATTTCCATTCTCAACAGCAACATGAAGAGCAGTTGTACCATCAGCATTTTGACGATTTACATTTGCTTTATGTGCTAATAATAAATTGACACTAGCTGTATTGTCTGTCTTTGTGGCTATATAAATCGGTGTTTCCGTATTTTCGTTGTAGTTATCGACGTTAACCTTATATTTATCTTCTAACAATATATGAAGAACAGCTATATTGTTTAACTTTACTGCCAAACAGAGCGATTTATCGCACTCCCCATGGTCCCGTTTTCGAATGGTACTTGCTCCATTTTTGAGTAATAGGTCAATTAAATCTGTACTTGCTGCACCTCTTGGAAAGAACACAGTGTCATTTTTCGGGTGATGCTGTAAAGACATTGAGGTATGTCGCATTATAGCGTAATCTAAAGGAGTACAGTCGTAGTTATCTACAACATTTATATCGATAGTCGATTCTTCCAAAAGATTTTGGACTACTTCCAGATTTCCATAGTAACTGGCAATGTGTAACAAAGTTGATTTCGCATCGATGTCTACTTCTAAGTAGATACCATAATATAGGTAGTGATACCATGTCCAATTCATTATAGTATCCTTTGTATTCATATCATTAGATCCTCTTGGCCAACATTTCATAATCTTTTCTAAAATTTTAACAGAATTATCTGAACCGTTTGAATAGTGACAGCAGATAGCTGCTATGTGAAGGGCAGTCCTTCCCAATTCATCACGTTTTTGCACGTAATCTGATTGAGGATGTCTATCGCATATGTCTGCGACTTTAGATATACTGCCAGCTATGACTGCTTTGTGTAATTCCAAATCTTCGCACCAAACGTCTAGTACTTGTACTTTCCTTTGAACGAGCATTTTTTTGTAAATGTTCTGCGCGAAAACTTTTAATGTTTCGTCTTCTTTTATAGCTTTTAGCCATTGCATACACAAAACGCTGACAAAGAAATCACTATAAAACTCAGGAATGCCTTCTTCATCAAAATCAACAACAATACCAAACCTAAGTTTGTCACGTATGCTGTTATCGTAGCTCCACCACAGCTGTTGCGCAATGTACGTTTTACCAAGTACTGCGATCAAAGCTAGTTTCTGAAATAAACATCTAACCTCGTTCACTTGAGAAATGGAGTGACAAGTTCGTTTCAAATATTGTTCAATCTTCATCTCAAAAAGTTGCTCGTATAAAGAATATTTGTTTAATTTAACATCGTTTTGATACACAAGTTTCCTGAGAAACTTTAAATACAAAGGATTTGTTATAAATTCAGTAGGTAAACCGTCCAATTCATTTTCATTTAAATTCATTTCTGAGATGTATTGCTTCTGACTTTGGTTCAAACGTTCCAGTTTGAAAATCTGCATATTACGCTGATACAACAACAAATTGTTACAATTTAATCTTGTAGCAATTATGATTTGAAGATCGCTACGCTTAATAAATTTTATTGAGTTTAACACTTGCTCACCCCATGAATCGGCTATTTCATCAAATGAATCTAATACCAAAATTACTCTTTTGTGATCATATAATGTATATATAAAACGACTGTACTTTTCAGGCATATGTTCCTGAAGTTTCACAACTAGGAAATCGAGAAAGTCAATGCCTTCCTTTCCAGTGTTAGCCTTCTGTTCTTCAAATTCATCTAGGTATCTTATCAAATCAAGCAAGTCGAAAAATAACACATAGTTTTGCGTATCGTATACATTAGATATCCATCTAAGCAAATTAGATTTCCCTATACCTGGTTCACCGGAAATGATAGTTATTCCACTTGTTGTACTTGTAATTTGTTCGGTGAATTTTTTCTCTGAAATCCTTCCTCCTTCATAAAAAATATACGAATCTAAATTAGTACAATTGCTTGATCTCAACAATTCAAATTTACTATTTTGAACATTAACTTCTACTACTGGACAATCGAAGTTGAAAAGTTGGTTCCAGTCTTCATTATTGATTATTTTCCTATTTAGAAAGTAAGTTTTCGGTTCTGTAAAATATTCGTTAACTGGATTTATATCTGATTCTATAACTTCTATGTTTCTATCAAGAGTATCAAGGTCTCCCGACAGCACACAAACTTTGGTCTCATCTAAACTGAAGTATGATTTGCAAATTATTGCTCTTCTGAAATGCCTTTCTATATGGTTGTGTTTCTCTCGTTTGATCGTTTGTCCTATTATAGGAATTGTGTCTTTACCTTCCATGTTACATACCGGCTCTCCATACTGGTCAACAAAACAGTTAGTTAATTTCGATTTGTCACCTTCAATCAACTGTAGCAGATTATTCTTTTTATAAAGATGGTAGATACTATATTCTTTATATTCAGTTTTTAACGTGCTAATTCGTTCGTTAATCCCATTGGATGGACAAATAATTTTTATATTACCACCAATTACTTCTATACAATTATCTTTACCATCATACTCTTGGTCCTCAATAATAAACGCCAGATAATCGTCACCATAGAGGTGTTCTTCTTTGACATATGCGGTTCTTTTCCTCATTAATCCAAGCATGTCTCCACAGGTAATCGATTTTCTTAATGCTGCATTGTCATCAATCAATGATTTAAGATCAATAATATTGCGACCCTGCAATGAAACCATAGTCTTTTCAAGCAGACTATCTCGGAGCTTTGTATCTATAATATCATCCACATGAATACAAATATTTAAACTGGAAGGACGTTCTTCATGAGATCTCCTTTCTAAATCATCAATAACAATATACCTTTTGCTACGGTCACTGTATTTTTCGAAATTATTAAATGTTATATCAGTTTTCAACAGAACTGGTAAATCGCCGCATGTCCACAATTCTTTAATTAATGATATTAACGAAGTAGGATAGGAAGTTTGGTGTGGGGATCCCTTGCTATCGAAATACTTTTTAATACTTTGACGTATCTCATCGCAAAAAGTCTTCTCTTCTACTGCGTATATATCCCAATCGACTGTCGTGTTAAGTAACTTGTTTATTCTTTGAGCCCAGCAACCATAAATACAACGTTGCACATTAACATCTTCATTACTGACAACTGTAATATTATGTTTTAACGTGATTTCGTTCCAAATATCACTCCGCTCGTCATCCGTAAAATCTACCATTTGTGCCAGAGGAAATATCAGAGAATGCAAATCATCTAATATAAAAACTTCGAACGCAATTTTCGACAATCCTACTTTACGCTGGGAACTATCCTGAAAGTAATCTGCAACTAATTTCGTAATGTCAACTGGATCGACTTTGCAGATCATAGTAATACTTTTATGGATTTCATCAAGGTTAGGAAGATTTAATACAAGATGAAATTGATTACAAAATTCTTTATCTTTAGCAGTCAAACAGTCTGACCGAAGTTTATACCAGCTGCTGTTGAAGAATAGAATTGAGTTTAGGATACTGTCAGTTCCAGTGTAACTCGGAGAACCTAATTTGGTAGGAGAAGTTCCATAAGAGAAGACGAACTCTTCTTCGGAATTGTTGGAAAATAAACAAAACAAAGTATCGCCATTGTCATTATCCTCTTCGCATTCCAAAATTTTGTTTTCTTTAAAACTATCATAGTAATCGGCTAAATTTAACTCAAGCTTTTTCGTTTTCTGATTATTTCTAGTTTCGTATATTGCAGAAATATATAAAGTACATCTTTTGTTTCCTTTATAGTGAATACGAGCAACAATATCGCCAAAAATTTTATGGGATGCTAGGTCGTGATAAATACTATAGTTCTCAACTTCATTATTTTGAGATAGTAAAGTGGCTAGATATGTTATGACAGCAAATTTATACTCATCATGAATGCTGAGGTCTGATTCTTCTTCTGAATCCATAATAGATTTATTTAGTTTCCGCACTAGAAAGAATAGTCAATTAATTGAATTCAATTTTTTTTTGTTTGAAAGATTTGAGCAACTTCGATTTAACCTTCTGTATAGTAAACTATCTATGCATACAAACATACTAGATCACCTTGCTTTTATCCGGGCATTAGTGTTACCTGTACTGCCCTACTTAGTTAAAACGTCCTATCTACAAAATTTTCGATTTCCGGTTTTTGGCATATATTGCAATGTCTACAGGTATTTTATCTTTTCACCAAGTTTAAATGTCCTAACTATTCCCTGTGTGCGTGAAAAGCGCGGAGAAGTATTGTCCTATCTGCAAAACAAGCACAGCTGCTAACTTAAAATGTCCTATCTGAAGTTTCCTAAACATAAAAGTCCTAACTACGTCGCAAATTGTAGATAGGACGGTTTAACTTAGCGTTCTTGCATAAATAAGTTATATGTTTGCAAACATTAAATACTTAGGACTGAAATGCCCTGCATCATCGTTGTAAACATAACCTAAAATAAAATTATCAGTGTGAGCTGTTCATGGCTAGTGTGTTGTTGTGTCAAACGGGTTTATTTGAGTTAACGTTGTATCAAAGACTGCATAGATCCATAATATAAGTACGTATTGTTGTTTATTAATCATGTTAAGTAGAAATCACAAAGGTAACATTTTATTAGAATGCAGAGCCGGGGCAAAATGATATTAACTCTGGCATTAAATAAAGGCCTGGAAAAAAAAACTTGCTGAACTTAGAGCGAAAAGACGACCACGGACAATTAATAAAGATCTCACAGACCCAGACTACCGTCCTCCAGAAAATATCGTCGACTACGGTCGTAGCAGTAGTGAAGAAAATGAGACTGGTATATCCGAAGACTTGCATGGTGAAGACGTAAATGATTTCAATACGGAACTTGAACAAGGCGAAAGTATTATTAAAGACATACTAGTAGATATACTAGATACCGCAGTAGATATTCACGAGCGATCGCAAAAGAAAAAGTTTACAAAAAAAGGGTTGATTCGAAAACGTAAAATAATTGATTTGCCCATTTCTGAAAGAAAGAAGCTGAAGCTTGAAAAGGCAATTGAGGAACATAAAGTTAAACAACCCTGCACTAAGAAGTGTCGTCTAAAATGTTCCCAAAAAATTAAATCTGAGAGACAAGAAGAACTTAATAAGCAATTCTGGAAACTAGATAAAGGACCACAAAGAACATTTTTAATGAGTTGCATAAAAAAAGAAATAAAAAAAGAAACACAACTGGGAAGGATACATCTAGGAGGGACAATAGTTTCAAATATGTGTTGAAAAATGAAGCTGGAATGGAGGTTTTCGTATGTAAAATATTTTTACTTGCTACACTCGGATATGACGACAATAATGATCGCATAATAAAAACAGTACGTGCTGGGGATTTGACGGCAATAGCGCCTAAAAAAGATATGCGAGGTTGCCACCCAAATGTAACAAAAATTGATCGAAATGTTATTATCGAACATATTAAATCATTTAGGCCTACGATTTCACATTACAGAAGAGTAGTGATATATCCATCACTTTTATGTACAAAAATTTTAAACAAAAGTATCCCAATACAAAACTTTCTTATGAATTGTATAGGAAACAAGTGTCGGATATGAACATATCCTTTACAAGATTAGGAAACGAGGAATGCTTTGAATGTGAAAAATTTGATTTACACAGTAAAGTTAACAACCATTCGAAAACTAATCTAAACCCAGAGTGCACTGAATGTGCAAGTTGGAATACTCACAAAGAGAAATATGTTGCAGCCAGAATCGAGTACCAAGATGATGGAAAACTCAGTATAACCAACAAGTTGGTAGTGTCAGCAGATTTGCAAAAGGTAAGTGTTGGTAGTCTGTATACAATATGGTTTTACTTATTTTTCTTTTAGGTCATTATGCTGCCACGAGCTGACATGTTTAAAGAAGTAATATTTATACCAAGAGTGATTGTATTTAACGAGTCTTTTGTCCCAGTAGGAAAGCTAGCAAAAACTGTAAAACCTACTGCGATCATCTGGCATGAAGGCGTAACCGGACGGAAAAAAAGATTTAATTTCAACTTTTTATTCATTTCTTCTGAAAAACCGCGATTGGCGTAATATAACAATCTGGTTAGACAATTGTGGAGCACAAAATAAAAACTGGGCTCTATTTTGCTTCTTCCTGTACGCTGTAAACTGCTTAGAGGTGCAAGTCGAAAATTTGGACATAAAATATTTCCAACCGGGGCACACATTTATGGCTGCCGACTCTTTCCACCATCAGGTGGAATTATCTATGAAAAAAAAGGTAAGATATACGATTTCGATGATTTTAAGTGTGCCGTACAAGAGGCCAACTCGTCTAAAGTTGACGTAATTGAAATGAAGATTACTGAGTTTTTCAATTGGAAAGATTTTACTTCAAAATATAAACTACAAAAAATAATACCTAAACCCTACCTCAACGACATGGTATTTGTTAAATTTACAAGAGGGGAAAGAATTTTGCGTTACAAAAACAAATTCTCAGATGAATTTACAGAATTAAATTTTTTAACTGCGAAATACTTTAAAGAGGAATTGCCCAAAGGAGTCCCAAAAACGGAATGCAAAGGCATAGCAAGGGAAAGAAAGGAAAATCTCATTGCTAAATTGCGCCCTATTTTGCCCATTAACAGAATCCAGTTTTGGGAGGAGCTACAAGAGTCTAGTGGCAATAATGACACCCTTGATGATCAGGAGGTTAACTAGCTTTTTTATTATTTTTTATGTAGTGTAACTTTATGGTATCTGTTTATTTTTATTCTCATAGTAGATAAGTGTATTTACAAATAATTATCTAATTAAGTAAACATTTTATATTTTTTTACTTGTTGCTAAATAAAAATGTCCTATCTGCAGTTTTTTTGTAATACGAAACCTATATTAATTGCTCAGCTATTTCTTAAAGTTGAAAAAGAACTTACAGCAGATCTTCAACGCTCTTGCAAAATTGTAAAATAAAATTTTGAAAATTGTAGACTGCGTTAGCGATTTCACAAAAACTCAATTATCTCCACTAATCATATTTGTCAGTTAGAACGTTCTAACTAAGGAGGGCAGTGTATCACATGTAATTGTATGTATATACATCAATTCATTGATAGTAGATCAACCATTTTATATTATTGATGGACAATTGAATAGTTAAATTTTTCGACATTGATATAATAGTTGTCATTATAATTTGTAATAAGTATTTCTTTTTAAATGTATCAATACGTATATTACTTCATTATTATTTATCACGATCTAAGAATATCAACAATTAGGACCTCTGGAAATAAATAAAGTTTATGATGATTTAATTAACCATTAATATAATTTTCCAAACACTAATAAGAAGTAAGACCTACTTCTTAATGCATGATTTTATATTCTGATATAGTATGAAATAATTTTCGTATTAATAATTTTATCCAATAAGATGAAATTATGAGGCCATAATCATGGTCATTTCAACTATCTAAAGTGGCTTATAAGTCACTAGTGAGTTTTAAAATCATAAGTCACGCGTGTTATAAATCATAAGTCACTCATTACAAAAACATCGTTGAACGTGGTTGAACCGAATAATTTGTCAAATTAACATGTCAACTGTCATCATCACAAAACACTGTTTTAACGAAATTTTAGAGGTGTTGGATAAAATAGAATAGAAACAATCAAAAGTCAACTGCGGTCAACTACTGAAAGGAAAGTATTGCTCGTAGTTTCCATCAACCGCTTCGATAGTTAATGAGCCTAAAATCTCCGTCAGGAAGATTAGCCAGATGGGCCTTACAGATATAAGCCTATGACTTGAAGAGAACTTCTACTTCCGGGAAAAATAATAAAGTAGCTGATATGTTGTCCAAGCCAATAAATCAAGCTGATGATGCAGACTGTACCATACATATAGCTGTTGTGGAATTAACTAGGGTTAAACCAGATGATCTCATACGTGAACAATTAGAGATCCAAAAGCCTGTCAGTATTATTGGTCTGAAATGCGAGAACACATCCGAAAATGTATAGCCTGTTAAAAGTAGGTATAAACCATCCAATCTGAAATCTGCCGGATTAGCACAAAAAATACAGCCACTAAGTCGATTAAATTAACCCCATTAAGAAAAGCCACTTCGTTAGAGTGTGCCAAAATTTTGATTGAAGAAGTATTGTTAAGATACGGATTTCCAAGGAGAGTGTTAGGCGATAATGGTGTGCAACTTGTATCGAGCATAATGCAGCAAGCCATGTTTATCTTAGGAGTGAAACAAACCCTAAATCCAGTATACCATCCGGAAGCCAATCCTGTAAAAAGGAAAAACAGAGACATGAAACTACAGTTATCGATACTAGTTGAAGCCAATTACACCGCGTGGGATCTTCCTTTATCAAACATTCGATTTGCTATGAATACAACCGCGTCCCAAGGTACCGGTCATACTGCCGCGTATTTAGCTTTTGGACGAGAGGTAATGACTCTAGATGACGCCACTCGTGACGTACGGCAAGTGTTAGGACAGAATAACTTTGTATTCCAAATTGTTCCTAAAATTACATAGAGGAGTTCCTTCGACATATGGATATGGATATGTGAAGAACCAGATACAGAAACAGCAACTACGACAAAAAGTGTACACTGATCAGCACTGAAGACCTGCTCCAGAGTGTATTCTTGGATCATTAGTGTTGCTTAGATCACACAATTTGAGTTCCGGTTCTAAACATTTCTCCTCAATCATAAATCCTAAAATCCATTTCACCTGCAACCTATGAAGTAGTTTTTGTCGAAAATCCTGTTGAAATCCTCGGGAACTTCCATGTATCCGAAATTACCCGATATATTGATCCTACCTGATCCCGTTATGTGAAAGCAGAAACGCGAAAGACCAACAAAACCAGCTCCTACTTCACACACGAGGACGTACTACATACATACGTGTGAACCCGGGGGAAGGACGAAACGCTATTAATGTTATTCGTTACCACGACGGGACAGTAGCAGTGACATAGCCTAAAATGTCAGAAGATAGAATACCTCATCGATTATTTTTGTTGTAATGCTTATTGTATTATTGAACGATTGTGTTAATTAGTTTTATTTGAATGTGTTACAGCTTAATAAACGCTGTTGTTCTTATACGTATGTCGCCTCTTCATTCGTAATTATACTGGAAACTGTTTTTGTACTATTATTTGGCAATAAAGTACATAAATTAATAAATCGTTACAAATTTATTTAAAATAAAAATAAATTACAAGTAATTGTGAAATTACTACAGTCACAAAAATACTTGGAATTGATAAAGGTATATAAATCTTTATCAGGCTATATTTAGCTTTTTGTTTGTTATCTCTTATCATTATTAAAATATATTGACGCGATTCAACCATGATAAATTAAATACTTAAATGAGATAACTTTTCCAGACCGAAAAAACACATTATTAGTATACTGTTTAATATGTAGTGCTAAGTAATAATAGCACGAATGACTGCAATTATGAATGCCGTGGCCGTTGATTGAAGGAATACATAAAGATGCGCAACCTATGACAGTTGACAGAAATTTCAGATCCAATCCAATGCAAATCTCCATTTGATGGATCTGAGATTTCTGTCAACTGTCATTGGTTGCGCATCTTTATGTATTCCTTCAATCAACGCCATGGTTATGAAATAAAGTTGAAAAAATCAGTTTGATAATAAAAATCATTCAAAAAAGCACTCTAATAGAAAGTGATATAAGGAAAGTCCCATTATTTTAGCTCAAAGAATATATGGTTTTGTAACACCCTGTATATATAAATTCACGTAAAATGTGAAATTACTACAACTAATGCAGAATATGGGATTCTTCTTTTAAATTTCGGATGTATTTTAATTTTACGTTTTAGTCTACAACTACCAGTGTCAGAACTGATCATGTTTTAAATGTTTTGTATATATAAATTCATGTATATACATACATAAAGGGTTTCCACGGCCGAGTGGGACATAGGGAGAATACATATAAAATCGGTTTTCGGTGAATATTGTCTCCCTAATACTACTTCATCCAAATTTAAGTGCTGAATATTATAACTTGGTTAACAATGAACATTTCCACAGTCATAGTACAAAGAAAGTCATTTTAATAAAGCCAAAAAAATTATTATTTTTAAACCTATTGTACGTGAACTCCTAATAAGGCTTTTAACAAGTAAGTTAGAGCAAGCGGTCGTGGCGCAGACGTTCATGCGACGCCTTAATAACGTAAGGCACAGATTATTTGGGGTTCGAATTCGAGAAATAAATTTTATTTTTAATTTTTTTAAAATCTTGATTAAGTTTTGTTGTTTATTTTGACAAATGATTCGTCGTTAGTAACAATTAAAAATCGAATAACATAATAGCACGTGATAATTTTTGTTATTGTAAAAATTATTCATTATTTACCTCAATCCTCAAAAAATCGATTTTATAATCTTCAAAATTTCTGATTTTATGTTATTGAATTTGTAGCATTATTGTTGGAAATAAAAAATAAAGCTAATTAATCTGCCGCGATTCGGACACTTGTTGATTAACTATTGTATTAAAAGCCTTATTAGGAATTCACGTATGTACCTACAACAGATTTAGGAATAATAATTTTTTGGCTTTATTAAAATGACTTTCTTTGTACTACGATTGTGGAAATGTTCATTGTTAGCCCAGTTATAATATGCTCCCCTTAAATTTGACTGAAGTAATATTATGGAGATAATATTCACCGATAACCGATTTTATATGTATTCTCCCAATGTCCCACTAGGCCGTGGAAACCCTGTATAAGTGTTGATTGATACATTTTAAGAAGTGACATGGCGCTTTATTCGGGAAAAAACGGCCGTTTTTGAGCTATATAAGATCTCATATTTGGCATATTATTAACTGAAATATGAAGCATTAAATATGCATCTTCAACATTATGGTGATGTATGCAAGGTCGTCTAAAACTAATGTTTATTTCAACTAGTTCACGTCGATAAAAAAATGGAATAACTCAAATACGGCTGGTGTTTCGATATGATACTTCAATAGGTTTTGATATAGAATTGCTTGCGCAGTTTTAAAGAGCTCCTGAAAACTATACCATTCTATTTAAATCAAGAAAGTTAATATGAACCTTCGCTTTAATGACAAGTTTTCAGAACTTTTAGATTTTGAAAACATGGAAAAGTTCTAACGAACCAGTTCCGTGTCCAAAGTTAAACATTTGACATTGCTAATTTCATTATTGTTAGAGCTACGAAGTTAGTTGATGCAACTTTGTACTATTTTTTTTATTCCGATTGAGATGATTAAAACAAAAAAAAACAGAAGTGATTATAACCTGCGGCATAAGTTACCACTTAATGATGTTTATTCTATAACGCGGACTAAAGATTGTTACACAAATACTCAGAACAATAACTTGCAGCAATTCTATGTAGGGAGACCGAGGCAGGTTCGGACACGGGGCACAATCGGACAGTTAAAATTTAAAATGTTAATACAATTTTAGCGCATGCGCATTTTCATGACATATTCGTCCATGCTCGAGGTGCTAGCCCTCTTAATTTTTTGTCAATAGCTGATGTTGTTAGACAATTAATCGGAATTTACGGTAAACGCTAGTTCACGTAAGTGTTTTTTAATTTACTTCGTAAGGATTTAGATGTCTTGAAATTCACATTTCTGTTTCGCACATAACCCCAATAGAAGCCTAGTAATATGACTATGAATTACATTTGAAATGAAGAAGTTCATGCGTTTGTAGCATTCGGAAAAATTAATTGTTTTATTATGCAACACACTGGGGCAGTTCCGTACATTTTCATTGTACCCACCATGTCCGAATGTGCCCCGTGAAGATATATCGGCTACCAAGAAAATGTATTGTTACAAAATGGTTCGTACTTACACACGAAAGACGGATAGATGTAATATATCAGAGTCAAATATACAGTCAGCAGTGCAAGATATTATATTATATTTTTATCTATAAAAAATGCATTTTTCTTTACGTCAAGTTACAGTATACCATTTTCTATATTTGTTTAAGCCTAACAGAAAGGTATACAAAACTTTATTTGCGGTATACAAAACTATACAAATCTAAAAGAACCACATGGTTTATTCCAATTTCAGATTTTCTGTTTCGTATAAAAAACCATGAAGTTGGAGTATCCCCTTTATGATGTATTGGTTCTTATATAAGAGGTGGTATACAAAACCTAAAATTGGGTATACAAAACTATACATAACCTATACAAAACTTACATTTAGTTCAATTTCAATTTAAGTCATGTGATACTCCAACTTGACTGACCCGAAATGTCACTTGGAGAAGCTGGATTAAACTATAATATAAAGAAATCCACACTGCATGATCGTCTTTAAAAAATTCTCGGAAAAGAAAATTGTACTCCTAACGAAGGTGAGACACGTCAAAATGAATATGTACCTACATCTAAGTATGTTACACGATAAGTCTTCTCTAATAATGAAGAACAAGAATTGCAGGATTATTTAATTCACACTTCCAACATGCATTTTGGCTTAACATACAAAAATACTCGCAGTCTTGCATATGAATTCGCTGTACGCCTGATTAAAAAATATCCTCCAACATGGGATAACAATAAAATGGCCGGAACAGATTGGATGTCAGGTTTTATGAAGAGACATCCTGGCTTATCGTATAGAAAACCTGAAAATACAAGTATGGCTAGGGCTACAGCATTTACAGCATAGTTACGAATTTAGTATAAGTGTTTTTATATAGGTTTTTTGATTTTATGGGTAATAAATTATCCACTGCAATATTGGCAGCTTCGCGAATTTCAGGTGGTGTACATTGCGTTTCATTATCAGAATTCATGTTGGTGAGGTTTTTATTTTGTATGGAATTTTTTGAATTTGATAATTTTAAATTAAATGTCACTTCAAATAATCAGTACTGCCAACTCAATTTTTTTTTAATTAATATCAAGAGATTAGTAGTGTGTCATAAACGATAACGTATTTTACAATATGTATTATTATTATAGTTTTCGTACAAAAAATATTGTATAAACTTCGTGCGTGAAACATTTCGCGAATTCGTGTCCATAAAGCGAAATATGATTTCACGCACTTGGTTCGTAAATAACTATTGTCCGAATCTGCCCCGGTCTCCCCTACTGTATTTCTTTCTTTGTTATATTTTGCTCTGAAGTTAAATTTGACTGTAGTTATTGATTTATGAAATAAATATAGAGTAAATAAAATACTTAGTACTTACATTTATGACGGAAGTATAAAACTCAAGTTCTAAAAGTAAGTGTGCGCGCGATATCTAGACTTATTGATTATGATAAAACTACAGAATTATACGTACATCGTAGATAAGCGTATCTTATCTTCTCTAAATAAAGGGAAGCGATATTAATAAAAAATATAGGGTAATGTCAGTATAGATAGACCTCAATAGATAGCATCTATCGGATGGACCATTACAAAATATGGCAAAAAACACTGTACTGAAGTTCAAAATATTAAATACAGTCAAATTCGAATTTTACAGGCAAATTTGCCACACAAATCGCTGAAATTGGCATACTGCTTGATGCAAGTTTCGTGAAGTCACCTCTCACACCTCTCACATCTAATGCACTGAATCCAATCATCACTTTTAACAGTCTGCCCATAACCTTCGCCGCAACCAACGCGTATGTTATCGAGATTAAATTTATCCTCATCATCACTCTCATCATGAACTGAAATTTCTGCATCCGAAGCTGAAGACGAGTCAACAATTTTCTTCTTAGATTTGGACAACTGCTGTTTACCTTTTCTTTTCGACGGTTTTTGTAATCTCGGTTTTAGTTTTTTTTCCAGTGTTTTGTTTTTTAGCCAACTGCTTAACTTTATAAGTTCTGTGATGTTATTTTTTCCATTAAGAATTACCGCGACATTACGAGACCTTTTCTCTAAAGTAGTCACAACTGAAGTTAGTGGTATGGGATCTGTGTGGCTCAGAGGAATCTGTTTGTGGTACTGAATTAGTAGAAACGTCTTCAGATAAAAATGAGTAGTTTGATATAGCATCTGGATTGAAAGGAATAATGCCGTTCATCTGAAACCTGATGCGGCGTTTTGATATTTTGCTGCATAATTCCATACATCTCCTAACAACTTTCCAAACTGAAGTCGGTCTATCCTCTTTGTAGGATTATTCATCATAACATTTTTACACCCATTGTAGTACTAACCTTTAAGCGACTTAAAGAACGACCTGTTCAACAGTTTTAAAAAGTGTGTCGTAGGCAGGCAAAGAAGAATAATGGTTTGCCCTTCTGCGTATTCCATCACTTCGTTCAAGTTGCAGTGGGAGGTGTGACCATCCAAAATTAACAAAGTTGCATGGCCTCTTGGCTTGCGAGGCACAAAGCGATACTTCAATCAGTCAAAAAATATGTCTGCCTTTGCGTAAGCAGATTTTTTTTTTTACATTTTTATAACAGTACCAGGTGGCATACCATCTTTCCATTCTTCTTTGCAATATATTCCTTTCATAATGCAATACGGAAGTAAGAATGAATCGTCCGCATTACAGCACGTTACAACGGAAATAGTCTCTCCCTTTTCACCCGAAGTTATTGTGGGTACACTTTTGGAACCTTTTACAGCTATTACTTGACCTGGCTGTTATCCAAATGAAGTCCGCTTTCGTCAACATTGTAGACGTTACCCGGCTTACCAAATAGCTGATGTTCAGTCATAATTTGTTCTAGTAACTTAAAATAGTTTTCAACGCTCTCATTATTAAGTTCTACCGAACGATGTTTTGATATTCCTTCAGATTTTCTGATGAATAAAGCAGGATTACGTCTTAAAAAAGAATTAAGCCAATCGTATCCAGCCATTTGTGTTGTGTGATAAAATGTGTGTTTAAGTTGTAGTGTTTCTGTCAGGCGGTATGCCGTTTTATGTACAGCATCCCAAGTTCCCTTTTTCCATTTTTTTGTTCTTCAGTCGTCTCTTTAGAGTTGATCTGCGGATTGAAAATGCTTTGGCTGCTGCGTTGACTCCTGTTGCATTTTGAACGGCGTTGAAGGCGCTCTCCAAATCAACTTGACGTCACTGGCTTCTAGTACTACCGCTTTTCCTTTTATAATCAGTCGGCATTTTATACCTGTGTAATTACCACAAAAAATATTAATTATTTTTAACAGGTTGACTGGTCCATATACACCAAATATCATTGGGACCATCTAACCCAAATATACAGGTTAGATGGATCAGCTGATATTTAGCTTAGAAAATTTCAGACGTTGCAATTTTGAGGTTAAAATGAAGAAATCGCTTTCTATTGATTGATCTACAGTCGACGCCACAAATGTTTGTAGTTACGTCATTATTATTTATTAAAATTCAGCATACAAAACAAATTCAGGTGCACCAACCGTATTTGCAATGAATTTGCACATTATTTGCACGAAATAAATAGTTGTCAATATTTTTAGGTTATGAACATTTTCATTTGATTTTCTTTTATGCTTTTCATTAGAATATGTACCGTAAATGCGATATTTTAATCGTGGTTGTGGTTATGCGTTTCGTAAAAGCCAATTTCCTGAAAATATATTATTAACGGTACGCGGTTGCCTGAAAGTGGTACCTGTTATTTGTAACCAAAGTGACCACAATCAAATAACGGTTATTATTGGTAATTTCCTTGTTGCAAGTTATCAAGTCAGGAGGTTATGTTTAAATTATTTGTATCAGCTTTAAAAAATGGAGGTAAGTATTTAATTTGTTACTAGTATGTTGTAATATAAAAGAATTTGTAGCCTTAAGCTTTCTCTTTTTTCCCTATAATTGAACTAAATTGAAGAATTATTTGTTATAGAATATGGACATAAAATGTGGATACTGCTCATTTGTTATTGCTAGAAATTATGAAACAGCATGTAGATACTTTCCATTGCATTCATGCCTTGCAGCATATGATCATGTCACTATAGATTCTAGAGGAATTGCTATGGCATATGAAGGAGAAAATCCAAACAACGAGAATGTGGAAAATAATTTAAACGATGACAATTTTAATACTGGTAGTAGAAAAATTATTTAGTTGTAGGTTTTAATATTTCCCCTTTTATTATATTAACAGAGCAAACAGACAAGTGGACTCATGAAGCAGTTCTGTTGCTGATAAATGTATATGAAGAGCAGCGGGAAAAATTTATGTCCCCCATGTTCAACAAAAAGCAAGTATGGCAAGTAATCAGTGATAAGTTAAAACAACATAATGTGCATATATGCCCTAAAACATGTGATGAAAAGTGGAGGAACTTGAAAAAGCAATATGAAAAAATTTTACAAGCCAATGATCAAACTGGATCTAATAGGAAGACTTGGATTTATTTCAAGGTATTTTTGCTACATTGTCAGGGATAATACATATATCTACAATTTTTTATAGCCACTGCATAACATTTTATTCAAAAATCCAAGCATAAATCCTATTGCTACATGCAGCAGCACCGGTATTATTAATATTAGAAATGATATAGAAGGCAATGTTGGGATGAAAAAAAGTGCGAAAGTATATAGATAGCAACACAGAATCTGGTATGAAATCTATATGTACTTCACATGTAATATCTACTATAATGTTAATATAGATTGTAGTACCAATAGCACCAAACACGAGAAGAAGCTCGAGAAAGGAGGCACCGAGAAAAAATTGAACAAAGGGAAAAAATATTTTAGTGGTTCACTAGCTACATGGAAAAAGATAAATCAGAAAGTTAATGCAAATTACAGTTTTAGTTTTGTTCGTTTTCTGTGACGTATGTTATAAAAGTTTAGCTCAAATTTGATAGCAATGAAAGGGATTATACAATTTTATTTAGAAAACTGAAAAATAAGGATATCTGAATGCTATTTCTAAGGTAGGTATGTACATTTTTCAATTTGAATTACCATAAGTTAAAATTTTAACTTCTTAGGTATATTAATCGAAAAATAATCCTTGAAATGTTGCCATCCAAACAAGTTTATGGATCCAGCTCGCAAGAAATATTAATGTAATAGAAGTTTGTGTGAAAACATCATATACTGGTCGTTTTGAGAAGAAGGATAAATAACGTCGCGAAGGGGTACGAAACTTTGCTAAGAAGTGGGGTCGCGTATACGTCTATCCCAGCGCTGTAGACTAGACTGTGATAGACTCATACACGACCCTACTTCTTGGCGAATTTTTGTACTCCTTGCCTCTTCCCGGCCTTATTTATTCTATTTCTCAAAACGACGGGTATATATGTATACATATTTATATTTAAGAATAATACATTTTATTTTATGTATATTATAAGAGAAATAAAAACATTGTTCTTTCAACATTTTATTTTATTAACAGTACACATGATTTCTTTAATTTGTAAATTATTTATTATTTAATTTAATTGCTGAGAGAGACGATCTCTTTTATTTGCACCAGTTTCTGGTTGATGCCTGATTTCATCTATATTTCCAATATTGTCTTCATTATTATCAACATGATGTATGTGAATTATATCATCTTGCAGAATACAAATATTATGAAGGATACAACAGGCTACTATATATTTTGTTATCCACTCAAGATGCCGCACATCCATATAATTTAAAATTCGAAAACGACGTTTTAGTACAGCAAATGCCCTCTCAATTGTTGAACGGCATTTGGCATGCAAGTAATTAAAATTTCTCTGTTGGTCTGTTAAATGTCCATTATCTTTGTACGGTGTAATGAGTTGAGGTGTGCAGGGATATGCTTTATCTCCAAGAAGGTGCACATCATTTGGAAATTTGTTTTCTGTGTCTGCTGTCATATACTGCCAAATTTCACTTCTTCTAAGGACTGTTGCATCATGCCTGGAACCTACTTCTCCGGCATAACAATGTGTAAATAGTAATTTGTTGTCACAAACAGCCTAGAACAGAAAAAGTAAATCAACATTTTTAACAAATGTGTCATAAAATCTGTATACCTACTTGTAAAATTATAGCTGCAAAATTTTTACGGCAGATGTAAGACTGTCCATTTTCTTTTGGCATAGGTATTGGTATATAAGTTCCATCAATACAGCCTATAGTGTCTGGAAAACCCATATTGTTAAAACCATTTGAAATGGTTTCTATTGTATTATTTCTTGGCCAAGAAATTATAGATGGTATTTTTAATAGAGCTTCTGTCACTCTTCTTACAGACCTTAATCCTGTTGCCTTTCCTATATTAAAGCGTGAACATATTGACCTAAAATATACACTTAATTAATCGTTGATAATTGAAACAACATTTATTTTTACCGATATGAATCTGGTGTGGAAAAGTACCATAGTGCTATTAATAACTGACATTTCGCATTTATTGTTGGATATCCACGGTCAACCAATGATGATGAAATGTCATCTTTAATTTCATTTAATACATTATTAAAAGTATTTTTGTTCATTCGAAAGTTTTCTTTAAATTCTGAATCAGTGAATTTGTCAACAACTTCCTCAATATAACTTGTAATTTTTGGGCGTTTTGCTAAACCTAATCGAGAATGTCCAAGTCATTGATAATTACAATTACAGTAAGACTATATTACACTCACGTCTTGTATGTTCATTGTCAGCATTATCACTATCACTGCTTGTACTTGTGCCACTGTCTGACGAGTCAGAGGACAAAAAAAAGTGTTAAATAATCCAAAAGCTACTTCTTTATCCATTTTGAGCTTGAATATTAACAGAAAAGTTTGGTTATGTTTATAAAACTCACCAATGCGTTCCCTTAACAGTCGTCCATTTTCAGTAACCGTAAAATACCTTGATCGTGGTTATGGTACAAGATTGGCATTTACGGTACATACTCTAAAACTCAATTCTTTGGTTAATATTTAATTTGAAAGATTGCAACTAACAGAATTATAACTAATACTTATAATAATATCTTATTTTACTGTTAATAAAGCTTCCGATTGTAAATTAGTTAATGCTTACAATATAATTGAATCGTATAAGTTCATTATTAAATATACAATTTTTAATTGAGTATACTGTAACAATGTAATTTAATTCATTATGCAATACCACAGAAAAAGGAAACACAAACTGTTTATTTAATAAAATAAAGCAAACAAAACAGCATATGCAAAACAAAATAGAAGGTATATAAAATAAATAAATAATGTCAATATTGAAAGAGAATAACACCAAGTGCAATTAAAAGTATATTTAATCCGTGTCTTCACTCTCATCTTCTGACACTCAATTGGTTTGTACAGGACAGTCGCAGTACTAGATGAAGGAACAGTAGGTGCGGCTTTGTTCTTGAATTTTAAATTATACACGGTACCCATAGAATTTCCCAAAGGCAAAACCAGGGGGTATGGAATACCGCCCGGGTAGAGGGGTGTCCGCGAAAAATTTTTAAAATTGTAAAGCCACGGAGGTGGTTTTTGAAGTATTTAACTAACTAAAATATAGGCGTATACGCAAGAACTTAAAAATTCGGTAGTAAATCTATTGTTTTTATTTCATTGAACATTAGGGTTTAAATGCGATATTTAAAAATATTTTTCTGTTAGAAATAGTATGTTTTATCTAGTATACAGTCGGGTCGTTGTGGGGAGGGGGAGGCAGGTGCCCCCGTGTTCCCCCCCCTGGATCCGCCACTGATTTGTACTATGTATATAACTTTGAATTAATAAGGAATAATTACACTTCAAAATACATCAGTAAACAGTTATTCTTGGCAACAAGAACTAAGTCATCTACCGGGCATCTTGAATTATAACCTAAAAACACACCGAGAAAAATGTTTTAATTTTATACTCATTACATCTTGATACTTACCACAAACTATTCAATTAACTTCTCTGTAGTTCTAAAAAGAGCTTTTAGCACAAAAAAGACGTGAATAAAGTAGAAAGTACGTTGAAAGCTAAAAGAGGCAAATAAATCATACTGAACAATGCAAAGCAAATAGCAAATGTGGATTTCTGTATTTTTGTATAGTTAAAGTTACATGCACTGCGATAGAAATTATTATGCTCTTTATTACGGGTCGATGGCCGCAGTGGTTAGGCGGCTGACTATTGTTGTGAGAGGACGATAGGTGCCGGGGTTCAATTCTCTGGAGGGACGGTGACTTTTTTTCAGAGAGTTTAATCCCGGATCGACTTGCCATTCGCTGTTGGGAGCAAAGTGATTAACAGCGCGGCATCATAAAAGGCGATATGATGCTGTCACAAAGCCATTGAACACAACATACACACACAAAAACTACACCGCGAGAGTTGCAGTGATAGCCAGACAAGCGATACAGTTTACGGAGTCACTGCAACTAAGCACCCACCACATATTAAAAAAAAAACAAAAAAAAAAAAAAAATTAACGACTTACTCGATTGTATTCTATCTCACTTCAAGTAATGTATTAGCTGTCTTCCATTTACAAATATATCAAAAAGATCCTAAGTAACTGATATATTCATATCAAGACGTATCACACCCACATCCAATTGTAAAAGGAGGTTTTGATAGCTGTCTTCCATTTACCGCAAATATCCGTTTGTATCACATCCTTTCAGTTGTGACGTCATGTTAGACCATTCCTTTTAGTGGGATCATTTTGATACAAACTGATATTTGTTGCTCCCCACTTGCCGATCAGGCACTACCTCAGGAGGTAGAGACTTTTGATACTTTTGGATCAGATAGGTGAAGGGGATACGATTATCAACCATTTTTATTTTTCCGGTGTTATGGTTACGCTTGTTAGCGTATTTATAGTTACCTAATAAGTATTTACGTCTAGAATTTGAAATTTTATAAATTTCATCCAAAAATACTTGCGGATTTAGTTGTTCGTTTATATAAGTAATACATCTATTGTGACCTACAATCTCGTAAATGTATGAAATAATTAAAGCAAATAAATATATAGTAACAAACAACGAGGGAAACGTTTTGATACGTGACAAGGGTAAGATTATCAATTTAGATATTTATTGCATCCTTTTATGCATGATATATTTATATTTATACAGATAGCAATGAATTATTATGGATTCCACAGGCTTACATAAAATATAATAATGGTAATGAAGCATATATTTCAACTGAAGAGGTTACCCCAAGCAAAAATTGCTCAAACAATAAAGTGTTCGCGTTATGCGGTGCAAAACACTATTAACCGATACCGACTCGCCAATAGAGAACTTATGGCATATTTTAAAAGAAAAGGTTTGTAAGCACAACCACTCCTCCAAAGAAGCGCTGAAACGGACCGTTCTACAAGAATGGGCGTCTATTTAGCCAGAAATATGTAATAAACTCGTGGCTACTATGCCTCAAAGAATTACTAATGTAATAATGGCTGCAGGAGGTAGCATTAAATATTAATTTACCTGATAAATAAAAACACAGTTTTACCGTAACGCTGAAACATATACCCTGCCTATAACATCTGGCAGTAACTGTATATCAAGAAAAGACTTACCTTTGTCATGTTTAAATTTTTATCATTGTTTTCCTCCATACTTTAAACAAATATTACTGAGAAACACAATCCAAAATTTATATTTTATGAATGTCAAAAAGTCAAAACACAACCAATCTCACAAAACTGTCAAAATTAATATAACTGATCATACAGATCACTTGACAGATGCTATTTCAGTAAATTACAGACGTATGGCATTGAATATGCTAAGATGTATGTAACATACTCTAATATCACGCTTATGTAGGTACACGTATATTTTTAACATTCGTGGCGCCGACTGTAGAAAAGTTTTGGTTGAAAAACGTAACTCCCAATATAATACACTCATGTTCATTATATATACGTCCAAAATTCGACCATACCTAAAAATAAAATATAGAAAGAACTTACTTTTTTAACCTCCCACATACACCATAAAATAAACACACTAATGGACTCTTACCGCCCTCTTACTAATTGTTACAAAACTACAGCGCTAGCCCATCTAACCCGGTGATCCATCTATACCGAAATTACTCTACTTTAATGTGTATATATTAAGGTAGAAGTACCTATACGTCTTGTTATTGCATTGATTGGTATGATAGATGTAGGGAGTTCCTATTACACGGTTTTCGCAAAAAGCAGGAAGCATAAAGTGTTCTAAATTTGTATACATTTTATCCAGGGAAGCTTGTAGATTTTCCTGTAGGAGCGTTACGTAGGCTACCCCAGTCAACCTTCCTTCAATTGCGACTAAATTTCCTACACTAGACTTGGAGAAACTACCCCATAACATTAGAGTACCACTACCATGTTTTACTGTCCGCTGCCAGAAGTGTTCTTGTAATCCCTCAGCTTTACGATTCTTGTGAATGTTAGAAATAAACATTGTAAAGATGCCGCGGGAACTACATTCATAATATGTCTGTAGGCATTCAGACATAATATACATCTATATAGAACATCTATTACATGTTGGGTGGGATTTTTTGGACTTGATATGATGAAATGAAAAGAATTAATTAGAACCTTGATTAGGTCGTAATATGTGAACATAGTAAAAGTATAAGATCTAACATATTTTTATCTGATAGAAATTAGTTAATCAAGTTCTTATGAATTTCTCAAATTTAAGTTGAGTAAGAGTGAAATTTCAGAAATTTAGTATGATAATCGTTTATATCTATTGCTACATGTATGTTTATTTTTGCATGTTTATACAGTTGCCAACATTTTTTAAGAAAAAATCCTGTAACTCCTTTCTCCATGCATTGATTGACAGAAACATGCTGTGAGAATGATTCACAATAACACATTCGAAGAATGGTAGAAATCTTTATTTTGAGAGGTTACATACAAGTCGTAATATAAATGATAAGATTGCTTTATCTACTGTCAAATAGTTTTTAAAGTATAATGCTAACTATATGATGTAAGTGCTCATTAAACCTAATAAAAAAAACATTACTATCTATTGATGCACTACCTGTTTGTATGTATGTAATACATGCTGTATCTTACTATGCTACGCTTCTTCATGTTCAACACATCCACATTGACATTTCAAGTCGTTCATATATTTAAATAGCTCATCATTTTCAGGAAAGTAGTTTTTCCAACCCCAATTAATCAGGTTATCTTTTTTATTAAGACATACATTATGCTGACACATCCGACGAAGCAATTGGTATATAATTCCGTAAATGTGTATATCTTGGCTGCCATCTCTTGTTTTACAGATACCTGCGATATGCAAAGGATTCCTTCCAAACCTGTCAACACTTTCCACATTTTTTTTGTCATGACATAGTTTATCTATAACCTCATATGTATCTCCTCGTATAAAAGCTTTATGTAAAATCTGCTCTTCAGAGAGAATATTTAGTACATGCAATTGTTTCTTATCTGACATTTTCTTATAATATTCAATAATTTGCTCGGTTGTGAACGATGGTTGGTTGTCCTTTTTGATTGGTTTTCTTTTGTCAATGAGAAACAATAGTGAACATAAGAAATCTCTAAAGATATTATAACGAAATTCAGCAATTTTATTTTCGTTGAGTTTACTTACTATTTCATCTAAATACTCTATGGATGACGTATCAACTTTGCCCTGAAATTTCTTGCGCGGTATTTTCTCTCCAAGCACTGCTTCCAGAGCCAATACTTGAAGCGATGATATATACTGTTTTAAATCATCTGAATCACGCTTAATTTGATTTTTGTTATTAAACGAACTTCTTTTAATTGCCATTTTCACCAGTTCTCCGTAGATTAAAAACTTACTGTCGAAGCATGCATTGTTTTCTTGCATTTCCGGCAAAAACTTAAGTAGATATAATGGAATTGAAATGATCTGCTCTGAATCTTTGTCGGACAATTCATTTTTGATTTCTGGTGAAAATTTCGTCTCTATATATTTTAAGCAACATTGGAGATCCAATCGGTTTAGCTTAAACTCTTCTATATGGATACCTGCAATATTATCCGATACATTTTTCTTTGCCCTTGAAGCTAATATTATAGGAATTCCATCATTCTGTGTGCATGATTGAATGAGTTCTGATATTTTTGATATATTATTATTTAATTTATCATAAGAATCCAAAATGATAATTAAATTTTTTTGTTTTGCTGGTTGCTTGTAACTAGACAAAAATTTTTTAAATTTATCAACTAAAGTTGAACTAGGCAAATCTAGTAAATCCAAATATTTAATTTTTCCTTTACTCTCCTGCAGACGTTTAAGTAAAAACGTTTTACCAATACCTAACTCACCAGTTATAACCATCATTTTAGAGGTGTTTCCAGCATCGATGTTGCGAAAAAGTTCCGTTTGTGTAATTGTGTTACCCTGTTCATCTGTTAAAACGCGCTCTCCAAAGAACTCATTTCTTATGGAATTATTTGCAGCATTTCTCTGCATGTCTACATAATTCTTTAGCAACTCTTGAGGTTTCACTGGAAGTCCCGATTTGGTTTTTAGCAATTCAATAATTTTTGCAGGAGTATAGTATTGGGCTGATGTATTTCCTTTCTTTATAGAATCATAAACATTTGTTTGGATCAAGACTAGATTGATTTCCAGCTTTTGAAGAAGTTTTTTACCGGACGATGTGTTTATAATATCATCTGCGTTAACAAAGACTCCAGGTTCTCCTAAATTTGTTAAATTTGTTTCGTTAAAATTACCAACTACAATACAACTATGTTTAAATTCCTTAGCAGTATTGAAAATATTTAAATCATCATCATCTAAGATTGCTGGTACAACCTTATATTTCCACAACTCTAAAAGAAGTGATTCTAACGTACGTGGTGTACTTAAGTAATATCTTTCTTTGGGTAATACGTAGTCTTTAAACTGCTTTACGATGTCGTTATCTAATTTTTTATCTTTATTCGTGACATATTCATTCCATTTAAAGTCAACGGATAATTCTTTCTTTATTTTAGCGGCTACACAACTAAATAAATAGCGGTGAATTTCGCTATCGTTTGCATTATTTATGATTGTGACATCATTTTTTAAAACGATTTCATTCCACGTTTCATATATCGTTATATTATCATAAATTTGCGAAAGAGGAAGCAAGACATTTTTTTCTTTCAGATAAAATGCTTTTAAATTCATCTCAAAGACTTTTTTGGTCAGTCCTACTTTGTGTAATTCGTCTTCATCAAAAAAAGCTCTTACATGGTTGATAATACCTTTACCTATACTCTTGCAAATTTTATTGAGATTAAATTGGTTTAAAAACCAATAGATGTTTTCAACACTGTTCACACCAGATTCTGGGCGCATCCCATTGGTATACTTACACCACCCAGTGTTGAAAGGCAGCAAATCAGTGATTAGTTGCTGAAGTTCTGGATTTTGTGGTAACTTCTCAAGTGTCTTACTATCATCATATAGGTTAGAACTTAAATCACCACTACTGAACAACCCAAACAGTATATTCTCATCGTCAATATCTTTTCGAATGTCACAGTTCTTGTTCATAATGTTTATAAATGCCTTATCACATGATGACTTAGTTAACATAGTTACCTTTTTTTCTACTTCTTTGTTATTTGTTCTTAATTTAACTTGTAGTAATAGTAGATATGTAGGCCTATTTTTGAACTTCACCTTTGCTATAACATCATCGAATGGATTAGCAATTCCAAAATTATTACGAATGGTATAATCCTCAATGTTATCATTCTTGGAATATTTACTGGCCAGAAATGCTATTATAGCGAACTCGTACAAGTTTCCATGAGGTTCACTCAACGGTGTTCGATACCTTGTCACTTTTTCAGCTAAAACAAAGAACTAATATTAGATTGTGCGTATTATTCGTGAACATTTTTGCTAGGAAAATATGTATAGCCATACTATAAGAAGAACGTAGTCAAATTATATACAGTGTGGAAACCACTTATGGAATAAAATTGTTTGTGTCCTTATTTTAGAAAATTATAAAAAACACCGGGACACGTCAACTTGTAAATTCAAGTGTGCGCTTTTTAGACATACATTTGAATGTACAGGGTGATTCACACAAATCTAGCATAGTCCATGATGTTTAATTTTAATGGAACACCCTGTATATTTTGAAAGCTCCTTAACAACCTGATTTCAAAGAACTACATTATATAGGGTATATTATTAATAATACAGGGTGAAACTTAAAATTATTTATGTATAATTCCCTTCAATACATTTATCTCCAAATTTATCTTCAGTATAGTAGGAAAAATGTAAAATAAATAATACCGTATACGCTCATGGATATTTTTTTTTTCCCCAGACCCGTCCGACCTATAGCCACCGGTAGGCACCGCAGCCATCAGGCTTATTGTGCCACATCTGTTTGTTCAAGTCACCCACTCTAGCACGGCAGTCCCCTCCACTAACCTGTACAGGTCCCTAACCGAGTGGGTAAGGTATATCTCTGGGTCTCCTTTCGTTATCCCAAACAGATTCTGCCTTCTGCGATCTAGTGCCTCGCAGTCGCGTAGGATGGATATTGGTTTTGCTAACATTTTTTCTCATCAATAGCTAAAGACTGTCTAACCCAACTTACCCATCCAAAATCGCCTGGTTGAGTCGATGTAAGACGTCTATACGCCAATGATTAAACAAAATCGGTAAATAATCTGAGTTATTATCTGTCAGTTGTTGATAGTAGTGAATAGGGAATAGTAAACTTTTAATTGAAAACTTATTTCTTGTGCAAAAAGTAATTCGTAAAGTAAGTTGTATTTTAGTAACAAAAAGTATAAATAAATAATTTTAAGGTTCAGCCTGTATTATTAATAATATACCCTAGATGATGTAGTTCTTTGAAATCAGGAGGAGCTCCCAAAAATATAAAAATATACAGGGTGTTCTATTAAAAATAAACATCATGGACTATGCTAGATTTGTGTGAATCACCCTGTACATTCAAATATATGTCTAAAAAGCGCACCCTTGAATTTACAAGTTGACGTGTCTCGGCGTTTTTTATAATTTTTTTTCATCCTGTTATGCGTCTAGCGAAAGGCATGAAGGAGAATCGTGATGTGATTCACTCCAAACGAAAAAATTGGGGAAGAAAACGAATAATAATGGAAAGAAGTGATAGAAATTTGATTGCTATTGTGAAGAAGAATACACAGACATAGAGGGAACTACACCGAGACACACAAGCTTGAGGTAAAAGTAGTTCACGTCGAACTTTGAATAGATGATTAGCGGAATTGGGGTTGAAATCACAACAACCAACAAGACTAACAAGAAAGCCTCGCTTAATTGAAGCTATGAGGAAAAGACGATTAAGAAAGGCCGCTTTAAAAGACTCTCTAAGCTGTAATTTTTACTGCTAAATAAGTGAAATTCACGTAGTGGTAACACTAATATGGCAATGGACTGTAGATATTTTTTTTTAAATGGCACTACCTACATATTTTGTTATACCGATAAGTTTTTCATTTTAATACCTTTCGAATCATTACCATTAATTTCAATGTTTTATCTCAAACTTTTCAATATATTTTATACTTTTGACACAAGCTAAAAGCTTTCCCAAGCAGTTTGAGTAAGTGTACTGTAAAAATATCTAGGTGGCCATGCGATTTTGTTTGTCACGTTTTATTTAATTTGATTTAACTTAGCACCTGGCAGAATGGATCAAATTAATGTGAAATACATCAACGATGTAACTACATAACTTATTACAGTCTTTGGGATTAGGACAGCAAACATAACCTACACAACTTTAATATCGAAAGAAAGCCAAAAATGAGAGTAAATAGTATATTATAATATAAGTGTATAAGTAGGCCTTTAAAGCATGCGCAACATGTTTAAAAGCTCAAACGTCAAGTTGGGTGGAAATTATCGTCTAGCTAGTGGTTATGTCGAAGAATCATCCGCAAACAAATTATGTGTTTCCAAACGTATCGCTGGTGCTGTTAGTGGAACGGGTGTTGCATCAACGTCATTAGATATTGACAGCCCTGTTATCACAGAAAACCGGAAGATCGAATGTGCTAATTCGCTATTAACCAAGGACAACAGTTTTGAATATTCTGGACTTAGAATTTTCAACAATAATAATTGTACCATTAATGTTTATTTGGAAAAGAAACAATTAGGCGACTTTAAAACACCCCGATTTTGCACGCAAATGCGTTCGAGATACCAACATTATGATGCAGGTATAATAAAATAGTATATTATGACACTAGTGCATAATCAAGCTTTTAAAGCACGAGTAACGAGTTTAAAGCCACGACGCAAAGCGGAGTGGATTAAACGTTACGAGTGCTTTAAAAACTAATTATGCACGAGTGACATGTACCTATATGTCATTTGACATTTCACTGGACTATTAAACGCTTGGGATTGGCTGTTACCAAGCAACCTTTATACGCACGCCGTGCGATAAAGGCCCGATTATGCACGCTTATGGGTGTGTTTTGATTGGTTTATGATGCATGGATACTAAAAAATCTTCTATTTAACTAAAATATTTCCTTCCTTTTATCAAATATAAAATTTATAATATATTTGGTAAGGCATCCGCATTGTCATAATAATAAAAAAAACTGCGAACACATGTCACAGCTTCAAATAACAAACCAATTACCGGCCAAGCGTAAAGCATAAGTAAAGTCCATCAGTGGAATAATGAACCTATTTCGCCCGATCGTTGATATTTTATACAGCTGGCCCACACAAAGGTGCTCTGCGAGCTCTTTCAAACACCCGCGCTGCACACTTCTCTCCCTTGACGGTCTAAAACTAAGCCGTGATTTTAACGGGATAGTTCGCTGCATTTACTCCAGCGCATAGGCAAAGGATAGATAGAAACGACGCTACATTGAACGAAAAAGGAACATTCTAAAGCCCCATCTATACAACTTGTAGAAAAAGTAACTCATGCAAATAACCTTATAATACAGGTTTCATTAAAATTATCTCGGGTACGCGGGTAGTTTAAATATAAATTTCTGTACTATAATGAATCTGTGGAATTTCGTATACCTGTAATTCTACATATCACCAAAAATTGACAATTCTCTTATGCGAAAACAGAGAACTCAATTTAGGCGATATATAGAATTCATTGATTAGAAAGACTTAAGATCCGAACAGAACTGCTAAAAACTACAATGCAATGAAAAAGCCCGTATGACACGATGAATTTTAACGCAAATTTTAATTTAAATTTTAAATGTAAGCATAAGCAGAATAATGGCGATTGCTGCATGTCGATTGTCACCGACAAGCAGACGAATTGTAACGAATGTGCAGTGAGAAAATGGGGACATTTAAAAATTTAATTTTTAACAGCTCTATGCTATCTATTGAAAAAAAATTATCTCCAAAATAGACAATTTTAATGATAAAGTGATTATAACATTTGCGAATCGAAAAGAACGTAAAATAGACTTAATTAATAAAAAATAATTTGTTAGATAAATAGTGTCTATAGAGACTCTTATTTTTTGCGAACCGAAAATAACGTCGAACAGACTTGACTTATAAGAAATAATTTTTTGTTAGCGAAGTAGTGCTTAGTGCGTGACTTATTTTTTCTTGTGTGGCAATTGACAATCGTTCCAGAAATCTAATATTTCAACACAGAAGGCGGAGAAAGGACGATAAAATCGATGGGAGGATTTACAAGGTAATTTTTTTTCAAAAATTCCAGAACACCTTAAAATTTTTATCACGAGCCGCCACTGAATGACAGCTTAATAACGAGAATGCTCACCAACAACTCGCAACAGAAAAAAAAAGAAATTCCAAGAAAAAAAAACTCAAGAAAAACTCAACCGTGACATAGAAGGCATGTATTAAGACGACTTTACTCGCTGCTCGGACATCAGGATCGCAGTGATAGCCTGCTTAAATGTATGGAAAGATAATGATTTGGTCTGAAGAGACAGGTGGTTCCATATATTTGCACAAACATACTTAAAACCTCTTTTAAACTGCTGAATAGAGTGATAAGGAACATCAATGAGATATCTTCTGCGAATATTGATGTTGTGCACATCAGTTCGAAATTTAATTTTCTGGACTAAATATAGTGGCGTACCAGAATTTAGAATTTTATACAAAAAGCAAGAAAAGTGTAACTGTCTTCGTCTTGACATATTTAACCAATTTGCTTCAATGAGTTTATGTGAAATTCTATGACCCCTTCTAATACCAAATATAAATCTAAGACATGAGTTTTGTAAAACCTGAATTCTATGCATGTCAAGTTGGTCTAAACATGTATTATAAATTATATCACAAAAATTGAAATGAGAAAGAACCACACTGTCACACAAAGTTTTTTTTATAGTTGTACTGAGCAAATGTCTGTGAGAATATAGCAGCTTCAAATTGAAATAAGCTTTTCTAATACACATGCTTATATGACCTTTAAATTTCAATTTATTGTCCATTACCAAACCTAGATTTTTCACCTCCTTATGGCACTTCAGTTGTACATTGTTAATATGAAGAACGAAGTTTTCCATAACCGGTGGCTTACTTCTAGGACCAGAAAACATTATAAATTTGGATTTATTCTCGTTAATATCAAGGAAATGTTGTTTAGCAATAATAAAAAGATTGTTCAGATCTACGTTTAAACTTTCAATAGCCGTCGCGGCATCCCCAACATGAAATGATTTATATACCTGAGTGTCATCTGCATACAAGTCGAGAGAGCATGAGAACCTCTGAAAGAAAAATAAATGGGAAGTGTAAATTGAAAAAAGCAATGGGTCCAGTATGGATCCCTGTGGCACTCCGGATTTTATTGATTTAACATCGGAAGATAAATCGTTGACAAGGACGTATGATTCAATTTTGTTCAGAATTAATTTATATTTGCAAGAATTTCATTTTATTTTACATTGAAATTTATGTTGATTTCATTTACACTGTTTTTTGTATTAACTATATATCAGTTATTTGTTTTTACTGTAAAAAGATCTTTGTTGGGACGGATTTCTTGTGAGATTTCTCCGTCAATAAAGGTGTATTACTCAATAAAATGAGTATTATTTTAATATTCAAATAAGTATGTTTTTATAATATAAATTAAAAATTGTCTCTAATAAAAGTCTAACAATAGAAAGAAGACTAACAATAACTGAAAGAATACGCCTCTGAAATAATGTAGGAAAACTGACCATCATAAGTAGTAGGGTTTAATAAAGGCCTATATTTTACTGCTAGCAGGTAAATATGTGTATTTACTTGCTTGAGATTTAAAATTATAATTATGGAGGTTATATACACGTTCGATCTGTATTGTATCCCCTGTGGCCTCTTTCTTAACCGAAGATGTCCGATGAATATAATACGGCAAGTGGAAAGTATTATTGATATGAATCCATCAGCAGGAGGAGACATTACTTTAAAAACAGATAGTACGTGAAAGAATTAGTATACCGAACGCCAGCCTCGATCGAAGAAAATATACGAGAAAGAGTTTCAAAAGCTTTTTTATCAATTACTCTTGAAGTGTCGAGGAGAGTTGAAATCAATTGTCAAAAAATTCATACTTCCATAAGATGAAAGAATATTTTTGGGCATTTTTTTCTTCTTTTCGTTTTCGATCCAATAATATACCGTTGCTTATTTCTTTTTAACATTATGCATACATACATACTTTCATCTTTTCGAAATATCTTTAAAGTTATCTCGAAATTGGATACAACATTTTTGTAGCTTGTGTCCAAAGTATGAAATATCTTGAAAAGTTTAAAGATAAAACATAGTACCTATTTAATACACATGAACCGAAAAGTAAAATGAGAAATTTATCGATCTAACAAAATATGTAAAATGCCATTTAAAAAATTAAGTTATCTAAAAACGAAGTTCCGGAAATGTGTAAATCACTTCTGACAATCGGAGGTAGGTTAACTGAATGGTGTTATGCAACAGGGAACCAGCCATTACTAAAAACCACAAAAACATATAAAGTTGGTTTCCTGTTGCATAACACCATTCAACTACAGTCGAATTTTGGATCTTGTCCGTTACGTCATGAGTAATGTCAGTATGAATCGACTCATATGTCATGTTGACATTTCTCTCTAATGTACGTTAAATGTCGGTGATGAGTATTTTGTTAGTATTTTATTAATGATTCGTTAACAAGAACAACTCACAAACTGATATTAACCGAAATACTTTATTGTTCATACACGATACACATATGATACAGTACAGTTAACACTACATACATATTTGCTATATCTTCTTACAACTACTGCGCGCACGCGCACAACTATTTCTATTTTTACGCAAGCTTGTAATTGTATTCCAACACCCCCCTTCAATTAAAGCTTATAATTTTATAACATACCTAACTGTACCCTTAAATAGGCGAACTGTTGCGTATTTAGCCCTTTTGTTAATATATCGGCAACTTGTTCCTTACTTGAAATATATATGGGTTCAATTATTTTCAATTGAACTTGTTCTCTTATGTAATGATACTTTATGTCCACATGCTTTACTCGTTTGTGATTTAAGGGGTTTTTAGCTATTGCTATGCACGCCTGGTTATCTTCAAATATTTTTATTGAATTTGTCTCTACACCTAAATCTAACAGAAGTCTTTTAAGCCAAATAGCTTCAGTTGTTGCATTACATAATGAGATATATTCTGCTTCGGTAGATGAGAGTGATACAACTGGTTGTTTTCTAGTTACCCAGGAAACAGTGTTTCCATATACTTTAAATACATACCCAGATACAGATCGACGATCAGTATCATTTCCACAGTCAGCATCTGCATAACCTATCAATGGTTCTGCATCTTTGTTTTGTGTATATGTCAGTTCACAATCAGTAGTACCCCTCAAATACCTTAGTATACGTTTTAAACATGTCCAATGCATTTCGGCGGCACAATTTTGAAATCTACTTAAATAATTTATTCCAAAACTTAGATCAGGTCTAGATGCCAACATCACATACATTAAACTGCCTATTAATTCTCTATACGGTTGCTTAGTGAGCTTTGTTGAACATTTTTCTAGTTTTAGATTTTGTTCAATGGGCGTACTAATACTATTACATTCACTCATCTTAAAATTATTTAACAGTTTCAAGATATACTGCTTTTGACTTAATTTTAGCGAATTTTCATTTTGATATACAATATTAATACCCAAAAAATATTTTAACTTGCCTAAATCTGTCATTTCGAATTCAGTATGTAAACTATCTTTAATAATATCGATTTCAGACTGTAAATTTGAACAAATAATTAAGTCATCTACATACAGTACTAAGAGAATTTTACAATTTTGTGTGATTTTGACGTATAAACAGTAATCATTTTTCGAACGAATAAAACCTAATTTAATAATAAATTCATTAAATCTAATGTTCCAACAGCGTGGGCTTTGCTTGAGTCCATACAATGGTCTTTTGAGTTTACACACAAGGTTTCCTTTTTCCATTCCCTTTGGTTGATGCATATATATATCTTCATCCAAATTACCGTTCAAAAATGCCGTCTTCACGTCCATTTGATCAAGGCACAGTTCTTCATGAATTGCTAAAGCTATCAATGTTCTTATGGTTGTTAGCTTTGCAACGGGGGCAAAGGTTTCTTCATAATCTATTCCCTGACGTTGTAAATAGCCTTTTACAACGAGTCTTGCCTTATATTTGTTAGTTCTACCCGTTTCATCTTTCTTTACCTTGAAAACCCATTTATTATCCAGAATCTTCATTTCTGTTTGCGGCTGAACTAACTCCCAGGTTTCGTTTTTCATTAAGGACTTGTATTCCTCTTGAATGGCATGCTCCCATTTTTCTTTTTCGGGCGATTTTCCAACATCTGCAATGTCTTGAGGCACATCTACTATAGCATCTGCATTAAGAGCCAATACAGAAAAATCATAGTCAGAATGCCAAGATGGTGGGTTACGACTTCGTTTCTGTGGAACGTCACAGCCTTCTTTCTGTTCTTCTTTTTCTGTTCCAGTTTCTTCAGTTTCTTTATCTTCAACAATCGCACGAAGGTCACTTTCATTTTCATTTTGTATTCCATCATCAAATAATGAAATACCTTGCTGCACTACACTTTCATTAAACAGCACATCTCTTGCAATTATCACTTTGTTTTGTGCATTGTCCCACAACCTGTACCCATTTACACCATATCCAACCATTATGCACCTTTTTGTTTTAAAGTCTAATTTAGAGCGTACTTCCTTGGGTATATGTACATAAGCATGACTTCCAAAAACTTTTAGCCCAGATATATTAATTGTTTTTCCAAACCACAATTCAGCTGGAATCTTTCCTGATGTTGCGCTTGTTGGACTTCTATTGTACAGATATGCTGCTGTTAGTACACTTTCTCCCCACAGCTTCTTGTCCAAATTTGAGTTAAAGATCATGCAACGAGCTTTTTCTAACAATGTTCTGTTCTGTCTCTCTGCCACACCATTCAATTGTGGCGTGTATGGTACTGTGTGTTCTAAAGCAATTCCTTTACTTTTACAAAAGGTAACAAATTCTTTTGATATATACTCTCCTCCATTATCACACCTAAATCTAGCTATTTTAGCATTAAATTTTGCACTAGCTTGTGCTTCGTATTCAATTAGATGTTTCACTACTTCACTTTTATTTGATAGCAAAAATACCGTTGTGAAATGGGTAAAGTCATCAATTACTGTCATAAAATACCTTTTGTTGTCCCATGTAGTAGGTGAAATTGGACCACATACATCAGAGTGCACAAGCTCTAATGGTCTAGTTGAACGTGTTGCTTTATGATTAGAGAATGGTAAACGAGTTTGCTTACCTGCAATACAAACTTCGCAGTGTTGGTTGTAATCTCTCTTGATTGTACTTGGTGATATGTCCAATCCTTCAACTTCTTCAGTCGATGCTAATTTCATCATACCATGCATACCCAAATGTCCTAATCTTTTATGCCACAAGTCAACTTTATTTTCTTCCACTATATGTGCATGTTCCTTCTTCACATTGTATAGTGACAAGGATAATTCATAGAGTTTCCCATTTCGCATTCCTTTCGCTACTAGTTGTTCATCCTTGTAAATGCTAACTTCTTTATTTTGAAAAATCACAACCATACCTTTTTCCTCAATTTTTCTAATTGAAAACAAGTTATATAATAATTGGGGAACGTACAGAACATTGTATATTACAATTTTCCTAGATGTTCCATCAACATCTGACATAACCTCAATATCACCTATACCTACAGCATCTAACATTTGCCCTTCTTTGGCAACAGCGATTTTAATTCTTTCTTTTAAATGTCGTAGATTTTTAAAGTAAATTTCTTTATTTACCATATGTTCACTCGCTCCAGAATCGAGACACCAAATAATTTCTTTGTTCTTACCATTATCTCTACTCTCTACTATAAATGCTATTTCATCTTTACTTACTGTTAAATTTCCACTACTACTAGTGCTACTTGATTTAACATTTTTACTGCTGCTACATTGCTCGGTTTTCTTATATTTGCATTCCATTCTTTTATGTCCAACCTTTCCACAGTTATAGCACTTATATTTAAATTTTGTGTTACCAGAAAATGCAGTACTAACCTTTAAACTATCATGACTTGTATGTTTACGTTTAAGTTCGTTATCCAATAGTTTATTTTTGACAAAATTTAGGGTGAGGTTCTTTTCTTCCATTGTATCAAACACAGTTATTATTTGATCGAATGTTTTGGGGAGAGTTAACAATAAGTGACTTATTATATCTAACTCCTCCATTTTCACTCCAGAATTTTTAAGTTCTCGTATCATTTTATCAAATTCCAATAAATGGTTTTGTAAGGTTTCATTTTCATTATATTTCATTGCCAGGAGCTTTCGTCTCAGTAATAACTGACTTTTTATGCCCTTCCTTTCAAAGATTTCTTTTAACGTTTCCCATACTTCAAACGCTGTTTTACAATCTTTTACTAATTCTGGGTGACTATCTCCAATTCTTTGTATAATTACAGACTTACATTTTCTGTCCTTTTTCTTGATTTCTTCATCGGTTAAATCCACTTCTTTTTCTATATACGACGATAAATCTTGTGCTTCTAAGAGTGTTTGAACGCGAAACTTCCAGTTGCTATAATTGTTTCTATCAAACACAGGAATTTTGTACTTTTCATCCTCCATGTTTGACAACGTTGATTTTCCAATTTCACAATCGGTACACACAAAATAAACAACCCAAATCGCTTTCTTATTCCCTCTTTAAATGGTGCCTGGGCCCATAACCTGTTAGTATTTTATTAATGATTCGTTAACAAGAACAACTCACAAACTGATATTAACCGAAATACTTTATTGTTCATACACGATACACATAGGATACAGTACAGTTAACACTACATACATATTTGCTATATCTTCTTACAACTACTGCGCGCACGCGCACAACTATTTCTATTTTTACGCAAGCTTGTAATTGTATTCCAACATATTTTACCCATATCTGTGTTTAATTACGCTGTTAATGACGTAACGGACAAGATCCAAAAATTCGACTGTATATTTCAAGTGGAGGCAGTAGAGACTGAATTGTTGAAGTGTTAAAAAACTAACAAAAGTGGTTATGTTGTGAAATACCAAGATACACTGTAAAAATAAATGACACTCTTAATGTTGAAAAGGACAAAATTTATTAAGAGACTTTAAAGTGATAAAGTTAATACTCGAGATAATGTTGATTATCTTGGTCACAATGTGAAATATAACATAATTCAATCCTCAGTAGACAAAACCAAAGCAGTATGTAAATTCCCTAAACTCACTAATACGAAACAAGTCCAAGGTTTTCTAGGATTGACACGGAACATTCGAAAATTCATTGCCGGTTATGCGCTAATGGCTAAGTCGTTAAGCGACTTACTCAAGAAAGATGCAAAATTTGGAGAAGCACAGGAGTTAGTTTTTAATCAGCTAAAAGAACTGTTAACGAATCGGCCAGTGTTAGCAATATATGACCCCGAAAAGGAGATATAGGTACGTACAGATGCAAGCAAATTTGGTTACGGTGCCATATTACTTCAAAATGGAGATGATAATAAATTCTACCCTCATGCATTACATAAGTAGGAAGACAACTACAGCAGAACAAAATTATAGTAGTTACGAATTGGAAGTTTTGGCAATAGTAGTAGCTCTTCAAAGGTTTAGAGTTTATCTCCTTGGTATTCCTTTTAAAATAGTAATTGACTGCTCCGCTTTTACAATGACGATTAAGAAGAAAGATTTAGTTACAAGAGTGGCTAGATGGGCACTCTTACTAGATGAATTTAATTACCAGATAGAACATAAAAGCGGACAGAAAATGAAACACGCGGATTCACTGTCCAGAAATCCAGTGATGCTCACAGTGAATTCGAAATTCTTGCAAAATCTTAAAGTAGCGCAGGAGGAAGATAAGAATTTAAATACAATTCGAAAGTTAATAGAGGCTGGATATGAACATAAAGACTATTTTCTCTGAAATGTTTTACTGCACAAGTTTTACGATGATAGAGACCTACTGGCTGTACCTAACCAAATGAGCTAGGATATTTTACGAAGAGCACACGAAGAAAATGGTCATTTTGCTGTTAGAAAGACTGAAAACTTCATATTACGAAAGTATTGGATTCCAAAGTTAAGAAGTAAAATTGAAAGTTTTATACACACCTAAAAATCTGGAGTTAATTCTAACACTTTTTCATCGCGTCCATCCGCTTCTGGTGTTAAAATTAATCTTAACCTCGATATAGTAACTGTTATCCCGGAAGGAGTTAGAGCTATCTTTAAAAGTGTTAGAATTATCTCGAAAAGGGTATATGCTTCAATTCTAAGGTAGTTACTGTTACTCCGAAAAGAGTTACGGTTATACTCGAAAGTGTTAGTATAATCTCGAAAAGGACCGACTTCCGTAGGAGTGGCTGTTACCCAGAAAAGAGTTAGGATTATTCTGAGAAGTGTTAGTAGGTATTATATTGAAAAGGGGAACTACCAATCTTTCGATGTAGTCACTGTTACCCCGAAAGAAGTTACAGTTATTCTTAGAAGTGTTAGTCTTATCTCGAAAAGAATAAATTCTTTGCTTCTGAGGTGGTAACTGTTACCCCGAGAAGAGTTAGAGTTCGTTCTTCGCGCCGTCCTAATGACGTCGGCACCAGCAGCCAGAGGCCTTGGTCGGTGCAACCGCACCGTGATATCCGAAATCAGACGCCCCAAATTAGCTGTTGGGAATCGCAGTTCAGGAATGCACTTGAACTTTTGCACCCAGGCCTGCGACACCCTGTTGCCGGGTACTATAAAAACCGTCACAAATGCAGAATATCCTAAAAGGAGAGGAATATACATATGCTGGTAAAAAATATTGATCTGTATTTATTACAGCATCTACAGCCTGTGATATGAATGAGTCTGGTTTACCTATAATAAATACTTATACCGGGTAGTTACTTTTATAATCTATGATCTGTTTTGTCAGTAAGTCACTATTTATTTTTACCCATTTCTTATGATTCCTATATTTGATGCATAAATAAAATCCAGCATCCATTTTCGTTAACCAAAGTATACAGAATAGTCGTTATTCGTGTTAGAACAGGAACGCTACCCTTTCTCTAACAAAATGCTTATGCGGCAAAAAAGCAAGTGCAAATGCACTCTTAAGATAACATTTTCATTTTTTCGGATTAACTTCGGTGTTGAGCTTCTCCAAAGCAGATAAAATAGTTTACATTTGGATGTAGTCTATTTCCTGATCTATGAATTATGCAGTAATGGATAACTGGTTGTCTTTATGGTGTTAAGTCGGTGTTTAACTTATCTTTATTAGACAACAAGTCTATCACTTTTTTCTGAACTGCGGGATTGAGATGTAATTTAATCGGAAAAAGAAAACAAATACAATCAATTTGATTAGAACTATCACTTTTTCGGGTAATTACTAATCTATATTTTAACACCAACTGAAAGGATAAGAATTTATCCCAGAAATTTTTATGTGTGTACGTAACTGTATTTTAGCAGAGCCTAAACGAGGCAAACAAGAGTGGTTGCTCAATCCTATCTTTAAAGAGGATCTTCCTTTACGGACGTACCATATTGACCACTTAGGTGCTCTTGTGCCAACTAAGAAGGGCTACAAATACCTTTTGGTTGTAGTCGATGGCTTTACAAAATTTATCTGGATATATCCAATAAAATCCGTTACAGCAGAAGAAGTTGAAGCTGATGAAGGTTCAACAGAAAAATTTGGGCAATCCGCTAAGAATTATTGCAGATAGAGGAACGGCTTTTACGTCAGGACAATTTATAGTATACTGCGAGAATGCGAATATTGAACGAATGCATATTACAACTGGAGTAGCACGCGCTAATGGACAGGTAGAAGGAATTAACCCAATAGTCATACCAGTTTTAACTAAACTGTCTTTGAGTGATGAGACTAGTTGGTATAAATACGTTGATAATGTGCAGCTGTATCTGAACAAAACCTACCCCTTGGTCACTACGACGATTCTTCCAACGAGACTGAAACTGTATTCGAGGACGAAACAAGCAGGAATGGCTGAGTTGTGGGATTTCAAAATGACGAGTTGATGGCGCCAGCAGCGGATGATGCTGAAAACAGTGCGGGGGAGAGAGAGAGAAAAAGGGACATGAGACGCGTTATGGAGGAAAGAAGCACGTTCGACTTTTTTTGAAGTAGTGAAGTAACTTAACATTTTGTCATTCAGTGTTTATTCTTTAAACCTACATGTATTTACCTACTTTTGAAACAATGTGTATAGTTAAAAATATTTTTAATTTATGCAAAACAGAAATTGCCATATCTTTTCTTTATAACTTTTTTCTCTATTATCACAAATGTATCAGATATCTAAGATAAACGTTGAAATGGGCCATCTGTATAATCGATACATTTGCTTTTCCGTTACGGTTTAATTTGTTTGATCGGTTTAAATACGTTGGTTTAAGTTTAAATTAAATCCGAGTAGAAGTGAACTAGTGATTCTTATCTTATCACATTCTTCGAAGAAAGTAGATTAGTAAAATAAAATTTGTTTTCTATTATTTCAATATGTAGCTCTGGTCTTTATATAAAAAATTGCAAATTTAAAAAGTATCAATAACGAAACATGTTTCCACATTGTAATTTAAGAGCGATTTAAAATGAAATGGGAATAGAAGGTACTTTCTAAATTTGCAAGATACAATATTTATCAACAATTTAGCATATATGTATGCGTCACACCTCACTAATCATTCCAAAATAGCGAATTTCGGTTTAATTGTAAGGATGATCTAGAAAATTATATAACAACCTATAACACAATATAGAATGAGTGATAATTTTTGTAAGTAAGAAAACTAATAGTAATTAAGTAATACATACGTTGAGAATGCTTTTCGCTTGCTTTCATCTTGCTAATAACAGATCTCTGGCCAGGGAACCTAAAACAACCCAATAAAATATTAATAAATTAGCCGGAAAAGACGAGGTTACTAGGGTAATTTCTAATAGAAACCGCTAAAAGGAAGTCTCGTTTGATTTACATTGGTCTTTTAGGCACGATTTTGGTTTATGTTTAAACGATTTCTATAATAGACCTTTCCACACAGATGAACTATTCATTTTAAAGTGTGAGTAGATAAAAAACATTTTCCTTTAAATATGTTGTGCTCAAATTTCGACATTAATAATAATTAACTAGAAATATATTAAAACTAATCTATATTTCATTCTATTCCTTTTATCACATTTAAGTTTTATATACAAAAATCAATATAAAATTGATATTTTGAGGATCTATTATCAATATACAGGGTGGGGCATCACTGCGTCCAATTACTCATGCATTATAAGAAAAATGAGAAAATGTTATAACCTAAAAATATTTGTAACTATAGAGGATGTCAAATAAAGACAGGGTAAACTAAACTTAGTTTATTTTAAATAGGGCACACTGTATATTTTTACTGTTTACGATTCTTCTAGGTCTTACTTTTATTATAATATAATTATATATTATAATATATGTTATTCAATTTACTTTATAAGATATGAGAAGTTTTGCATGAATTTAATAACAATGTTAGCGCTTTCTACCGTACTACAGCTTCCACATAAAATAATTTATTGGCGCTAGAAACATTTCAAATGTGATCTCTGTTCATCTTAAATCATTTACTTATCGGAGTACTTAATATTTATATACAGGGCGAGTCATAACTCTGAATGTTTATTTTCTTACCTATTTCAAATAGAACACCGTGTATTTTATTATTGCAGTAAACTCCTCTTTTCACGAAGTTTATTATTTATTAAATACATGTATTTAAATTATCACTTGTAAGTACAGGGTGGTCAGATAAGAAAACAAAGTGCTGTATCTCTGAAACTATCCGTCGTAGATACTTGCGGTAAAAAACATTATTATTAAAGTGGTAAAAAGAAGACCGCGGAAAATATTTTCAGATTTCCAAGACGGTCGGCAGGGGACGTAACAGGCATCTTAAAATTTTAAAGTGATTTTTCGCTAAAATCCGCCCAGTAAATGTTACCAAAAAATATATGCTTTTTAAAGCTAAGCTCTACTCGAGTAATTTTTGTTTAACACTTTTTGACGTATCTATTAAAATAAAGTGATGAGGGGTAATTCAATGCTTTTTCAAATAAACAGCTGTAACTCCTAAACGACTGAACTGATTTTAACAAACTTGGTCTCATTGGAAAAAGCATTTATTGTTCCATCAAACCTATCATACCTGTGATATGTCTATTTCTTAGTGATGCCGCTAGAGTGCGTTTTTTGATATAATAGCAGAAAATTACAAAATTCTCTAAACAATTAAACGCAATAATATTAATTTTTTTCCATAAAAATGTAGCGAAGTGATACCTAAATAGGCTAGTGAAAACTATAAAAGATGCGGCCAAGTGTAATGGTTTCCAGCCTCAGCATATCTATAAGATAATTAGGAAGTTTAATTATAAGAAAACTGTGAAAGAATCTACGACTTTTCGAGAGGACATTAAAGACGTCCCCCGCCCAGGAAAATCACCGTCTCCAGGACGAGATTGACTGGAGTGGGAAGATCGAATACTTGGGAGTGCTCCTGGACAGGAAACTGACCTTCTCGGAGCATCTAGGTAGAGCCAGGAACAGAGCCATCGGACGGATGTGCCAGCTGTTCCCTCTCCTAGGTAACCACAAACTCTCTCCAAAAATGGGCGCGATGCTGTATAAAACACACATCCGCCCAATCCTTACCTATGCCAGCCCAGCTTGGGCAACGGCAGCTCCTACCTATTTTACCAACCTGGCGCGAGTACAAAATCGTGTAATGCGAATTGTATTCCGCCTTCCTAGACGCACCTCGCTGGTAGTCCTCCGACGACTCACAGAAGCGCACGTCCCAGACCTGTCAGACTTCCTGAGAAAACTCAACCGAGATTTCTTCAGAAAGACCCTGGCTAGCAGCAACCCGTCGATGAGTAACGCTAAGGCGCGAAAGTTCATGGGGAGAACCAAACACCGGACCACCACGGAGACTCTCCGGCTAGCGTGAACCGGTGTAATTATACATACCCGAATACTAACACCTTTTTCTGTGTGATTACAGGTACCAGGACAGCGTAGGTGCCCATTAGAAGACTCCGAGGAACTTCAAGAACTACACCAGGACCGCCAGCAGGACATCCAACCGGAAGTGGAGCTGGAAAAGGAGTGCCCCTCAGCAGAGGGGAGCGGAAGACCATACGCGAGAAGCCAGTCTTGTTAAAAGAGCCGTGCGTGTCGCGAGGACAAATAAATAAATATAAATCAGACATATAAATAATCTGTACATACATATATAGTTAGTTAGTGTTATTATTTATTGTTATAATTAAAATTAAGTGTTTCGTTAATATATCGTTTTAAACCGAATATCGTTTGATTTAAACCCAAAAACATTACAATATATATATGTTTTCTTGGTTCAGCCTCCTCTTTTTTAAATTTTTAAAAGTTGTTGCAAACATTGCATCTTTTCACAACTTTCAAGAATATTGCGAAGAAATACAATACTGCCAACATCCCCTTTTCTCCTCACATCTCCATCGAAAACCAGATTCAATGTGGAATATTGTTTTATTTAAATATTCTGAAAATTGCTCTAACGCTTCTGTTGCCGATAGTTCATGAAATAATTGGTAAAAATTAGATTTTGTTGTTCTAGCTTGCGCTAATTTTGTTCCGTTCTGTACCATATTTTTAATATTTTATTATTCGTGTTTTACAAAACAATTGAAATTTCGTTAACTTCTCGCCATTTCTTTTTGGAAATCGATTGCGCTTTTGTCTGCTCTATATATTGGTTCATGCATAGTTCATAAAATGGACTGATTGGACGAAACGCGAAATATAAATCGTACAATAATAAACCTAAATACAAATTAAATTACACTCACGAAGTATAAATAAAAATATAGGAAATACTAATTCTTTGGAGACATTGAATTAATTTTTTTTAAGAAATTAAAAGAAAAGAATTAAAAGTTGGAAAAAGTTCAGAATGTACAGGGAAACATGGAATAATCGTCCTAAATCCAAACGCGAATTTGAAAAAATGTTTGGAAGAATGTCGAATTTATATTATTTGGAAAAGCTGAACAGTAGTTAGTTTCGATTACTTTTTAAATATCATTCTACAAAAGTTTGGAACAATATAATGAAATTTTATTTGCTTACAGCGAGTGATATTGATTTATGATATCATCTGTTGTAAATTTTATAAAATACACGTCACATTCGTTTACATTAAATTTAAAAACATATCGCAAAATGTGATCCTATAAAAATCTTGCATGCTTCAAAAAATACATTGTAATCATAATTATCGAACATTATTAAACATATCGAAAGATAATCTCAACGTTCCCAGAAAAAGTGTCGTAATTGTTATATAAAACTAGGAAGCGTGGTAGTCGGATTTATTTTATACTACCACATAGTACAATATTATCTGATCACATTAACAAAATCTAATTAGACAACATTCTGCCAAATAAAATTTAAAGATCGTTAAAAATAAAATACTTTTTTACGCTTTTAAAGCGAGTTCATAGCTATCTGTTTGTTCGTTTGTTGCGTTGATACGTTGTCCAATCGCTGCGCGTTATTTGTGAACGCACACACAGCAGTAGTACGTTAAATTTAGCTAACTTCAACAACACACAGACAATATTCAAGATAAAAAAATCTTAGAACACCTAAATATAAAGAAGCTACAAAATGTACTCATTTACATGACATAAGGCGAGAAATAAGTCTAATATATTCAAGCTAATTATATTCAATACAATATGTAATACAAGCTTATAAATTAAATACCATGAAAACAGTGTATGTATATGTCCAAAATAAAAAGTAGCAGAAAATATTAACCAGAATATCTAACATGAGACTTTACAAGAACGTAAACAATAACCTCAAATCTCATATAAACAAACAAAAGTGTAGGTATACATCAAGTTAACCAACCAACCACAACCAACCACGTAAACACAGTGAAAACATCAAATAAAACTAAAAAAGTAACTAAATGATGTCACAATGGTGGCCCCCATGTTGTCCCAACTCAGAAAGCTGCGCACACGGCACTTAAGTTATATGTATATACCTATATATCTAAAGGTATGACTCACGGGGCGTAAACACTTGTCTGGCCCCGAGCCCCAAACGCCGGATTTCATAAACAACAATTGTTTTTTCGCTTCGCACATAAAAACAAATTGTAATAGAATATGAAAAAATTATTGATTTCTACTGAATATTTACAAAATATAAGTGGAGCCCAAACAATTTTTTTGTTGTTATCATTTGGGCGATTTAGTGTTAAATTTCAAAATAAAAATAAAGTTCATATACTAAAAGTATATTCCGTACCTTTATTTTGATGATATGGTAAACAAATGCCAATAACTCAAAGTAAAAGGTCACTTTCTAACAATAAACCAATAAATGCAATTGAAATATGGAATACAGTTTTTTTAATGCTGTATTTTTTTTCTATAAAGCATAGCACATAGCTTATCTAATCATGTAGATATGTGTATATTTTGGAAGGGCGGAAGGGGGGGGGAAGCTGATGATCACGAATTATAAAAATCGATAAATGTATTAATTTGAAAGAAGTATGTTGAATTCACCTTTTCATCTAATAAAATTTAAGTATGTACTACAATAACTTCTGCGGCCATAGGCGAAAACAGGTTAACTGCTTTAGTTACTATACACAGAATAAGTCTCCTTTTCTGAAAAATAACCATTAAAACTAGCTGAGCAGAGTTGAGATTTTGATATTGAGAATGTGTTTAGTTTGCTATCAAGTTCTGGATCTGTGTTTATATATATTTTTTTCACCTACCATGTCTGAAAATGACATCTCTAAATAACGGACAGGAAGTAGTTCTTTTGGGGTCCTAGCGCTGCAAAGAATACCTACACCTAACGTCGTTTACCTCACATTTCCTATACTTAGATACTTATTAACTTGATATTTCTCGGTAGATAAGCGGTCGCCGTATTTACATACTTCGACAGTGATGTGTTAGAAAATTCCTATCGTATGGATGAAACGAAAATGTATTACTTTAATAAAGAGTTTATTTATTTATCACTTAATTTTCGATGAAGCATATTATACCTTGTTTTGAAATTCTATTAAAGGAAAATAAAATACAGTTAGCTGCAAATTAATCTCTGGACACGTCTAGATAGAGGCCGGCGTATTCCCTATAGAGTAAATAAAAAATTTATCGTTCTTGCAATGACATTGATTCTATAAATGCACATACAGCTACCCGGGAAAGTATTCGTACAGGTAAAAAAATCGCTTGTTTTACAAATAGAAGATGAAAAACGATTTCTTTCGCCACAAATCGATCATTAACGACAAGAAGAGCTTAAATGTGGAGTATTTCTCTAATAAGTTAATTATGAACAAAGTTACAAGCATTGAAGTACACATGGAAAAATTCACCCCTCCTTTCTGGTGAAAGTTGAATTAAATTTGTGTCACTAAAAGAAAGAGTATGATTTATTCATCCAACATTCCAAATTTGGTTTGATTATCTGCAGCGGTTCCAAAGTTATGAATTTTTTACTTTACGAAATAGAGTCGAAAATCGCGTGCGACTCGCATTATAGAGCGTTCGTTTGTAACTTTGTTCATAATTAACTTATTAGAGAAATACTCCACATTTAAGCTCTTCTTGTCGTTAATGATCGATTTGTGGCGAAAGAAATCGTTTTTCATCTTCTATTTGTAAAACAAGCGATTTTTTTACCTGTACGAATACTTTCCCGGGTAGCTGTATATTGAGTGTGTATCATGGCGGCTGAGTAGGTGTTGCAGCAGCTCCAATATTTATTAAATAATGTTGAGTTTTATAAGCATGCCCATCGACGGTCTACCATCTTTGCAATAATTGGTGTTAAGATGGTTCTCTCAAAAGCTCAGATATTAGAATACGACGAATTAACATTACAGATCTTTAAAAGCTATAATTCTGTGGCTAATATTTCTGCATATATTAGTGTTATAATTGTGTTAAGTATACGTTGTACTTCAGTGTACATTCTGTATTTTATTTTTATATAGTTGGTAATATTTGATGGTATTATAGAAGTATATACTAGCCGTGAGATTAGTATAAGTTAAGATTGAGTTATGTATTGTTCAAGTTTGTGTATTCAATAAATAGACAGTAAGATAAAGTTGTCCAGTTATTACAACATAGTAGCAGAACGTAGTTAATTGAAAATCGACGGAAAAAGAAAGTGATAGAAAAGCATTCAGGTAGGAAAACGAAAAAATAAAATAAAAATGGCGTATATGAAAATTATAAACAAAATTACTATACCAATATTTGACGGGAGTGAATATTCGAATTGGAAGAAGAGAATATTAAAATTTCTGGAATTTAAGAAATGCAAAGCTGTAGTAACTGGGAAACAAGAAGACACCGATGAAAATACAGCATGGTAAGAAGCCGATATTAAGGCTACCAGTTATATATATAGCGCCATCTCAAACAAACAATTGGAATATGTCGGTGATCTCGATTCAGCATACAAAATTATGGATAAATTTGACAAAATGTACTTAAGAGAATCGACTGCGTTACAAATAGTATGCAGAAATAAGTTAGAAAGCATCAAGTTAAAAAATTTCACGGAAGTAACGTTATTCTTTGATGAGTTTGAGAAAGGGGTTAATAATCTCAATGTGGCAGGAGCAAAAGTTTCCGGACAAGAAAAATTACGATATATGTTAAAAGCACTGCCATCTACATATAGTTATATGGGTGATTTAATAGATGTATTATCCGAGGAAGATAGAACAGTTGAATATTTAAAAAGCAAAATAAAACTAAAATCAGTCGAATTGGCAAATCAAGATGAAAAAACTGAGACCAATCATATAAAATCAAATACTTTTTCTGCAGAAGCAAATAGAAAATGTTTCCATTGTAGTAAACCTGGTCATCTTAAAAAGGATTGTTATAATCTTCATGGTACTGGACAACGAGGATATGGTGGACAGCATCATCGAGGATCATCTCGTGGTAGGAGATATCAACATGGTTATAATCGCAGCAGGGGCACCAACCGAGGAGCAACAAAGACAGGGTTATCTCATCAAGGTCAACACAAGGAACAGCACCAATAGCACATATACGGTAATTCTTTTATTGCGGAAGTAAATACATTAGAAGTTAGACATGAAAATAGGTTAGGTAAAGACCAAATAGAGTGGATACTTGATAGCGGTTGTACCGATCATATTATTAATGATGATACATAGTTTGATGAGTTTGTAGTTTTAAAAACACCAGTAGATGTAAAATTAGGTGATGATCGTATGGTAGCAGCTACAAAAATAGATAGAATAAACACAGTATTTGAAACTTACAATAAAAGAAATGGAATAACTTTATATAATGTTTTTTATGTAAAAGATATGAAACAAAACTTTATTAGCTATTCTAAGGTAACTAAAAAGAATAAAATTGTCTCGTTTGGTAATATTTCAAAAGTTTTTAATCAAAATCAAGAATTAATGGCAATTGCAAAGAAGGAAAATACCTTGTACCATATGACAAGTTTTGTTGTTAGGAACCAAAACGAAATAAATATTAATTATGTAAAAAATCAAAGTGAAGGAAAAATGACATTAAAAGCGAAATGGCACCGCATATTAAGTCATGTAAACTTTAATTATTTAAATACTTTATGTAAAAATGAATTGTTAATTGGCATACCAAAAGAATTACAAACTGAATTCATGAAATGTACAATATGTATTAAAAATAAAACCGGTACCTCAGCGTGCCATTCCAATTAAGAGTCCTTCAACCCGGATTGTTCTCGGCAAGTCCTATTCGCAGGCCATCTCTGCGTCCTCGCGTGCAGTCTCGTAGCACTTTGAAGAATACATCTGATAGGTCCCAACCTGAAAGCAACAGCATCATTCTGATGCTGGATGCTTTTCAAGGACTACTTTCGCAAATCGCCACGGTCACCGAGGCGATTACAGCTGCCTATCCATCGCTTAAACCATCTTCAAATAATTTCTCAAACTAACTGTGCCATATCGAAAATCAAGATGACTGCCTGAAACGGTTGTGGAATCCGTGATGGGAAACAAGAACTCTTCGTTCTTTTTTCGCACCAACTCATTTTACCTGATCCTCGCCTTTCCGAGGCCGCTGCCGTTATGTTCCAGAATAAGGGTTTTTGCCCTGCGTCTATTTTTCTATCTATGCCCGTTTTGTCCGAGTCTGTGGCTCGGGCGATGACGCCCAATTTCTCTGTGGAGATGTTCCGGTCATCGTCGCTGGTGTCACGACTGCAAGACATCCCTCGTGAGGATGCATGACGACCAAAGCTATTTGCAGGAAATTTTTTATTTCTTCTGGATCTGTCGACGTGCATCTTCCGAGCACGCTCGAGTATTTCAGGCCCAGCGCGATGCCGGACGCCCTAGACGTCTCTCGTCTAAGAGATGTTGTCTTTGTGTGGGGCAGTCTTCTGGCCATGGCTCGAACTTAGTGTTTTCAGCGGTGAGGTTTTGGGATTTTTTCGGCTGCGGACTTGTCTGATGGCCCGATCAACTTGTGTTCATCGCGGCCTTCCAAACTTAAGATAATTTATAACAACATCGAGACATTTGGAGCCAATTTACTTGACTTGATAATCCCACTCTGGGCTGGTTTACTGTTTTTCATTCGTTTGATGATGTATTTACATTTTTCTTCGTTTTATTTTACCATTTTATCTTTACATTATTATTATTAAACATGTTTTATTTATACACACCGTACGTTTCTTTTCATTTATCGTTCGCTCCTTCCTGGGATCCCTTCTTTTGTCCAAAATTTATTCACTTTTTCTCTAAATTACGACATTCAGCAATAAATAAAAAATAGTAGTAAAAATCAACGGGGGATGGTCCCGTACTATTTAGAGGACAAAACAGTTAAAGGAGTTTGTCCAAGCCTAGAAAAGAGAATGTAGGACCATAGTACGAATCACAATACCGTAAGTGCATCCATTCCTGTAGACTTGGATGCGTACTTGATTGCTATTAATTAAGTTGTATTCTATTTTTAATAGATATACGTAGCCCCTCACTATAAGCAATTATAATAAATGTTGTTTTGAATAGTTTGTATGTCGTTTGTAGATGTTTGATTGGAATTTCTAACGTTCGATAGTCAATAGTTTATTAGCATACAATAAAACAAATTCTTAGGAAAAACCTATATGATATTAGCCCCCTCATGTCGTCACTTTGCCGCCAAATTCCATTTCATTTAAGCAGAATCGCTTAAAGGTGCTTAATGGCAAAGTTCCAACATTTGCGAATAGATAGTTTAGTAATATAATAATAATAAAATAAATGCAGTAGAATATTAGGCAGGCAACCAAAATTACAAAAAAAGCGTTTTATGGGGAACATGTAATTTTAACTCATCATGGCTACATTTGCTATCGAATTTAATGTTCTTTGGGCAAAATCGTTTGTAGGTGTTTAATAGCAACGTCCCAACGTTTGATACTTGATAATTTATTAATATATAATGGAATAAATGTTATGGAATCTTAGATAGGGAACAAGAAAGACACGAGAATTTTTTTTTCTCTTTGTTTCTGTTTTTTTTTTATTATTGTAACTCATACATGTATGTATATAACCTACAAATAAAAAGTAATAGAATGTCTTAAATATTCTAATTCTAAAAATTATCCCAAAGCAATTTTTCAAATAATATACCACGAAATAGGAAATCGGTATATTTTTACTTTGTTTGCAATTTTTATGAGCAGGTTGTTCACCTAGAAAGCGACAAATAAAAGACAGATACATGTATTATACATACCTATATCACTCTAGAATTTACCAGAATTTACATATTACGTTTCTCTATTATAATTTTATTAATCGCAATAGCGTCACCTATTAAGTAAAAATATAAATACATCAAGCTATTCAGTGAGATATCGGTTTGCCGCCTAACTAAACGAACATGTTTTGATGCAAAGTATAAGTGGTGGGCTCCTAGTGGCTCCATCAAAAGCTCCACTTTAAAGCCCAACTCTTTTCTTATGGGAATGGTCAATCTATCTAGTTATGTATAATCAAATGTCATGGTCACCTATATAATGTCATCGAATTTAATTTTTTCTAAACAGAATCTTTTATTGTTTGTAGATGTTTGGTAGTGACTTTCAATACTTTATTTGAAAGGATAGCAAGTTTCTATGGTACAAACAGTAGGTATGAGATTTTAGTCCATCTAAAATAAATAATTATGCCGTAAGGATATACACCATAGGAATAACTTCTCCTGTGACTTTGGTTGCCTGCCTAACATTTTGTTGGTGGTTTTATTGTTTGATAATAAACTATTGAACTTCCACTGAAGAAGTCTTTTTAATGAAAACATATTGTTATATGTTCTGGAATAAATTGGTATTTAATTAATTGTTGTTTTATTGACCTACAAGTGGAAATATTTCAGGAATTAAAAGATAAATACATAAAGGTCAGAAAATAGATATATAAATCATTATAATTTGCTTTTGGTTTTTTTCCTTTGCCGTTGATTTAATTTTAGGGTTGTGTCTTGGTAATTAGTGTGCAATTGCACAATTAGTACTAGAAGAAGTTGAAAAAGAAATGATAGCTAAATTAAATTTTCAACCAATATTCTTTAAACGTTATGTAGACGACTGTATCTCATGCATTCCAACATACAAATCAGAAAATTAACTTCCTAGACATTGCATTAATAAGATCAAATAATAAAATCCTAACAAAACTATACCATAAACCTAGAGCTTCTGACAGATACTTAATTTACAATTTCAACCAATCAATAACACATAAAAGAAACGTAATCACAGCTCTTGCAGATAGAATATAGACCAGAAGTCATTACTCACACCAAAAAAATACTACAACAAAACAATTACTTCCTCCAATTTATAAACGACATATTTAATAAAAGATTATATAAATATTACAATAATACTACTGAAACAAGAAACTCATATCAAAATACAAAATACATACCCATTCCTTACCTAAGACATTTATCAGAAAAACTAAATAAAATACTTAAACCACATAATATAACAATTGCCCACAAAAACAGTAATAACCTATACTCATTATTCACCAAAACCAAAGATAAAATACCCCACAATAAACAAACACATGTCGTTTATAAAATTCCATGTAACAATTGTAATGGCATGTACATAGGCCAGACAAAACAATATTTAAATGAACGTATAAACGGACACAAATTTTCAAAAAACAACACAGCATTAAAAAAACATGAAAACCAATCAAAATATTCCTTTAATTATAAAGAAACCTCAATAATAACAAAAGAAACAAACTACAAAGCTAGAAATATATTAGAAAGCATCCACATACAAAAAAAATAAAAACTCAATATAAGAGCCCCGAAAAATTGTAAAAAGTACGATAACATACGATAAGATCTTTAGATTTACTAGAGAATAAGAATCATACATATTATATGTTCTTCAGACACGCAAGGCAAATAATATTAATTATTTAAAAAATGCCAAAATTTAAGAACAAAATGTAAAATCCAAATATATAATTAATAAAATGTTTAGAAGTAAAATTAAGGTAAGCTCATAGCATAAAAAGTTTAAATAAGGAATTGGAAACACATTAAATAATTGATAGCACCAGCAATACATATACTAATGTCAATTTGTATTTAGGTTTAGTTTTTTGATATCTGAGGAAGACAATATATGTATATATTGTAGAAACGTTATTTTATTTCATCATTTTTAATTAAACGACGACGCCGCTAACTACCAAGACACAACCCTAAAATCATTATAATTATATAATACATCTTCCTATTGTCCACCGATATACGAGGGAGCGTTTTTATATTCGCGGAATGGGGGATAAGTGGTGGAAATAAAAAAACCAAATTATTTTTTTCAATATATTCACCTGCAAAACGGATACATTTTTCACATCTTTCAATTAATTTATTTATACCCTCATAAAAAAATGATTTCTCTTTATCTGCAAAATACGCCGAAACTGCCTCCTTGACTTCATCATTGGCAGTCAATTTTTTACCCCGCAGCTCTTTTTTCATTTTTGGAAACAGGTAGTAATCACTCGGGGCTAGGTCTGGACTGTAGGGTGGGTGAATCACAATTTCGAAGCCCACCTTATACAGGGCAGCTAACGCAACGCGGCTCTTGTGGACGGGCGCGTTGTCGTGCAAAAGCAGCACACCTTTCGTCAATTTTCCCCGTCTTTTCTCTTTAATGGCTTCTTTTAGTCGCTCTAATATTGAAGCGTAATATTCTCCGGTTATAGAAACACCTTTATCTTTATAATCAATCAACAATATTCCTTCCGAGTCCCAAAATTCACGTTGCCATGAGTTTCCCAGCTGATTGTGACACTTTAAATTTCTTGGGAGGTGCTGTGCCCTTTTTATGCCACTGCATGGAGTCATGTTTGGACTCAGGTTCATAATGATGAACCCAAGTTTCGTCTCCAGTAACAATTCGACTCAATACACCATCCTTGTCTTCATTATAAAGGTCCAAAAATGCACGCGAATATTCTACGCGCTGTTGTTTTTGCGGCGGCATGAGCATTCTCGGCACCCATCTTGCGCTGACCTTAGACATGCCGAAATGATCGTGTAGGATTTTAAAAATTGTTGTATCGGATACTCCAACCATTTCTGCGAGTTGTTTCTTCTTTAGTCGAGCATCTTCAAGCACAATTTTTCAACTTTTTGGATAAGTGCTGGCGTGGTCACCTCAATGCTCCTGCCCGGCCTCGGGTCGTCTTCAAGGGATTCCCTTCCTTGTTTAAATAAACTATGCCACTTGTACACCATGGTTTTTCCTGGACAAAAGTCGCCGTAAACCAATGATATCTCATTCATTATGGTCGCGACTGATTTTCCTTCCCTGGTAAGGAACTTTATAACGGCATGATATTCGATTTTTTTCATATTTCATTTTTCACTCCTGATTATGTTACTTGGTTGACGATAGCTCAAAGACTAACTGTCTAATAACAATGGAACTTCGTATTTATACTAATAATGAGTCGCTGCACAGGCCGCGCCCCCAATGTGCCTAATCACCCCCCTACAACCCGCTCATTACTAAAAACGCGCCCTCGTACTTATGTGTCTTGTAAGAACGAAACAATTGAATTCAACACCTTCTTCCTTTTTCTACTAACAATTTGATAAAATCCAAACTTCCAAGGCACACAGCAAGCTGAAGTAGATTTCCGAGTTTGTTCCATTAATAGTCTTACCATGTTAACATTTTGTTGTTCTAGAGACGCGAGGAATGGTGTAGCTACAGCATTATTCTTGACGTTTAATTTTGCTTTTTATTTTAATATGTCAACACTACCATTATAAGAGGCGAGATCCAATGGTGTATTGCCTATTCTCTAAATTCGGATCTACACCTTCACGCAATAAAAACTCTACCATATCCACGTTTTCACATTCCACAGCAGAGTGAAGTGGTATATCTCTTTGGATTAATAAAGAGGCGATATTGACATTATTCCATAACGAACAGCAGTATGGATAAGGGTATTACCGTTTTTGCCTTTAACATTCACATTCCCCATTTGCTCTATTAACAAGTTAATAATATTGTTATCCTTCAAAAATACAGCTACAGAAGAAAGTTTTATCGATATTATCAATTTCAATACTACTTTGTGATTGTTCTAGTAACATTCTTATGAGTGCTATATTTCTTGAAGAAGAGGATTTATTAGAACTTTTACATTTTCATGCTACTCGATTGCCTAGAGTAGCATGTGCAGAAATGCATATTCTTGTTTTAATGATATCTTTTTAAAGCTAGGATTGCTTATACTTTATTTTTCTTTGTCTTTGTACGTTTGTTAAATTATCTTCACAAACTATAATTATTATTAACATATACTAATTTATATCTCAAAAAATTTGCTTCGAATTTCACTTCCCTCACTTGACTCCAATTAGAAAAATTATTAGATAACAAATATTTATTGTTATTTGAATTCAAATTTTAATAGAACTTCATACCATGATACAACACATTGCGTTTCCTACAAATCTGGATTTTACATAGCAGATGGACAAAATTGAGCAAACAGGTTGGATTATATACCTCGCCAGTCGAAATAAATATCGATTCTTTGAGACTTTATTTATAAGATCTGAAAATGTTATTATTTCGATTTTCAAGCCTTACTTACAATTAGTAGAGTTGAAGGATTACATTTCCACAGAGAATATCGATATCTAAAATTAGCAATATCTCACTTATGTAAAAAAATGAAATTATGTATTTATTATAAATTAGTTACAAAATTAATTAGTTTTGATAAAATGTAGGGTATAGGAAAAATAAATCATGTTACTATTAATTATTTTATTTATTACATAGTATATTCATATAAAATTATTTATGATGCGTTTCAAAATGACATTAACATTTAACTAAGTTCTATAAAAAAAATTACACTTAAAAAAATGTGAAATAACTTCAAATACTGGACTGCTACAGGACTGCTTTCTGGATAATCATTACAAGTTTATTATTTATCTGAACTTTTCGTTTAAAACAAATCTTCTGTTTCGTTTCATCCTCTGATTATACCATTGCATCAAAAGTGTTTTTTTTAATCAATATTTTCTTTTTATGTCAGTTATAAAGTAAGACAGGGATATTTTGCCATCTTGAACCTAGTTTGGCAGTGTTTTATGGGTAGTAATCACCAGACCGTAGGTTCAGAAGCAATCAAAGGCTTTTTTGCAAATATTGAAGAGCTTTTGAAAAACATTCACCCAAACTTAATCTGTAATTACGACGAAATAAAATTCCGAGTTGATGCAAGCGCTAAGAAGGTCAAGTGCGCAGTCAAAAGCATCAATAAGTGTCATGATGTGTGGCAATGTCATCCTGAATAAAAAAGTTGTGATTGGGTACAATCTTAGCTTACATTTTTCTCCAGAAAATTTGTATGCCACCGCCCTAAAAAAGCACCTATGAAAACTAAATTGCGAGAGAACTCGAATCCATTTCGCATAAATATATACATACCGTAGAAGGGGGTTACTTGAGACACTAAGGGTTATTGAGAAAAAATAAATTTTTAAGAAAATTGATTTCGTGACGCCATCTAGGTGTGAATATGGGAACTTTTTCGCTGTATTTTGTGTTGCATATGCCTGATAAGACAGAAAACGTGGGAATTGTTGTTTCACGTGATGTTTTGTTTGTGATAAATGCGTAGGTAAGTAATTACATATTCTTTGGTTTTAAAAATCGCAAGGTAGTCTCATTAGCCGACAAAAAAATATGTGGTTTATTTAGAAAATGAAAATCCCGTTTCTCATTCAATATGTCTTTAATAGTGTTAACGTAAAAATTTAACCTCAAAACTTTCTGTAAAAAAAGTTGCATTTATGTATTTTACAAAAATTGTGTTTGTACAGGGTAAATTGAGACATGCCACGCAAATACAGAAGACAGCTCGGGGCGCGAAGGTATGTTGATTATTCAGATGAAAATTTACAGACTGCTCTAGAAAGCGTTGCAAATGGCACATTGTCCCTTAGGGAGGCCGAAGAACGCTATGGAGTGCCAAGGCCAACTCTAAGTAGGAAATATCGAGGAGTGAATATATTAAATCCAGGCAGACAACCGGTCTTGAAACCACATGAAGAAGAAATCGTTGTCAGGGCTATAGAAAGAGCTGCAAGTTGGGGTTACCCGTTCACACATATAGAAATAGGAACAATGATCAAAAGTTTTTTGGATCCCAAAGGCGTCCATGAAAGGCGTTTCAAAGAAATCTTGCCTGGCAATGACTGGTAACAATTATTGTTAAAGAGGCATTGTGAATTAACAGTTAGAGTGGCACAAAATATGAAAAGATCGCGTAGCGAAGTTACAGCGATTGAAATGAATGCATATTTTGATAAATTAGAAGAGACCCTGGCTGACGTAAACTCAAACAACATTTTAAATTACGACGAAACAAATTTGACAGACGATCCGGGTCAAGCTAAGGTTGTTGTTCGTCGAGGTGTTAAAAGACCTCTGAGAGTTATGGACAATTCAAAGAGTTCTACGTCTATTATGTTTACTGTAAGTGCATCTGGCAAGGCACTGCCATGTTATATAGTCTACAAAGCGGAAAATTTATACCCGGAATGGTTGGAAGGCGGGCCTGAAAATTGTTTTTATAATCGTTCAAAGAGTGGTTGGTTTGACAATTATTGGGGATAACTTGGCCTCACACCTTTCAGCAAAAATAATCCAAGAGTGTGAAGACCACAATATTATATTCAGTTTCCTTCCGCCTAATAGCACGCACGTGTGTCAGCCATTAGACGTTGCCTTTTTTAAGCCACTGAAAGCAGCCTGGCGTAGTGCTAACACAATAGAAAACATCGCATCGAGGCTGCGTTCCAAAAACACAGTTTCCTACATTGTTGAGGGAGACGTTAGAAGATCTTGAAGATAGGAGCGGTGACATTATAAGAAGTGGATTTAGAGCGTCTGGGATTTGTCCAATTAATAGACTAGAAGTTCTTAAAAGACTCCCTGGCTTTCTTCCGGCAAACAATGATAATGACAATTTGATCTCAAACATGGAAAATGCTTTTGATGAAATAATAAAAAGACGTGTTTCAGTGCGACAACAATCAACTCCGAAAAGAAAAAGAAAACTCAATGTTGGGGCCGGAAAAGCAGTAAGATTGGAGGATCTTACTACACCTGCTACGACAGACACGATTGAACGCGAAGACAAACGTGCTAGTGAACATGAAGATGATGTTAATGATAATGAGGATTACCTAAGTAATGAGGAGTCTTTATCATCAGATGATGATGATACTAGCGAAATAGGGCACCCACCTACTGTGGCTGGTCAAGGAGGGAATGTTTGTGACGGTGAAATTTCTTTATAATCAAGGAACTAAAAAGGAGTGTTTGAAAACTTTTGTTGCGAAAATTGTAAAGCTTAAAAAAAATCGTATCGAGTTAGTTGCTTAAGGGCCTATAACGGATCTACAAATACTTTTGTTTACCCTGAAGTGGGGGACAATAACATTATTGAATTTAATAACATCATTAGTGTCCTAAAAACTCCTACCATAAGAAGAGGGCGTCATATTTTTAAATTATTACTTACATGAAATAAAATGTATTTTTGTGCTATTCGTCTATTTTTTGATTATATAATTTTTAAAATATATATTATCGTTGATTGAAGATCCCTGAAATTTCTGTCAACTGTCATAGGTTGCGCATCTTTATGTATTCCTTCAATCAAAGATATTATTTTCACGTGTGTCTCAAGTTACCCCTTTTCTTGGGGTAAATTGAGAAATCCATAAAAAGTTTATAAGAAGAAAAATATTAAAAACATCGGCTCTTTGATAATAGTGAGTCGTACCGCCGCGATGGCGATAAGATGTGGTGTGTGTGATAAGAAAGTTGAAAGATATGATGACTACATATCATGTAGAAAAAAGTGCGGTCAAAACTCATATTATAGCGTGTGTAAATTTGTCTGTTGAAAAATTTACAAGCTTTAGGACAGACGGATCGCTAAGCAATTGGGGCTGCGAGAACTGCCAACATGTCCTAACCTCAATTGTCACAGAAAAGACTCCAGAAGAAAAAAACACAAAAACGAAGGGATATATAAGTGAGAATTTGCATGCAAGATCGTTGCTAAGGTAGCTCAAATGTTGACCAAACTAGAGAATACGTTCAAGAAAGAAATTGTAAATTTAGTTGAAGAAAATAGAGCTCTACATGAAGAAGTTCTAAATTTAAAGACTACTGTAACAGAGTTATCTGGAAAGCTGGAATATAATAATATTATTAATACAACAAGAGATGGCGGAACAGGTGCAAATAGTAATATTTTCAAGGAAAGAAAAATATTAAATAAAAAGGATATAGCAAAAACCACATCAGAAGATGTCTCAAAAGAGCATAAATGTAAGGTCAATGGCCCAAACAAAAAATCACCGACGAATAAAAATATGGAAAAGATACAAGTACCGGTCGCTTTCTTAGATACTAATAATATAACAATAACAGAGGCAACTAAAATAGAGACATCGTTACAGAGTAATGGTGAATCGAAGGCTAAAGACCAAACAGCATGGACTGATGTAAAAAAACGACGCAAGCAGAATTTATTTATTGGCACGGCGACAAAGGAATCGCTAAAGCTTAAAGCCGCCGATAAAAAAAATTGGCTGTTTGTAGGTAATATTGATAAAAATAATACAGCAGAAGGCGTAAATGACCACGATAAAAATATACTCCAACACAGTAACTATATGTGCACAAAAATAAACTCCAAACATGGAACCAACTGCTATAAGGTCGGTGTAAATGAAAAAGACTACATTAGTTTTGTCAATCCAGCAAATTGGGCTGAGGGCATTAAAATACGAAGGTTTATATTCTTCGATAACGGAAAAACAGCTCGAGAATCAAATTTTCCGCAGGTGAGAACAATATGAAAACAGGAAAACATCGGGAGAATACCATTAACGTTACTGCAAAGCACATGCAAAACCAGTTGTTCACGGTGATACATCAGAATATACAGAGTTTACGTAATAAAACCGAAGAATTGCAAGTATTTATAGAAGGTTTAAAAATGAACGTGGAAGTGATTGCTTTGACAGAGCACTGGTTGAAACCAAATGAAATGGTAGTTGTAGAAGGTTACCAGCTGGCATCGTGTTATAGGCGGGAACGGAACTCATGCGGGGGCTCGTGTATCCTTGTGACACCTCGATTAAAATTTACAGAACTATCAGCTCTGAAACTGATGAGCGAAGAATCAGTATTGGAGTGTAGTGCTATAAAAGTCACTAAGCCTGCGGTAATTATAATAAACATATATCGCTCTCTCAACGGAGACATGCGGAACTTTCTTCGGACGCTCGACTCTATATTGAATAAAGCAAAGAATATTAAAGACAACGTATTGCTGAGTGGAGATTTTAACATAGATCTGAACAAAAACAGCAGTCATAGGAATCTTTTCCTCGATCTACTAAAAACCTACAATCTACAACCATCCATCATGGAGTCCACGAGAGTAACCAGTGCTACTGAAACTAGAATAGACAATATATTCAGCAATACTGATGAATTTGAAAGTTACGTATGGACATCCGCCCTGTCTGATCATCTGGCACAGGGAATCTCTCTCAAGATGAACGAGGCTACCGTGGAAACAGTCAAAATACCTAGAGTGAGAGTGTTCTCAAAAAAGTCGTTGGACATTATTAGAAATGAATTAGGTCTGGTTGATTGGGAAGAGGTTTTGGTATTGGAAGACTTGAACGTGTGCTACAATCAATTTCTGAACATAATTACAAATACTATCTATGGTAGGTAACACAAGAAAAAAGACGTTTATGACACAGAACAATAAAAAGCGATGGATAACGGATGAAATAAAAACGAGGTCTGATATAAAGAGACAACTGTATGAGGGTGTTCAAAACAATATAATAGACAGAAGCGTATACAACGAGTACTGCAAAAGCCTGAAAATACATATTGACAGAGCCAAGAAAAATAGCTATTCCCAACATATTTTGAACTCTAGAAACAAGAACAAGGCAACCTGGAACATTTTAAAAGAAATACAAGGAACAAATACCAAAACAACGTTCGACTGTTCAGACTTAAACGATGAATATAAAGATAACAAAGAAATGTTAACCGCCATGAACGAATACTTTGCAGATATTAGTCAACTAACAGGGAAAAATTTACCGGTTACTACAAACAAGATTAATAGAATTTCAAATACATTTGTTTTATATCCCACAGATCCAATCGAAGTATTTAACACGATTACAGTAGGAATTGATGAAATACCCACATCTAGTAACCCACACACTACCCACATATAGTAAATCTGTCATTTCAGACTGGAGTCTTTCCCGAGAGACTAAAATATACGTTAGTAAAACCCGTTTACAAAAAGGTAGCTAAAAATAAATTCGAAAATTATAGACCGGTAGCAATGATTCCAGTCGTGTCCAAGATAATCGAAAAACTTATTCATAAAAGAATTGAGAAATTTATACATAAAGAAAACATCTTAAATGTAAATCAAAATGGATACACAAAAAACAGATCTACAACTAGGGCTATATTTCAGTTGCTCCAAGAAGTGGTACTTGGATTTAACAAAGAAGAAAGGATAGCATGTCTCTTCATGGATTTGTCAAGAGCTTTCGACTGTGTTCACCACGACATACTTTGTAAAAAGCTGGAGACACTGGGAATCAGAGGTATGGCGCTAGACTGGATGAGATCGTACCTATCGGATAGAAAACAGTGCGTCTTAGCATATGAGGACACGAGAGTGGAAGTTGTGTCGGTATGGGAGAAAGTAGTAGTAGGCTCTATTTTGGGACCGTCTCTTTTCCTGCTCTACATAAACGATCTACCATCCGTGACCAAAGAACTTACCATCCTATTTGCGGATGATACCTCTTCGATTGCGCGGACAATCAACATCTTTGAGAGAAATTTTGCAATACTTGACAGCTGGTTCGCATCTAATCACCTCAAACTAAACGTAAACAAAACTAAACTTTTGACATTTAATGAACCTCAGGAGGGTGTAAAAATATCTTATGATGGTGTTGAGCATCTAAACTGTCATGGAACAACATTTCTTTTTAGTGAAAATTGACAGCGAACTATCCTGGAGGCCACACATTGAAGTCCTGGCGTCTACATTGCACAAATACTGTTACTGCCTGAGGTGTATTTCGAGAAGTGCGAGCATCGAGGCAGCTATTAGTGCATACTACGCGGGCGTCTACTCGCGTCTTAGGTGTGGAGCAATCTTTAACCGGTCGACCAGAGACACGTGTAGAGACATCTTTAGAAATTACGGACTACTCACGTTGTCCGGCATATTTGTGTTCGAGTGCGCGGTTTTTGTAAAGCAAAATATGAGTTTTTTTAAAAATACGAACTGAAGCACATTCATTAAACAAGGGGAGTTTCAAATAGTACACTACTACCGCCGAAAACCCGCCTAAGCAAAATTCAAAACAGTACTATCGATCAGTGTGTGAAAATTTATAACGCTGTGCCGTGCGCGCTGAAGCTGATGCCTCTTCATAAATTTAAAAGGGCTTTAAAAAAAGTACTAGTGGAGAAGGTGCTGTACACAGTAAACGATTTTTTTAATACTGAAGTGTGAATAAAAAATGCCAATATGCCGATGCTCATGTTTATTTTATGTTTATTTTAACATGTAAGCGCTCAATTTTGTTTTATAGTTTTATTGTGGTATATTTGGTATAATTTTAATATGTACTTATGTAATCTTTTATCTTTATTTGACGTGTTCAATGTTTTTTAGACAATGATGAACCGAAATATATATTACTATTATTACTATTACTATTACCTTACCACATACCTAACCCCTTTGCATACATTTCATGTGCTTACTTTTTTTTCTTTTAAAGTTATTCACAAAGTTGTATCAAAAGTGTCTCAAGTAACCCCGTTCGACGGTATATAATATAATATATTTAGAATAAGGATAAAAATGAATTTTGAAAGCAGGCACCAAAATCTGTTAAAGTAACTCCGATTTTACGCTATAATTTTCCCACATATATTGCTCTACTATTTCTTTATGCTTACTATCTAAGAAAGGTTTAAGAAGATCTCGATCTTCACATTCTATAGCGTATTCTAGAGGAGTTATTCCGCGTTTATTTTCAACATCAATTAATGCATCTTTTTCTAACAGCAACTTAATCAAATCAGCATGTCCATTTGCTGCAGCATAGTGTAAAGGTGTGTTTTTATCCGCATCTTCGAAATTAACGTTTGCACCTTTTTCTAACAGTAATGAAAGAATTTCGAGATTATTTCGTTCTGCTGCATAATGTAATGGTGTTTTCTTCTTGTTAGATGAAAAATTAACATCTGCATAGTTCTCAAGTAATATCTTAACAACCTCAGCATTTTCGCTCTCCACGGAATACTGGAGCGGAGTTTTCATTTGTGCGTCTCTGATATTAGGATCTGCTCCGTTTTCCAGTAACGAAATTATAGTATAAAGATATGGTTCACGGAAGCTGAAGATCCGTAAATTCTCTGCCTTTTTCGCATAATCAAAAGGTGTTTTGCAGAATTCGTCTTGAAGATTCACATTAGCTCCTCTCTCCACTAAAAGTTGTACTATATCGTCACAACCTTCCTCCATTGCGTAATGAAGAGGTGTTTTCAGATCTTCGTCTTGAAGATTAATTGTAGCTGTGGAATCCAGTAAAAGAGGTATTACATCTTTAGTGTGTTCCATCACTGCATAATGCAGAGGTGTCCGAAGATGTTTATCGCGGAGGTTCCTGTTTGCTCCTGCGTACAAGAGTAGTTTAATTATATTAATATTATCTGTTTTTACTGCGTAATGCAGAGGTGTTTTTAGGTCTTCATCTGGAAGATTAGGATTTGCTCCTCTTTCTAATAAAAATTGAACCAAATCCGTGGTTACAGCTCTCTTTGATGAATACGCTTCTTTATCACTTGTTGTTGTTGGATAATCATCAGATATTTTATACTTTTCTCTGAGGCTGTTGAGACAAGGCACAATATTTTCAAGGTTTCCTTCCGCTGCATAATGTAGTAGTGTTCGACACTGCGTATCACGAAAATTAATGTTTGCTCGACTTTCCCGCAAAAAACTAATTACATTTCTAATCAAATATTCTACATTTGGTTCTGGGATTACTTCTGGTAAAGAACTTCTGGCACTTGATTTTAGTTTTGGATGTTCTGTAATTTTTTGGGGTTCACCTTGAATTTCCGCTCCCTTTTTTTCTTCGCCAATAATTCTGTTACATGATCCTTACCGGCTTCCACCGCTAAGTGAAGGGGTGTTTTACCGTGTTTATCTGGAAGATTAATATATGCGCCGGCTAGCAACAAATATTGAACTATTTTATCGCAATTTCCCTTTGCAGCGTAATGCAAGGGTGTTTTCATCTGATCATCTCCAACATTAACTTCTGCTTTTCTATCTAGTAAACATTGGACGATATAAATGCCGTTTGATTCCGCTGCGTAGTGTAACGGCGTTTTGCAGTGTTGATCTTTCACTTTAGTTACTGCTTTATTCTGTAATAAATATTCAGATATGTAACCATAATTTTCCTTGGCAGCATAATGAAGAGGTGTTTTCCCGTATCTATCTTGAAGATTAACGTTCGCGTTATTCCTTAATAACAATCGGAGTATGAATTTATTATTGGTTTGTACTGAATTATGAAGAGGTGTTTTGCCATTTTCGTCTTGAATATTAACTTCCGCTTTGTTATCCAACAAACATTCCGCTATATAATTACAACCTTCTTTTGCAGCATAATGAAGAGGTGTTTGGCCATGTATATCTGGAAGATTAACTTTTGCCCCTTCCCATAATAAACGTTCCACAAGATAATTAGCCTTTGCTTCTGATGCATAATGAAGAGGAGTCTTCCGATCTCTATCTTGAACGTCAACATCTGCTTTTTTTCTAAAAAAATTGGGTCATGCCCACAACTTTCTCTTCTCTCTTATAATGTTGATCACTTATATTCTTTCTCGCGAAGAAAGTAGCAATATCCCGCTTAATTGCGCAATGAAGCGGTGTTTTTCTGGAAAAATCTTTCGCATCTATATCGGGATTCATTTCCAGTAGCCGGAATGTAAATATAGTATCTTGCTGCTCTGCAGCATAATGAAGAGGCGTTTTATTATCCTCGTCTTCAAGTTTAATGTTTCCACCTTTATTCAATAATAATATAAATATATCCGCGCAATTATATTTTATCGCTAAATGAAGACTCGTTTGCTTATATTTATTTTGAGAATTAATCTTTGCGCCAGCGTCCAATAGAATTAGAACAAAATTCATGTTATTGTTTTTAACAGCATAATGCAGTGCTGTTTCATGGTCATGATCTTCGAGATTAACACGTGCACCATTTTCGAGTAATGCCTCTAATATGAATAAATTATTTTCCTCTACGGCGTAATGAAGTGCTGATTTACCAAGCCTACATCCAAGATTGGTATTTGCACCCTTCTGTAACAGTAACCTAACAAAATGAATATTCTTATATTCGACGGTATAATGCAATGGTGTTTTTTGATATATATCCTGAATATTAACATTCGAAACTTTCCCCAATAGAACCTTAAACGCTTCCTCTTCTTTATATTGTATTACAAGATGAAGAGGTGTCTCTCCAAATCGATTTGGTACTTCTGTATTTGCCCCGTGTTGCAGTAGTAAGTAAAGTAAACGAATATCTTTATTCGTTATTGCGTGATGAAGTAACGTATTACCATCCTCATCTTGAATATTGATGTCTTCCAACCTTTTTAAAAATGATTTCATCTCAGTAGAATTTAGTTTTGTAATATTTCGTAAAAATGAATCGATTAGAGTTCGAGAAATTTCTTCTGATAACTGGAAGGGATTCGTTGCGATAGTTTCTTCTGTTAATATATCGGTTTTGAATATTTTCACGCTGAATCGTTCCATTAACACTTGACAGTGTTCCAATTTTGATCCAATTATTACCTGAATCCCACTCTGTAGAATGTTTCCGATAAATCTTAACGTTTCCTCTTTACAAACAGAGATGCTTTCATCATACGAATCTAATACTATCATCAACCTCTTCTTCTCGCGAAGTCCGCACAAAAACCAATTGTATTTCCTGGATCTCTTATTAAAGTCGTTGAATATAAATTGTACGGGATCAAGAAGAATATTTTTATCTTTAAGAATACAACTTTCAACTTCTTTCATATTACTGAAGAGAATATAATTGAGTGAATCGTCGCTATTACACAGTGACTTCAGTGGACTTCCTTTCAAGCGCAAATTGCCGATGATAACAGTTATTGTATTGGAGTCCTTTTTGAGTTCTCTTAATAATTCCTTCTCTGACATTTTTTCACCTCTGAACTCAATATGGGAGTTTAAATCGGGACAATGCATGCACCTCAACAGCTCCAGTCTACCATCTCTTGCGACAACCTCAAATATCGGCCGTTTGAGTAGAATCAGCGCATTCCAATAGCGTTCTCGATTTTCTTCTTCGACTTTAATAAAACTCTTTTCGACTGATAAATCTATTTCAGCATTATGAGGATCTATTCCAGTAAACTCTACACTTTCGTATTCTGTAAAATCAGTGCCAGACACTAAGTAAATTTGTCCTTCTTCTGAGCTCAAAGATGATTCTGAAATTATTGCTTTCCTCACATATTTTATAGGGATATGATCATGTTTATCCGGAAGAATCACTTGTCCTATTATTGGGAGAAACATATCGTCCATTACTTGGTGTGTAGGATCACCACATTCGTCGATGAAATAAGTTTTAAATCGGCTTTCATCCCCTTGAAGTAATTTTAACGTACCATCACCACGTCGTAACCGGTAAAACGGGTAACTTTGATATTTTGGATTTTCTGTAATTATTTTAATGCAATCTGCAACTGCCTTAGGATGACAGAATATTTCAATTCTATCACTTCCTGTTGACAGCTTCCGAAAATTGTCCTCCATTTCATATTCCTCATCTTCAATAAGAAACAGCGAGAAATTGGTACAAATCAAATCTTCCTCGTTTAATTTTGACATCCTATTTTGCATCAGTTCGATTATATCTGCGCAAGTAAGTCTTGCCATTAAATCTTCATCGTTACTCACTAAGGCCTTCAGTGTGATTGGCTTGCGTCCTTGCAACGATACTGCGATCGTTTCGAGTAATTTGTCGCGTAATTCTGCATTTTCGATATTTCCTAAGTTAGTAAAAATTTTGAGTTGGGATGGAGATATGTGTTGAATTTGCTCTTCGGGATAATCGATTAAGATGTAACTTCTTCTTAAATTTCGATACTTCTCGAAGAAGCTTAAGTCGTGATCGGTTTTAATAATGAGCGGTAGGGCTCCGTATTTCCACAATTCTACAATAAGAGAGAGAAAGGTATCTGGTAGTGTGATCCAGTATCTAAATCTCTGTGTTCGTGTATATTCACAAAATTTTTTACTACATCGCTAGCTAAGTCGTCGGTCGAGCTGGTAATGTCAACATTTAATACGCGATTCACACCTTGTATTAAGAAGTTGTTCAAATAGCTTTGAATAAGCCTATCATCATTGCCGTTGATGATAGTGATGTCTTGCTCTAACGTTATTTGATGCCAAATATCAGTGTTATTGTTGCTGGTATGGCCAGTGAATATTAAAGGTGCTATTGTGTCGTATAGACGAATTTTTTGCAATTCAATGTCAAATATGTGTTTGTTGAGGCCTTTGCTTTCCAGACCTTGATCCTTGAAATAACTTGTTATATAAGAGGTAACCGGGTATGCATAAGCACATATGATGCTTTCAATAATTCTTAGTATTCCTTGGAAATGTGGTTGATTTAAATGTAAGTAAAAGTCGTGGAAAAAACGATATTCTGCGCCCTCTGAATCTTTATAAATAAATTTGTAAGACTCGTTATCAACAGGTAATAATATTTTGCTGATTCTGTCCAGATCCACACACTTTGTTAAATTTAAACGAAACGTTGAGGTGTCTTTATGAAATAGAACAGGTGATTTTATGATTGCATTGGAAAATAGCCCAAATCGTATATTACGATTCGGAATATCTCGACGAACAACCAAATTTGGATCTGCCACAATTTTAGTATAACTATCGAAGAAATCGCTAATGCGTCTGAACACTAACGCTTTTTTCATTTTGTACTTAATCTGTAATAAGTATAAATACAATTCATCGGAATCTCGAAGTTTTATTCTAACGACCAAATCGTCGAATCTTCCAGCAGATTCTACATCAACGTAGATAACGTAATCTTCCACGTTATCATCTGCTGACAATAAAGCTGCAACTACGGCCGTAACAGCAAATTGGTACCTCAATCCAGATTCTTCACTTTTACTAGAACCTGTAAAGGAATTGTATAGTGAAATGGAATTTAACCAATTATTTCGGTATACCCATATATTTCACTGGTATCTCTTGAAGAGGTATATTAGAACCGGCATCGCTCAAATCAATGTCGTCATCGCCAGAGCTTTGGTAACCTGAATCTGGTATTGAGTGGGCTTCCGAAGAACTATCTATAAAAATAGGATAATGTCAATTATTTATATGTGATATAGCGAATGTTCCAATAACAACTCAATTGGTAAGAAAACCAGCATTTAGTCAAGCAGTCATATTTTTTAAGTATTGGATAATGATGAGCTACCTTCTTGATAAACCTTTATTCATTATTAAAACGGATTGTCAAAATGGATTTTACGATAACAATATGTAAATAAAGGTTTCATTTCGTTAGGGGACTTGATGAAAACTCAGCGTTGATATTTATTTCCTTATAGGAAACGTCTAACATGCGATGTGAAAGCTCATTAAAAAATTGTGACGCATTATAGTAAAGGACCCTTTTAAATAAGGTGGTTCTGTGCTGAAGAACCTTCTGAAGAAGCAAATAGCATTATCAGCGAAGTATCAAGTGCAAACCTAACAGCTCACTCAATAAGTCTCCAGTCTAACTAAAAAAAGCAATTTTTCATGAGGGACACATTCATTCCAACGCTCCTCTAACTTTTCGACACACGCCACAGTTTCGGCAATCACTTCTTCATTTGGGCGAAATTTCTTTCCCTGCAGCAGCAGTTGCTGGGGGAGGAGGAGGGGAGGCAAATCTGGACAGTGCGATGGATGGGGAAGCAATTCAAAGCCTAATTCATCAAATTTAATCATTATTTTCATCGACTTGTGACACGGGGTCTTAGTGAAACAGCACTCTCTGGGCGTTTTTACTTGATTTCTGCACTCAATCGATCAAATAAAGCCATGTAATATTCACTATTGATAGTTTTTCCTTTCTCAAGATAGTCGATGAACAAAATTCCATGCGCGTTCCAAAATACGGATGCTATAATCTTGCCAGCCGACTTTTGAGTTTTTGGTCGCTTTGGACGACTCACCGGCTGCTGTCCACTCAGCTGGAGATCTTTTATATTCAAGCGTTTAGTGTTGAATTCATATTCGATGCAAGCAATCCTTTTCGTTTGGCTTGAACAGTACCAAATAGCACTCTGAATCGTGGAGGTGTTGTTGTTTCTACTCCGGTGTGAGCAAACGCGGCACCCACTTCGAACGCAATTTGCGCATGTCCTAAGCTTCACGTAAAATTGTAAAGACACTACGTTCTGACATCTTCAAGGTGTCAACTATCCCACGTAACTTCATTTTACGATCTTTTGAAACTATTTTGTGGATATTTTTTGCCGATTTTGATCGACCAGAGCGTTCAGCATCATCGGTGTTTGTACGACCGCGTTTAAATTCAGCATACCAGTCAATAATGTTTGATTGATCCCCATAATGCTTATCAACCCACTGTTTGGCTCCAACAGTATTTTTCCTTATTAAAAAACAGTGTTTACTCAACATACGAAATTCCTTTTTACCCATTGTCTTGAAAATTACAAAACTGGGGTCACTAAAACGACTGTAACCTCTAAACTAAGGGTCTGAATGCCATGAAATTTTGACACGTATTGTCTGAAGGCTAGTACTACCCGTAAATCAGGCTGGTCTGCCCGGTTTTCGTAAGGACAAGATGAGTAACTTTTTTATTTGAAGACATAGAGAGACGGTTTAATTAGCAAAAAGGTGTAGATTCAAAAGCTCGCTAAGAATCAATTTTCAAATTTTACTTGTCATGCTTCATTTGTTTAATATTGAAAAAAAAAACTGATCGTGAAGGCTTTTACTCAACTAAGGACCATACACCATGTGACAATTTCCTAAATTTCTTGCTGAATTAATTATTGGGATGATATCGTTATTGAAACGGATGAATATTCTACGAATGACTGCGTTTGTTCATTTTCACCAAATGCCATCACCACTATCAATTCGCTCAATACTTTCGTCAACTAAGCACCCACCACACATTAAAAAAAAATCTGACCATTTGAAATATCCAAAATTGCTATGAGATCCAATCATTAAGTGGGACACTACGCTGAGGCACACCCGCACCAAGAACTAGAGAATTAGAAGTTCTGATATTCAATCTGATGATACGCCCTGTAATCTATTCGTTAAGAATTGATTGAGTAGATACCAAAACTACAACCTGTCCTCATCCACTGCTTTCAAAATATCGTCTGTTACAATTGATAAAGCTGTTGCGCAGCTAGAACCGGGACTAAATCTTGATTTGATAGGTGGAATAAGATTGAGACTATTTAGAGGATTTCGAAACTGATGCTCCATAATCTTAGAGACGTGGTCGATGTGCTAAATCGTCTAAACTCTTAGACGATGTGGGCTTATATATTTTGGCTCTGGATGTGATGAGTGATTGCTTCCAATAGGAAGGAAATGTCCTGTTCTAATATGAATGAAACCATAAATGGAAACAAGTTCTCAAAATTACAATAGTCCAGGAATTTTAGCACCAAAAACGGGGTTCGCTCCGCAAAAAATCGTAATAATTGATTTTTTGATTGGATTATGTTGGAGGGTGCCCCCTAAGTATAAAACCAAATTTGTGTCGTCCAAAACCGCAAGCGTTAGCCGCCATCTTGAAAAACGCCTTTTTGCAAATATCTCGAAAACGGTGAGATTGCCAATACTATATTTGCCCAGATATAGTCGATTGAGAAAGACGAATTTTTGTTTTTGGAAAATATCTGGATAATTTAAATGTAATTATCGAAGTTGCAGAGCATGACATTTTCTACCATTTTTGTATGAAACCTTTTTTTGTTCAATCGATAGTTGCTGAGTTATAGCGCATTGAAAGTTGCCGTCAGGTCTAGGAAATCTGAAATTTCTGTCGAACAATGCTGACACGCTGATTATCGAACCAGCTGTAGATTTTTCTTCGCACTACGAGACAGTCATCGTCGTAGCCAAGGATGTAGATCTGCTAATATTGTTGACCGCATTAGCGCACAAGAAAAAAAATATCTATTTTCGCCCGGAAGAAACCCGGAAATGGACGCACTCCAGAATCCCTATACACGAATGTGGGTTGCTGGACCCCAAGGGGGCACCCAGCTGCCGACCGACCGTTAGGTATGCGACGTCACGGAAGTATGCCACACCCCTCAGGACAAAGAGGGACGAAACCAGTTGCCCGCACGAGACCGATACCTCTTGGAGAGGACCGGCGAGCCGGTGGGCTCCTCTCCTCCGTGCTACCCATGTTAGACAAGTTTTCTTGTCAACGTTGGACGGGTCACCGTTGGAGACGCTTTAGCGAACTCCTACCTCACATCTAACCCCACGGGGCCTAGGCCTCCTTGCGGATGGCAACTGTCGGCCAAGCGTGGGAAACGAAATCTGGCCGTGAGGTACAACCAGCCCGCCCGTGAATTAAGCCTGAACTACGGGGACGGCCGGGCAAAAGCCCTACCCCAAAGTGCCAACCGCGCCAAGTCTTTTGAGTATCCGCGGCAGCTACAGTGAAACCGTAGGGTCCCAGAATCACCGAGTTGTTTTAGAATGAAACCAAAGGTTTCCCCAACCAGACAACCAGACAACCAGCGGGCGGACTACTCCTCGGCGAACCGACTTTTATCCTCCCCTACGATCTTCGCCAAATTCTCCCGCCACGCCCGTTTCCTTGAGTGTGGCCACCAAGGATGGGATAGTGCAGCTGCAGAGCTCTCTAGGTAAGCGCCGTAGGGTGCCTCACTTACCCACCGTATATTCCGACGGTTAGCGGCCGGACACCGGACGTATGCATGCCTACATCCGAGCATCCTCCCCTATATACGAAGTCTACTCCCGCCACCCCCGTTGCCCTAAAACTATGAGATTAGGGATTGGGTAGTGCAGCCGCAGAGTTTTAAGGGTCGACGCTATAGGATGAACGCCGACCCGCTGAATCCCTATACAGTCCACATTGTCTGAAGCCGGAGTATGGTGAAAATTTAAGAGAAAACATTCTATTTTTACATGCATTCAGCGGTTGCGACACAACGTCAGCTCCGTTTAAAATTGGAAAATACAAAACTCTGACGACATTGCAGAACCACGAAGAATTGCTGACGGCTGTGACATTGTTCAAAGATAGGAGGAGCGATCCCAATACGGTTGCTCAAGCTGGCGAGCGTTTTTTTATTGCTTTATATGGAGGTAATAAATCCGAACCGTCCATCGACTCTCTGCAGTACAAGAACTTCGTCAAGTTACCTCGGAACAGCAAGTACAGCCCGTTACCATTCCTTCAAGGTTGGCTGGGATCTCACCATGACCCGGAAAAATGGGGCTGGAAGCGCGCTGCGGATCGCTTATCACCGATCACAATGAAAAAAGTTTCCGCGCCGCAAAATTTGATACAAATATTATCCTGCAAATGCAAGGCAAATTGCGGAGCTGCCTGTGGACGCCGGAAGAGTGGCTTAAAATGTTCCGTTATCTGTTCAAACTGACGATAGCAACGAAAAGAATGCCCACAATGAATCGTTTTTTGATCCTTTTATACTATTAATTACTCGAACATGGAAGAGCAACATTCGCGAACTATCGAAAATCGCCTTTCCTGTTCTAAACAAAGGAAATAGTTTTAAACCAATTATCGAAGTTTGAAATTTTGCAACAATAATTTTTTATTAATAAAGATGTTACGCTTCTCCAGTGTAGATCAATCTGTGAAAAACGGTCTCTAGAAGCCGAAGATGTTAGAAATTTGTGTTAAATCATAATCTAAAATTATTAAGTTAGATAATTTTGTTGATAGGCATGGCAATTTGTATTTAAAATAAAATGTCAATTTCTTCCACTGAAGAAGTTATTTAACGAAAACATATTATTATATGTTATGGAATAAATTGGTATTTAATTGTGGCTTGTTTTATTGACCTACAAGTGGAAATAAATCAGGAATTAAAAGATAAGTACATAAAGGTCAGAAAATATATATATTAATTAATACTACTATATAATACTAATGTATTCCTCTTACCTAGTCGAGATCTATGTCTACTATGAATTGGAGGCGATGGTAAAGGAGGTGGACTCCTTGACATCTCAGTGGCAGTTTGGGTCGCGTTGTCCCGAGTATCCTCCAAAGATGTAGCCGTACTATTCTCCGAGAGTAACTCCACGATATCTTGCCTTCCTAGCTCGACAGCAACATCAAGAGGAATTCTACCATCTCCGCTTTTGAGATTCACGTTTGCTCCGAATTGCATTAACAACATGATACTGGGTAAATGTTCTACTTTTGTAGCGATATAGATTGGCGTTTCTTTATTCTTATCGTATCTATTTACATCAACATATTTAACCTTCAATAAAGCTTCGAGAACATCCACGTTTCTCTCTTTTATTGCCAAGCAGAGAGATACATCGTATTCAGAATCAACGGTTTTTCGAGTAGTCTTTGCTCCGTTATCCAATAAAAGTTCAATTAAATTTTTACTAGTGTCTGTGGTTACTATCATGTGTCTGAAATGATATTCTGTTTCTTCTGATAAAAATTTCGAGGTATTTCGCAAAATAGCGTAATCTAAGGGTGTATAATCATAATCATCCACCAAATTTATGTCGTGTTTTGTAGGTCCTTCTTGCTTGATTAACACATCAACTGCATCGAAATTTCCATAGTAGCTAACCACATGTAGCAGACTTAATTTCGAGTTAACATTCTTGCTTAAATCTGAGTGTATATCATCGTATATATAATGAGTCCAATTCCAATTCATTATCTTGTCAACTCTCTTGGTATCATAAGATTTCTCCTGCATGCATCTTAAAATTCTGTCCAGAATTAAAACCGAATCCCTGGAGCCATCGGAATAACGGCAGCGGATAGCTGCTACGTGAACAGCACCCCTTCCAAGTTGATCACATTCTTCCAAACGATTCGGACGTTTTTCACATATCTCGTCAACTTTAGAGATGTCGGTTTCTATGACTGCTTGATGCAATTCTAAATCGTCATAGAGAATATCTAATACTTGCAGCTCTCGTCGATCCAGCATTCTCTTATAGACATACCTCGCAAAATTCTTCAGTTTTTCGTCGTTCATTGAAGTTAACACCCATTGCGCACATAGAAAGTTGACAAAGGAGTGATGATAAAATTCAGGATTACCATCTTTATCGACGTTAGCCACAATACTGCCAAAATTTGATGTGTCATCGTTATAGGACCAACTTAATAAGTCCTTGATGTATCGTTTCCCAAGCACTACGACTAGAGCAAGTTTTTGAAGCATTGATAGAACTTCGTCCACATAGTAAGAGTTGAAATGACGTTGAATTCGTTTGAAATTGTGCTCAACCATCATCTCAAGCAATTTTTCGTACAAAGAGAATCGGCTCGTTAATTTAATGTTTTCTGGATTAAGAATAAGCTCTCTAAGGAAGTTCAAATATAGCGGATTTGTTCTAAGTTCCGTTGGAATGGAGTCTAAATCATTTTGGGCCAGTTTCCATTCTGTAAGGTACTGTTTGTCATTTGGGTTTAGACGTTCTAATTTATAAATCTGAACATTATCTTGTTTCATTAATATATCTGTGTAATTTATTCTTGTAGCGATTACTACTTGAACACCTCTATGTTTAAACAATTCTATTAACCAAAACACGCGTTGATTCCAAAATTTCTCTACTTCATCGAATGAATCTAGTACCAAAACTACTTTTTCGTTTTTATTCAAAGCATATATAAAATTCTTGTATTTAGCAGGCAAATTTTCCTTAAAATTCCCAACTAAGAAGTTTATAAAATGATTACCTTCGTCGGATTTTATCAAATCGACAAAGCCAGCACAGTTTCCTGCGTTGTATACATTAGACATCCATCTAAGCAAATCGGATTTCCCCATACCAGGTTCACTTGCAATTACACTTATTCCATCCGTATTATTTTTAATATCTTCGATGAGGTTTCCTTCCGAAATCCTTTCTCCGTTGTATAAAATGTACGAACTCAAATCATTACAACGACTTGATCGCCTCAATTCGAATTTACCATTTCGAACATTAATCTGCAGTAAGGCGCAATTTAATTTGGAAAATCGGTTCCAACACTCTTCGAGATTGTGTGTTTCGGTATTTAAGAAATAGGTTTTCTCACCTGTGAAATATTCATCAGCTTTAGCCATATGAGATTCTATAACTTCTATATTTTGATCAAGGGTGTCAAGTTCTCCTGATAATAAACAAATTTGTTTGCCTTCCAAATTAAAATATGATTTAGATATTGTTGGTCTTCTCAGGTATCTTTGTATATGATTACGCTTCTCAAGCTCGATTATCGGTCCTGCTATTGGGATAGGATATTCACCTTCAATGTTGTATATAGGATTTCCACTTTCGTCAATGAAGCAGCTTCTCAATTTCGATTTGTCACCCTCAATTAATTGCAGTCGATTATGGAATCGGAAAAGATGGTACATCTCGTGCTTCGTATATTCTGTTTTTGCTTTCAATATTTCAATGGACTCCTTAAGCTGGCTCGGGTGGCAATATATTCTTATGTTGCCACCATTTAATGGATCTTGCACCAGTCTTATAGTACCTTCGTGGCTGTAATCTTCAATAATGAACACTAAATAATCACTCCCTTTCAAAGAATCCTCTCTTACGTATGCAGTTCTCTTTTTCATTAAATCAAGTATATCTGTACAGGTAAATGATTTCCTTAGTTGGACATTGTCACCAATCAAAACTTTAAGATTAGTCGGTTTACGACCTTGTACTGATATTAAAGTTTTCAGAAGCATGTTATCACGCAATTCTCGGTCTTCGATATCGTTTATATTAATGCAAATCTTCAACGTAGAACTATAAACTTTTCTTCTGAAAGGTAGATCGTCAATAACAATAGAACTTCGTTTGAAATCTTTTTTGTATTCTTCAAAATTAATAAAGTCCAGATTAGTATTCAACAGAAGTGGTAAATCCCCGCATTTCCACAATTCTCTAATAAGTGATTTGAGTGTAGTAGGGCATTGAAATAGTTCTGGATTTGGGTCGACAGATTTCCTTTGGTCAAAATATTTTTCGATGTTTTGAATTATTTCAGCGCTGAAATTATTATGTTCGTTTACATACATGTCCCAATCAATATTACACGTCAGCAAATTGTTTATTATTCGTGCCCAGCAACCGTAAATGCAACGTTTCATATTAGCATTTTCAATATTGTCGATAACTGTTATATCACTGCCCAAGATGATTTTGTTCCATGTTAGACACCATTCATCGTCACAAATTAGATCCGTCGTTGGTGTAAGAGGAACTTCAGAATAACTTAACTCGTTTAAAATGAAATATTCGAAACTCTGCTTTGATAATCCGTCCTCCCATTGGTCATTCTCCCGGAAATAATCTGCAACGCATTTAGTGATGTCCCACGGATTAATTACTTCGCACATTTGTTTAATGGCTTCATACATTTTCGAACAATTGGGGTGATTTAGTAATATGCAAAATTTATCCTGAAAGTCTTCATCTTCATTTTCAGATGCTGAACCGAGTTTATACCGGTTATCATTGCAAGGTAGAAGTAATTTACATACACTGTCGGTTTCGCTGTAACATGAAACACTCACAGTCGAAGTTCCGCAGGAGAACACAACATCTTCTGCACGTTGACGTGAAACTAGGCAAAACAATATATCGTTATCCGAAACATCGCGTCTACATTTCAATGCTGTATTGGTCTTGATTTTGTCCAAAGTCTGACGATAATTTGCGATGTCTAATTCAGTTACGTTCTCGTAATTAATACCAATAAGCGACAGGTAACATTTATCATTTCCCTTTAACTTGACTTTAGCGGTAATATCGCCAAAAATTCCAGCTGATTGTTCATCGATACAAATAGTGTAGTCTTCAACTTCGCTGTTTGTAGAAAGTTTGATGGCAAGATAGGTTGCAACCGTACACTGATACCAATAATGTTCCATTGATTTGGAATGCACTTTCAAGCCCATATTGGACCTGCCCAGTTTTATATCTACAACAAAAGATGAGCTTATTCAAATTGTTTAATTAAACAATAGTGATGATTTCTGATAGGATGGTATAAAATTTTCAAACAATACAATAATAAAGATATAGAACACTTCAAAGTGAGAGATATAATCAAACCAATGAACGAAAAGCCTTGCAGCTAGAGTTACCGAAATAAACACCTACAATTATTGACTTGCGATTTTTCTTGGCGAATTCGATTCTCGAAGTGGAGGACCTTCCACGTTAACAGATGGAATTCACATCAATGCAGTTCGTGATTTGTCTCTCTAGAGTCATTTCTGAAGATGTAGACATCAGCTTGAGATCATATCAAGCAATTTTGAAAAATTCAAAATGAATCCTGCCACTTCCAGTCTCATGTGTTGGTTGAAGTCCAGAAAACAAACCTCTTAGCGTTAGTCAAAAACTATTTCGTCGATAAACATTTCTTGAAGACCAGCGTAAAAGGCGACGAAGCCTGGTCGTCACAACGGGTGGAACAAGAATCAAATGCGTGGATGTAACGTGAATGTGATAGTAGTTTACTTGAACTGTATTATAACAGAAAATTAAAGAAGGACGTAATAAAGTTGTGAACGTGAAACTTTTTTGTCGGTTTAATAAATGAGTGGCGTTTCTTCAACAGCGAAGGATAAGGGGAACTAGAGAAGAAACAGAAACAAATACCCAAGCTTGACATAAAATAGTAATTGCAATTGAATGCCAAAATTGGCGGAAAAAAAATGTATAAGAAAAGAAGAGGAGGTAAGAGTAAACATAACATATGCAACGAGAGAATGAGAAAATGCTGGTTCGTTTCGCAGAAGAAAATAACATGGTGATAAGAAGCATGAATTTTGAGCATAGGGAAATATATAAAACCACGTGGATATCACCAAGTGGGAAGACCAGAAATCCAATAGATCACTTGTTGATGGAAACTACCACAAACGCAGTCTGACGAACGTACGCGTTTGCAGGGGAGCAGACGTAAACTCTGACCGTCATCTGTTACTGGCGAAGCTGAGACGAGAGAGAATAAAGGAAAAGTATAAAAATTGCAAAAACACAGTGTTGGAGAACTCTCTAGTCAGTTGTGTGAAAACGATAGAAAATGAAATGAAAAGAGATAAAGGGATAAAACCAATTCAAACTGTATGGGATACTCTATAGAAAATAATGAAAGAATCATCATCATCAAACAAGCAATGTGTAGTTGGAGAAACAGAGATGGAACTGGTTTACGGACCAATTTAAGGACGTTTTGGAAAAGAGAAACCGAGCAAGGTTAGAGGGGATACATGACGGATCAGTAGAAAACAAATGGATATATAAATGTTAGGAGTAACAGTGACGTGGAAAAGCATCTAAGTATGAAACTTGAGCGGAAGAAATTGTATGGACATAGTAGCATAGTCCAGCACATAAGATGACAAATGCTGAACTGGTTAGGACATCTGGCAAGAATGATAGAGAATCAAGCATTGCAAAAAAAGTTTTGACCGGAGGGAGAGTAGAGGACTAAAAGAGCACGATGCAGGATAAAGCAAAGTGGAAAGCTATTGCAAAGCAAGTACAAGAAAAATAATATTACATTTATATTGTTTGTCCTTGGGCCTACAGAGCTGTAATAGTGTTATATATATATCTTCGGTGTCCTCTATTCATTAAGTTATTTCTAATATTTCATTAAATCTCGGGAAACATATTATGTTGGAGAAAAATAAAAACACACTTAACTCAATTGTTAGGTGTAGTGAGGAAAACTGAATTGATTTGTTCATCTTCACTTGAATGCCTATGATAGAAGAAAAGAGATATAAGCAAGCCAATTAAAATTTTAAAAAACAACCATAAAGAAGGTGGTCCAATTTTGTCTTGGACAAAAACCGCAATTGGACGTTACAATTTTCATAGCTCTTTTGAGCCAATACAAGTTACTATTTAAACCTTTTGAAAGGGAGAAGAGTAATGAAATAAAAAGATCATTTAGAAAACTCGATTTTGCCTTACAAAAACCATTAAAACACATTTTACATTAATCTTACCTATTAATAGATCAATTAGATTCTGTCTTCGACTTCTATATCTGTCAGCGATATCTAGAGCTGCGTCCCCTTTGGTATTTTTAATGTATACGTCAGCACCATTTTCCAGTAATAGTTTCACAATATTTAGATTCCCCTCTTCCACAGCAGTATGAAGAGCAGTTCTACCATCTCCATTTTGAAGATTGACGGTTGCTCCTTTTTGTAATAATATTTTGACGCTAGTTTGATTTTGTGTTTTTGTAGCGACATATATTGGTGTCTCTTCCTTTATATTATATTTATTTACATCAATACTATATTGATCATCTAAGAGTAGTTGGAGCGCAGGAATGTTTTGCGCTTCTATTGCCAGGCAAAGAGATGTGTTGTATTCCTTATTATCGTATTTTCTAGTCGTATTTATCCCGTTTTTTAGCAAGAATTCAATTAGATCTGTATTTAGGACAATTTCCTTTGGAGTTGCTGCATCGTATTTTGGTTTATGTTGTGAGGATGAAAACATTGATATAGGTCGCATGATCGCATAGTCTAACAAAGTACAATTATTATGTACAATATTTATATCCATTTTTGTATATGTTTCCGATTTAAGAAGTTGCTGAACCACATTCGTATTTCCATAGTAGCTAGCAGCGATGAGCACCTTCACTTCTGGTGGCATCTTAGCATCCATACATTGGGGTGCGCCATCGAAGATGTATCGAGTCCAATTCCATTTCATTATAGAATCAATTTTGTTGTAGAGCTCTTCTGAGATGTATCTCATGACTATTTCCAGAATCTTAAAAGCACTATCTGAATTATTTAAACAGCGACAGCTAATGGCAGCTGCATGAAGGGCAGTTCTTCCAAGATCATCACGTTTTTCCAAACTATTTGAACGTTTTTCGCATATCTCCTCAACTTTTGATGTGTTGCCTTGTACGATTGCCTTGTGCAATTCTAGATTTTCGTAAAAGATGTCTTGCAGGTTTCTTTCATCCAATATTCTCTTGTAGACATTCTCCGCCAAACTCTCCAATTTTTCATTCCCTCTGGTATTCGAAATCCACTGGGTGCATAAAACGTTCATGAAATATTTACTATAAAATGTGGGCTTATCATCTTCATCGAAATCAACGACAATACCAAATTTGAGTTTGTCGCGTATATTTTTACTGTAGGACCACGATAGTAGTTGCTCAACTGTATTTTTACTAAGTACCACAACTAAAGCTAATTTTTGAAACAACGATACAACTTCGTTAATATCCGATGCATCGGAGGAATACTGAATTCGTTTGAAATATTGTTCAATCTTCATCTCAATAAACTTTTTATATAAAAACCATCGACTCTTTAATTCGTCTTTTTGATTTACTGCAAGTTCCCTACTGAAGTTTAAATACAGGGGATTCGTCTTAAACTCAGATGCAACACCACTCAACTCGTTCGTGTCTAGTTTCCACTCTTTAATGTATTGTTCGTCGCTTAAGTTTAAACACTCTAGTTTAAAGATCTGCACATTTTCCAGGGCCATTAACAAATTAGTACAATTCAATCTTGTAGCTATTATTGTATGAACATCACTAAATTTTAGCGCCTGTAAAACTTTTTCACCCCACGATTCTGCTATTTCATCAAATGAGTCTAATACCAAAATTACTCTTTTGTTTTGATATAATGTAGATATGAAATTCCTCCACGTTTGAGGTATATCTTTCAGATGTTTTTCAAATAAGAAATTTATAAAATTTTCCGCTTCGTTAGGTTTGGTTTTCATTCGTTTGTATTCCTTTAGGTAAGTAATCAAATCGAAGAAAAGAAGGTACTTTTGCGTATCACAGTTATTAGAGATCCATCTAAGCAAATTTGATTTCCCTATCCCTGGTACACCCGCGATAACAGTTATTCCATCTTCTTTTTTGTTAATTTCCGTAATAAGTGTGTGTTCGGAAATTCTTTCCCCATCGTATGAAATATGTGAATTTAAATTGTTGCAATGGCTTGATCTCAATAATTGATATCCACAATTTTGAACGTTAATCTCCACTAAGGGATAATTCATTCTAGAAAACTGTTTCCAATTATTTTGAGAAACATCTGATGCTATTTTGAAGTAGTAGGTTTTCGATTCTGTCAAATATTTTTCCACTGTAGTGATATCTGATTCTCCAACTTCTGTAAATTTTATATTTTTATCAAGAGCTTCAAGTTGCCCCGATATCAAACATATTTGCTTCTGAGCCAAACTGAAATACGATTTATTAACTGTTGCTCTCCTTAAATCTCTTTGTATGTGGTTCCGTTTCTCGAGTGTGATTATCTGTCCTATTATTGGAATAGGTTGTCCAACGTCTACATTATACACAGGATCTCCATTCTGATCGACAAAATAATGTTTTAGTTTTGATTTATCGTCTTTATTCATCAATTTTATTCGATTATCCTCTTGACGAACATGATAATAGTTATCGACGTCGTGTTTATCATAGTTCCGATTGCTTTTTAATTCTTGAATTGTGTTCTGAATCTGACTAGCTTGACAATATCTTCTAACATTATCGCCAACTGAACCCTCTTCTATAGAATCGTCACTACCAGGCGGTTTTTCACCCTCAACAATAAACACCAAATAATCATCACCCCACATGGAATCTTCTCTCAAATATGCAATTCTTTTCTTGGTTAGTTCGAGAACATCCGCGCAGGTAAACAATTCCTTTACACGTAAATTACCATCAACTAACATTTTAAGCCTAACTGGGTCGCGACCCTGTAATGATATCCAAATTTTCTCGAGCATTTTATTGCGCAATTCTGCGTCTTTAATTTCGTCAATATAAATACAAATATTCAAGTCAAAAGACGATTTTTCTAAAAATCTCGTATCCATATCATTAATGACAATATAACTCCTTTTACAGTACTTTTTGTATTCTTGAAATCTACTAAATTTCATGTCGGTCTTCAACAGAAGCGGTAAATCTCCAGATAACCACAACTCCTTAAGCAGCTGCTTCAACGATATAGGATATTGGAATAATCTAGACGTATTACAGCCGAAAGTTTGATTTATCCATTTCTTCTTCTCGAAATACTCTTTAATCCTTCGCATTATTTCTTCCGTGAAGTTATTCTCTTGTGTTACATATGTGTTCCAATCAATTTCAAATAAACTATTTATTTTTTGAGCCCAGCAACTGTAAATAGCACGTTGAATATCTTCATGTCTTTTATTACAAACATAAGTTATATAATGCTTTAATGTGAGTTCATTGAAAATGTCACACCAATCGTCATCTACAGGATCCACCGTTTGCGTAAGAGGAAATACAGAGTAATGTAAAACATTTAAGGTGAAAGCTTCAAAAGTAGATTTCGACATTCCCGCTTTATGTTGATCTCTATTGTGGAAATAATTTACGACGCAATTGGTGATGTCATGCGGGTTAGAGATTTCGTAGTTGCCTCTAATGATTCCATATACTTCTTCAAGATCAGGTTGACTTAGTAGAAGATGGAATTTGTTAAGAAATTCTCCTCTTTATCCCCCAATTCGTTTGCATGAAGTCTATAACCGTTGCTATCGCAGGGCAGAAGCCATTTATATATATTATCTGTATCATTGTACGACTCAATATTTAATGAAGAGTCATCCAAAGAAAAAGCAAGCCGGTCTTCGTGTTTGTTAGACAAAAGACAAAACAAAACATTGCTATTGGAAATATTTTCCGTAATTTTCTCAAAAGCTTTGCAATAATCCGTTAAATTTAATTCAACTTTCGAACGTTTGGTACAACTATCAGAGTCTTCCGTTGTCTCTTTGTATTTAACACTTATAAGAGACAAATAAGTTTTGCTGCTTTCCCGTAACTCGACTCTAGCAATAATATCACCAAAAATTCCAGCAGATTGATCATCAATGTAAATAATGTAGTCCTTGATATTGTCGTTAGTAGATAATTTAGCGGCAAACCATGATGCCACCGCACATTGATATTGATTATGTTTCCTAAAGTTTACGTCTTTCGTCGAATCCATAACGGATCCACTCAATTTTGCATCTGAAAGAAAGCGGATTTTTTGAAATATTACTGTTTCTTTACAATGTTCAGATTTATGCATTTTATGGTTTGAATATGATAATTATGTGGAACTGGTGAACTTAAAAACAAGGATGGAAGTGCCGAATAACTGGTACGAATTACTTCGCAGTTAGAGAAAAAAACCCCTCACCTTTCATTGTAATTGAAGTGAAATAGAGTATGGGTAAAGATTGGGCAACCTTTTTTAAGAGCAAATTCTTTGCACAATACCCATACTAGTCCTTGGTTTGAAACTCCGATAGTAGAAGCTCAAAAGAAACTGCCAAAAAGTCAACTGACGGACAACAAGTTCAACAATTTCCTTCGATGAAATATAATGGAAAATATTACTAATATTAACAATTATCCTGTATTACTAATGTGTTTGTTTTTTTTATCATACCCGATCTACTTCCTATTAAGAGATACATTTTTTAACTTGATGAAGCTAAAAGAATTTTGCGGAAATTCTAAAGCATCCTTATTTCACGAATAGATTCCGTAAGAACCAAATGGAAATGTTGCTTCCGTGACATTCCTTGTTGTATTCCAGATGCTTTCAAATATTGTATCTGCTACAATTCACTCCAAAAAAATATTTTATAAATAGTAACTTAAAATATTTAATTTTAATGATTAGTTGCCGAATGCATAAAATGATTGCAAAACTATTTCTGTAGAATCTGCGATATATAAAACGTCAAACAATTCTAAAAATTCCCGAATAGAAGAGTGTTGTTTATAAATGAGTCTGCAACGTTTTAGATTTCTTTTAGTATATACGATTTGATAATATTGAAGACTGACACACGCACGTCGCCCTTGATATAAAAGCTCTTATTAGAGGCGTGTTAGAAATATTTGAAATAAGTAAATAAGCGATGCGAAATATATGTAGATTAAAACTGTTTGCTTTAGTTGTTTGAAATTTGCTGTGAGCTCAATCTGGAAGGCGTTATCTCAATTAAATACAGCTGGCGATGTAGTTATGAGATGTACGAGGGCGACCTAAATGTTTCCCGAATCGACAAGAAAATTAAATATTGGTGTGATTTTTTATTTTTATTTTTCGATGTAGTCTCCTCGAAGATCAATAGGGAATAGGAAAAGTCGCTGGGAGCTAGATCCGGTGAATATGGAGGATGAGAGACTAATTCGTAGCGCAACTCATTCAATTTGGACACGATGCTGATGATGCGGGATGAATGAGCCGGTGCATTGTCGCAATGGAAAAGCACTTTTCAACGAGGCTGCAAATGAGCCGTTTCTCCTTCAATACTGCATCCAATCGGCTCAATGGATCGCTGTAATAGTATTGCCCCGTGATCGTCCTTCCCTTCTGCAGATAGTCGATGAGGATCACACCTTGGGAATCCCAAAAAAATGGTCGCTATTACCTTTCCGGCCGATGGAGCAGCTTTTGCTTTCTTCTTCGACTGTTCATTGGTCTCCGGTAATGTAGTGATTGGTCCAAGTCTCATCCACGGTTACGAAACGCATGGATAAATTTCGTGTAGGATATGACCAACGCGTTCGTCTAAGATACCTGTTGTCTCTGCTATCTCTTCCAGCTTCAATTGGCGATCGGCTAACATGACCTTGTCGGCCATTTCATCGTTGGTGGCGGTTTTTGGGCAATTCGTCACTTGTGCTTGTGCGACTACGTTTGAACTCGCTCATTCAGAAGCTGATGGTCTAAGCTATAACAAAATATTTCGAATTTCCGTGACCGTTTTCCCAGTCATCCAGGAGTGTTTTATCACTGCACGAAATTCATGACTTGCTTCACAAAACGCACTCTTAAACGACAACTAATGACAGTACACGTCTGAAATTCTGACGGTTGCCCTCGCTGATCAATGAATTTCATTTTATACTGTTCGAAATATGACTGGCGATAACTATCTAACTGGTATTGCGCTTGCACAGGATTTATTAGCAAACTAATATACATACTTCGGGATTTTTAGAAACAATAAGTAATATTAAATAAATACCAAAAGAATTCTTACCTGATAAATCAAAAGAAACATATTCTTATATTTACGGATTCTCAGAAAATTCTGCCAACGTATCGTACTGCCCTAAAAGAAGTTGTGTTGTGTTACTGTTATCAACGTTACACAATGATGATAAAATTGATAAGGGGACGGCTAACCAAACGAAACTAGAAATAGTAACCTTTCATAATCACATACTAAATCAGTTGCGTGTTCAATACGTCAGTAGGAATTGCAGAAACTCTAGCTCCTACAAATAAATAAAACTTTTAGAAAGTATTGCATGGAATCCGATTCGTCCACAAATTTCGCTTCGCGTTATAAGTCGTGCTAATCTTCTAATTGGTACATCTAATCGAAAGGTTTCCGTCACAAAAGCACAACATATTTTTTCTGGAGACTGCCGATCTTATAGGCGCGGAAGAGTTAGATTTGCAATTATTCTGTTCTATTTAGTAGCTCTTTTTTGTAATAAATTCAAGATTTTATATAACATTGCTTTATTTCACGTTAAGCTTAATATACAATTGATCAATCTCCCTAATATTATTATCATTACGGCAAAATGCAAATGTACAAGCTGGGCCACTGAGCAAAGTAAGTGGTTGTATCTCGGAAAGTATTTGTCCTAGGCTGTGCGGAAAAAAAGCGATCAAAAGAAATTGCTGGAAGGAAATTATTTGCAGTTTCGAGATTTTACCGCGACGGAGCGTAACTGCTCTGTTTATATCTAAAATTCCGGCTACCTCAGACAATCTCTTTTTCTATCCAAAGAAATTTTCATAAAAAAATGAAGGGCTTTCATTAATCATTTCAAACAGGCAATGACCGAAATGACGCATCGCGTACTCATTTTCAGCTATTGCTGCTTTCTCCTATCATAGCTCAATATCAACCCAAGACATTTCTTCCTAATATTGTCATTAGAGACATACGATGTTTACAAAGCCAATTTATATTCTATTGTTATTGCCTGGGTGTGTTTGTATTTTTAATACGTGCTAGCTTTTTACTTTCATTGCAATTTGTTGAGAACAGATAAACATATCGAGATACTGTTTTATGTAATGCTGTAATAGTATCACTCCATTTAGTTCTTTTAAGAAAATCGTAAAAGTAAATAACCGATGCAGAAAGTGATCTCTAGGTTATCTGTTTCAAAATAATAAATATTGTACGAAATCCACATAATTCTCTTTTAAGTGAGTTCAAGAGTACTGTCTGGTTCACAGACGGATCCAAACCGGCACAGGAGCCGGTATTTGTGGACTGAGCCCTAGACAGAGGATATCTCGAAGCCTGAGAGAGCATGCAATGGTCTTCCAGGCAGAAGTATTCGCAATCGCAGCCTGCGCATAACAGATTGCAAAGGGCCGCTGCACGAGGAGAAAAATTAACATAATGACTGATAGTCAGGCCGCTATCAAGGTAATTATGATCCCCCTTATCAGGTCAAAACTGGTTAAATATTTCAAACAGTACCTCAATATACTAGCACAAGACAGCAAGGTGTCTTTGATTTGGATACCCGGAGATGAGGATAACCAAGGAGGGCTCTAAAAATCACTTCATAGGACCAGAGCCCGTATGTGAATTTACCAAGGATTGTACTAGAAGAGAGATTTGATCTTGGTTAGACAACGAAAGTGTAAGGAAATGGAGGTCGACTGAAGCTTAACTCCTCACTAAAGCGCTAATAGGGGATAGGGATGCTAAGTTCTTTGAAAACCTAATTAGACGCAATAAAAAACAACTTAAGAACATTATTGAGTTGATAACTAGACACTGTCCTCTGAGGAAGCATCTATATAACACGGGTACGGTGAGCGAACCCTGATGCTGAAGATGCGAGTTACACGAGGAAAGAAGTTTACTTGTAATCTGCACAGGTGAGGAATTGAAGGTACTCAGGCAGAAACATTTCGGAAAGGATCTACTGGAGCCTTCGAGCGTACTCAAGTTTCCACTGGGCAAGATATTGGATTTTATAGAGGACACTAAGCTACTCAAGTTTAAGTGAGAGTTTTGATAGGGATGGTAAAAAGAGCACCCAGTTCAAGTGTCTGGACTACAGGTGTCCAATCCTAATTGCAAAGAAGAAAGAAGAACATTATCTGGAATTAAACAGGCTTACAACAGATGTCAAAGTGATAGCTTATTCTTAGGACAAATATTTTCCGAGATACAACCGCTTACCTCCCTTAGTGGTCCACATTGTACAATATTTATTTAAACTTTTAGATTTTCGTTTTGATTGATTGATTGGAACAACGGATATGAATAATAACAGGATCTTCAATGTACATATTTAATCAATATTTATTGAATATAAACATACAAATATATAAAACAAGAATTATTTAATTACGAGACACAAGGAAAAATACAATGTGTAGGTTAATTTTGCATTTGACATAGACATTTCTAAAGTTATTCTTGTACATTTCACAATGAAGAACATATACATATATAAAAAATATAGAACAACAAGCATTCAATTCCAAATTAAATCTAAATTGCAGATTTTGTATGCGGCTACCCAGTTTTCAGTATACTGCAATGCACTAAATTTACAAAAAAAAACCAATGTAACAAAAATGGTAGAAGTTAGAAATTAAAAAAATAATGTGTACTGTTCACAATACAGCACTGTCAATAAAGTAACTGGTTACAACGTCGTTGCACTTAATGGCATTTAATTTGAAACTGACTGTACACGTAGATTTCTCATATAAAATATATTAAATTAACGATGAATATTGGGGTGATACAATATGTAAGATAGACTTGTATGTTTCATCGTTAACATCCATGTAATCGATATAATTTCTCCAGGACCATTCCTTTATATGATCTGTTATATCAAAACTGCATTCGTGTTCGTTCATCAATTTTACAATTTCTTCTAAGGTCTGTACATATTGCTCTGAAGAGTTAATTGTGCAGATTATCCCAGTTATCAATGGAATTCTGCCAATCATATCGCGATTTAGTAAAACTTGTTGTTTTTCTTCGCTTATTTCCGTCTTGGTAGGCAATAAGTTACTTATGGTGCCTCTTTGTATAATAGCTTTATGTATTGGTATATCTTCCGCGAGAATGTGAAGCACATGTAGTTGTTCCTTCTGTGACATTTTCTCGTAGATCTCTCTAGTAGCTCGACGAAGCAGTTTTTTGTTTTTGAAGATCCATTGGGAACATAAAAAATTCTTAAAGATGGGATACGGATGAAATACCGGCAAATTATCTTCATTGAAAGTAGTGACTATTCCATAAGGAATTCTTTTAGATAAACGTGTTTTGTCACAGTTACTCGCCAGTATCTCTTTCACTTCATCGCCGACTACCGTTAGCAAAGCCCACTCTTCAAATATTAGCATCGCTTCATCTACATCGCACTGATCATAGTCAGGCTTTTCTTTCTCAAGACCGCGTTCTATTTTCAATTTCATGAATTCTTTAAACAATGAAAACTTGTTAATAGGTTCCTGGTGATTCTTGTCGATTTTTGTTATAAAATGTAAATACAATGGATTTTTAATGATCTCGTCAAAATCAGGATCTAATGTATCTTTCAAATTTAATCTATCGACGTACCCCCTATAGTCTTCCTCTGTTAGTGGATTTATTTTAAACGTTTCTATATTTGGAATTTTTAACAAATCTTCGTCCACCGCTATTGAGGCCAGCAGTACATGATTTCCTGTCTCAAATAAATCTGTAATCAGATTTCGTACCTTTCCTTTAAACTCACTTTTTACCATATTATAATTATCTAATATCACCATTAATGCTTTGTCTGCGCTTAACGCAGGTACTAGTTCTTCCAGTATGTTTTCTTCGTGTTCTTTTTCATGGTTTTTTTTCCAAAACACATTATATTCAATCTTTTCCTTCTGACGGGATTTGTTAAGTCTATTAAAATTTTGTAAATCGTAAAATACAATATACCTATTGGTTTCCGATTCTTTCTGCAAACGTTTCAGCACACTCGATTTACCAATACCCACCACACCTGTTATCACCGTTATCGTTTCAAGTTTATTTTCAATGTCTTTGACAAATTTGTCATACGGCAATCGTTGACCATTCTTATCCGACAAGGTCTGCTCAAATTTATCTTGTGAACGTTTGCGTGTAGAAAATCCTTGGACTACCTGATCTTCCTCTTGCTCTCTGAGTGTACCATCTCGCATAGTTTGAATGATATGTTTACATGAAAACGCTTGTTTCAATTGATTTCGGTTGTGTATAAAATCGTAAAGACGTATTGTCTTACGACGCTGCAAATAAATCTCAATAGTTGTAAGAAGATCGTGACCGAATTCCGAATCTACAATATCATTTACGCAAGTGAAAATCTTCATTGATTTCTCATCTCTTTCAGGAAGTTTTTCATTGATATCACAAATAAGAATATATTTTCGTTTTGAACGTTTAGTTAAAATGCTTAAGCATTTTCCTTTCAAGTCCTTTCCATTTAAGATTAGCGGTACCTTGCCGTATTTCCACAATTCGAATATTAACCATTGAAGAGTATCCGGTTCCTTAACCCAACACCTTGGATTGGATTTTAAGTTATCCTTGAATTTCTGCCGAATACTCTGATTTAATGTATTATCATCTATAAGGGCATTCCAGTCAAAATCGTTAGCATTCAATACAGAGCGAATTTGCTCAGCTTGGCAAGCGAACAAACAACGACGAATGTTCTCGTCGTTGTTACTCTTGACAATAGTGACATTATGCTCTAAGACGACTTTGTTCCATTTTTCAACCAGTGCTTTATTTAACTCGATTGTTTTTGTAAGAGCAAATGAGTACTTGTCTGGTGTCAAGTGACGTGTTTGTATTTCCGTTAAAAATACTTCTTTGGACAGTCCTTTGTGGTGCAACTCACGCTGGGCAAAATAATCGGATATATATGCTGCAATTTTTTCACCTATCGCTTTATAATCTTCATCTAGTTCTTGCTCTAAGTTAAAATATTTCTTCTCGTAAGTCACTATACGCTTACCAATCATTATATAAATCTCTTCTAGTTGAGGCTGATCCATAATCCAATAAAAATTTTTAAGGAATTTAGTGTAGTTTGCATCTAAATTTGAATCGGCTATTAGATCACTATCTAGAATCTTTTTTGGGTTATGGAATTGAATGGGATGAAAAGGTTCCATGAATTTATCTAAGAAATTTTGCTTTTTTTTGTTCGGTGCAAATTTTCGGCAGACATAGTTGTCTGAGAAGCGAATAGATTGCAAATGAGTGTTACACACTAACCCAAATATATACTTTATATTTTCGTTGTTTAAGTTTTTTGATTTTACAATCTTATTAAACTTTGTCAAATATTCATCTATTTCCAGCTCCTTTTTTTCTACATAGTCAAGATTTAATGGCTCAAAATGTTTGTATTCAACTCGCAGAAACAGCATATAAGTGTCTTCAAGAGTTTTTATTCTAACTACAATATTATTGAAAGACGAATCATCCGATGAATTAATTTGAATCGAATAGTCATCAATGGCAGACATGTCAGAATAAGTATTGGCCAAAAGCGTTATTACAGCGTACATGTACTCCTTTCCTCTGTCACACGGCAATTCCACATCTAGAAGCAAAAACGAGCATTACAATACATTACACTCTTGGAAAAAATAATTTTAGTGGTGCGTAAAGGTTACCCTTAGCTGAGTTTACGCAGCACAATCGTCCTTCGACCCGTAGATGAAAGCGGGTGGAAGAAACCGATCATTCTTACTGTAGTGACACAAGACAATATGTTGAGGTAGTTTGTACGAGATAGAGGGCCGTGCGGTCATTACATAAGTGAGTTTGAGCGAAGAATGATTGTGGGTTTTCACTCACGTGCAGGATGTATTTTTCACCGGAAGAAAAGATTCACTCAATACGCGACCTGTACGGGGGTGGTTTTTCGAGAATGGACTATGAACGATGTGCAGTGCGTTGCAGCGGATTCCACTCATCCTTCACGTTTTGTTTCCAACGTATTAAAATTCGCAATGAGTGTCGGTGTCGGCGCAAATTTTCTTTCGTCATAGATTTAGCGTCATATTTATAGGTCGCGCTTCAGGTTGTGCTGATGCTGGAGCACGCAATTTTACTATATTTGTAATGACATTTGTGTACGCTTTCTACATCGCCGACAAGGTATTGTGGTACTAGATATGATTAACGAGGTTACTTATGATTAGATTCGTCAAAGAGGGGCAATTTCCAATGCAGTGCGGTGAACAACGTCGAGGAATGCACGAAAATTCGAGCGTCCATATCAAAGCACACTTGCTCAGTATTATCCGTTGGTCGTTGTGAGTACTTATCAGTACACAAGGTCGTATTTCAAACAAGCTAGAAAACGTAATGGCAAGTATACCGGATTTAGTATACGAAGGTGGTAGAACTAAATGTGTCAGGTGCGACAACTATTTGACTGTTACCAGCAGGTGGAACTGTGAACGCCATCTTAGTAGTATAAAGCACAGTTCTTCAATTCGTGGCAAACGATACAGCTAACAATTCACATTTGATATAGGTGTTTGTTTTATTCTATGTAATCTATAGTTCACTTTAGTAGACCAACAAGCATTTGTCTAGTTCTGGAGCAAGTATTCGGTTTATACATTACCAAGTCGGACATCGAAAAGAAAAGTTATGGGACCTACTCGTGACTATATTGAAAGAAGAATTAAAGCAGAAAAGAAAGATAAAAAATTCTGGTTATCTGTGGACGAAACAACCAATCGGCAAAAATATTCTACAATGTATGTGATGGTAAGTACAATGGCAGAATTTGAACCGTTATCCTTTATCTTACTTGCTTCTGAAAGAGTTGCAAAATATACTAACGATGAAATTTTAAATGTGGTGTTGAGCGCATTGAACAAATTTCAAGTTTCAACAAACTTTTAATGTTTGTTAGTGACGGTACCACTAACATGCTTTCCTTAGGCAGATCTCTTAAAGAATAGAGTGGAAATCTGTTATACCAAGAGCTAACTTTCAATGTGATGATCCTCTTTATATGAGTAAAAGAAGGATGAAAATATGATTTCTATGAGTTGACAAAGTCAAGAAATATGCATGCTATGCTGCTGGACAATTGTGTGTTGTATGCTATCGCTGTCTAACGGCAAGTACCCACCACTGTTCTTTACCCTTCTCTAACTACTAGAAAATGCTATCCTCACATCGATCTTTTCAATTTCAATCAATTCAACGAAGCCGTCATCCGTGCTACTGCGAGGTGAGGGGGACGAGTCATGCGCATGTATGCTTATAGTTGAAGTCCGTCTCATTTCTAATCGCCCAGTTTGCAATCCATAGGTTGTAAATAAAATCCCGGTATGTAATATGTAAAAATCCATGCTTTAAACCTTATGGCGCAATTGATATCTAAATATTATCCACGAGTAAATCCTTTAATAGCTCATACAAAGGCAATGTTTTCCCTCAAGTCCTCAAAATGTACAAAAAAGAAATCACGAACTGTGTCCCAAAGTGCTTGAACCACAGCGGATTACACGCGTTGGGGAACATGGTTAGAGGTTGCGTTTTACTACTGCGAACATTTTGATGATGTAAAGAAGGTAATTTTACAATTCGATTCGCGACACGCCGAATCCATCAAGAAAAGCCAGAAAATGTTTCAAGATAATCAGGTAAAACGTGCACACGCAAGAACTACTAGCGGAGGGAATTGAAAAATTGCAAAATGATTCGATGTGATTTGTGGATTCTGTTTAAATTGTGGATGATGTACACTCACGCCTATGTGCGGTAGAAGGCGAAAAAAATGATATGATGAAAATAGGAAAATTTTAAAGTGTTATTGACAAGGATTCAGATTTTCTCATACTAGAACAAATTTGAAAAGGTACATTGAAAGATCCATTAAGTTGTTACAAGGATTACTTTCAAATATAACATCACTCGATGTGGAATGGTCGCTTTTATCATTAAAAAATACTTATTCCGCACGTCGTACTCATTTGATTGAAACAAGTGCGGAAACATATTTGATGATTCAAATATTTAATATATGCCACCCAGTTTGTTGTTTCATGAAAGCTTTTTAAAACAGCAAATGTTTCAGTACGATATATAATATATTTTCTGTCATTATTTTATGTGTAAACATTCATGCGTCCGTATCGCCTATGCACACTCACGAAAGTCACGAACATAAATGAGTACGTAGACGTTACTGAACGCTCGCCCCTCCACGTTGTTCTCCGCACTGCACTGAAACTTGCCCCTCTTTGCCGAGTCTATATATAAACAATAAGAGTTTTATATAGTTCCTATAGATACATATTTCCATTGGATCGAAGCTGAAGAGCTTAAAAATGATAGAGCTGGTGAAGTTATAACGTTTCTTAAATAATTGATATGTAGATATAGATCGCCAGATAAACTGCATTCTGACAACAATATTTTAAATGATGTACAGTTAAATAATTTTGCAAACGTCTGGAATTTGTAATTTAAGGCTCAAATATTCACTATCATCGCTCTAATGGGTTGGTAGAAAGAGCTGTTGGAATTCTCAAGGAAATAGTTAAGAAAAACTGTGGCATCAGCTGGGGATTAATGGAATATCAAAGTACACCGTTGCCACACGTTACTCCCCTTCTCACTTATTTTTAGGTAGAATAATGAAAGCAAAGTTACATGTAAACACGTATTTATTACAATCAATATTAGTCAACTCTGGTGAACCATGAAAACTCATGAGAGAAGCATATACCTAGATGGGAATGGCTTCATGATTTTTTTTTTTTAATGAACACCTAGCAATAAGACAAACCGAAGTCACGCTACCAGCTTGAGCTAAAGTTGCAATAGGCTGGTGGTTCTACTACTAAACAGTTAAATTACGCGTTGTATATAGTATAATGCAAATAACTTACCCGTATTTTGAACTTTTCTGAGTTGCTCAAATACGACTTTGGATAATTTCTCTTTGGGTGTCTTTCCAAAATGCTGCGCAACATTCTTGAAAATATGTTCTTTTAACTTGTGCTTTGTATAAATTTCTTGCAATCCAATTTGACTCAAAAACCAATCTTTGAAAAAATCTTTATATTTATCATTTACATCAGTATAACGACCAACTTTTGTTCTAGTTTTGAGAATCTCAAACTTCGTATAAGAGAAAGGTAATTTGAAACCATTCGGTTGAATTTTCTCATCACTTCCGTTTGCGCGTAGATTCCAATGTATACGATTATTTGTGGAATAAATAGACTGTAAGTAGCTGTTACAGAATAATCCGAATATTATGTTGTTCTTATTAATCTTTTCTCGCAATTGTAAAGTATCAGTAGTTAGAATTCTTTTAAAATTTGACGAAAATACTTCTATAGCCACTTTAGGTCCGTCTTGTGTCTTCTGAGTCTTAAATTCTAAACCACGTTCTTTTTTGTGTTTAACTTGCAGCAACACTAGAATGTTATTCTCGTTTTCATTCTGGATTTTATTTACGTTATTCTTTTGGTTTTTACGTTTTGTTTGTATCCTGGCAACAATATCGTCGAAAGGCCAAGCAGACTGAATATCATTATAAATAAAATAATCGTTAATATTGGGGTCATTGATACACTCGGCGGCAAAAAGTGCTATCGCAGCGTATTCGTAAGCCTTTCCCTCTCTGTCGTCTGCGGCATATGTCCAATCGTAGGTAAATGTTACACCTAAAATATAAAGTATTGTTAAATTGTATTAAGTAACATTTTGATATTGACTTTTGTTTATATGTAATAACACAGGCTTTGTTGTAGCAACATTTTATTAATACAGGTTTTTCATTATTGAGATTATCTTTAAATCTCCATTTATTTACATTTGCATTTGTAAATTAAATGAAACAACAATTAATTAAACATCAATTTAATCCAGGACGTAAATGATTACGTTTTTGTTTAAAATGCCAATAAATATCTAAAAGTCGAGATATCATTGATATACCTAATTGTGCTTACATTCTCAAACAATATTAAAGCACTCATCAATGTGAATTTAATATACTTATAAATAATAAAAACGATTTGAATTATCCGTAGGTATATCAATCTATTTTTAGGTCAAGCTCTAACAATTCTGTTCAAGGACTAGAGACAAACACTGCAAAAAACGTAGTTAATAGCTTAAATTAATGCAATTCTCTAAATTATCAATTTCGGTGCTGACAGTACACCACGGAAGATTAGGCAAGTAATTCATGGAAGGCTCATATTCAAATTTAGTTAAGTTGCTATATTTAACCAATTTAGATAGGGACCCGATGATTTTAATTATCAATTCGCAGAAGTCGAATCGGTGATTAGATATCAGATCCGCAACTGAAGTGTCTGATAATGTCACTAATTCAAGGTTAGAAATAATAAGTAGAATCGAACAATGTACTTTGAGAAAGTACAAGAGAGAATAAAATTTTGTTTTCTAAGTTGTCATTAACAGGAGAATCAATATCAGAAACATGACAATGCACTACTGCTTATTCTATGCATACGAAACACTTGATAGCCCAGCAAAGCAATATCTGTCTCACTAATGCTACTGGAAAGCTAAGTCTTGGTAACCAAGAACATATCAAAACCATCATTCATGGTCAGCATATATAATTCAGTAAAACCAGCCAAAGAGCCAGCCAGGTACCAATAAAAATGATAAAGCAAACAAAATTATAATGGTCTAAAAAAAGTGGCGCCAAAAAAATTTGAAAGTGTAATACATTAACATTACAAACAAATATGTATAAATTAGAAAGTTAAGTAAATAGTACAGGATACATAGTCGGTAAAAGTAATATAATCAGAGGTATTGTTAGCAAAGGAATACCACTGTAGTAATTAAGTGTAGTAATTAAGTAATACGTACCGATACTGTCACTTTCGGCCATATTTGCAACATATTATCGAATAGCAGACCTGGAACAATAGATAAAATACATATATCTAGTATATAAAGAAACAATCTGAGATTAAAAGGTTATGCGTTTAAATACATTTAATTTTTTATGTATTATTTTATTGAATCTATCTATATGTTTGTTAGTATAGTAATCGATGGCCTTCTAAACTACCAAAAGTGTTTGCCAAACAATCTTCTACTTTTACTTTATTATACTAAAAGTAGCAAGTAGATTTGTGGTAGTTTTCAAAGCTTATTGATTACACCTAGAATGAATTATATCTCCACTACGAAAACAATAATTATTTTCAAATATTCATTTGCCAGTCCACGGCTCTCACGGGATTTTGGTTGAACTGTACTTGTCGCTTCTTCCTAAATATTCTGACTCCATTCGTAATGCCATCTAGATGCAGTAAATTTATACCATCTCGCTTTAAGTTAGAAGAACTATTAATGATAATCCATTCTATAAATGTAAAATCCCAAATTTTGTTAGAATAAATGGAAATTTATGGAAATCTAAAGCTTCTTAAGTCTTCTTATAGGTGTCCTGAACTTTGTGAATATTTGAAAATATTATTCATAACCAAAGATTTCCAAAGTTTTTATTATACTCTACAACGATGGGGGGAGATGTGGGTACAGTGACATAGAGAATAAAAGCTGAACTAAAAGTTTTATTGGTGAAAGAAGTGACATCAGTATGTACTTTATAACGGCAAAGTAAAAGATTTAATGAGCGGTTACTTGGGAATGAAGCTAGTTTAAGAAAGTCTGTAAAATATAAATAACTAAATTACTGCCTCACAGTATTGCAAAAACCTGTGGTCCAAAATAAAGACAACGAAACTCGACACTACAAGTTTAGCACGAGCAACAGGTTCCAACCGAAATAAACCCATTAAATTTTTTGATAATGCAGCTTCAGTCTATACAAGATTTGGAAATTCATTGACCACAGAAAAAATGTACAATTTAGATTAGATTAGATTGACAGTTCATCCTTCAAATGTTTTAACCCAGAAGGGTTTAAAACATTAACTTCAGGAACAACTGGAGCTGTACCAAATTCTGGCCGAAAAAACAGCGCATTTTATTTCTGACGTTCAAAATATGTTTAAAATAAAACCCGATGATATTAATCATGGGCAACTACAAATCCCATGTCTATCTACACGCGGTAATGTATCGGAAAGCCAAATGATGTAATAATGGGCTGTTCTTTAAGGGAGGTTAACATAACAACTGAATATATGAATTGTCTTCTTTTGATACAATCTTCAATACCTTTAACTAATAGTCTTTCTGTTTATCATAGCTTATTGAAAATTCTGTTCGTTTTGTAATTTATGTGTTATTTATTTCATATTCCACTGCACCCACAGACAGGGTAAATGATACCTTAAAAAATGGCAAAGTGAAACAGAAAGGGTACCACTCTACCATCTCCCCTACCCGAAAAAATTGCTATAAAGTGTAATGTACCTGTATATTGTCTTGCCTCGCTAACCACGATGCTGTAGTAACGTGGAATATATTCTTGCTTTGAAAGTCAAAACCTCCTTGAATCTTGCTAATTAGTATACAGCTTTATCCAGGATACAGAGCTAAAATATTCAAATCTGGCAATTTTATTCTGAATAACGAAAGAATACATTTATGGTTTTTACCTGAATTATGATAACTTAACACAAACTGTAAGATATACACACAATGTTTATAATAATAAAACTAGCAGAAAAATATCTGCAGCTTCTAATAATACATGCGAAACCACTACATGATACACTATACCGGATTCTTTTTTATCATTATATTTCTTCTATGTGTAGCTTTAAAAAATCTTGTCAATACATTAGTGATTAGTGGTAAGCTAGCTGTCAGAAGGTATTAGGTATACATAGGATTTTTGTCAGACAATTTTCATTGAACGACACATATGTTAAAATGCTAATGCTATTTACTTTGCTTATTTTAAATTGCTCCATTCACTAATGACTTTGTGGTGTCGCAAATCTTACGTGGAAAATAAAGTAGCGCTTTTAACACTTGTATCCTAAGTAACTATTTTGTACAAGTGTTCGTTACTTTGACAACATCATAGTTACTACAATAATTTCTTCTTATCAATAAATTAAAGTACACCATACATAAAACTTCTTAAGTTTATTGCAAAACTTAAGATTTAGCGTGAAAGTATTTGATTCGGCAATAATACTTGTATTGGTAACACTGGGAGATACAGAGCAAAATAAAGTTGTTTTTAAAAAAGAAAATGCAGAATTTTATTGTAGTTGAGCCAAAAAATCAATTTATTATAACAATTAAATAAAAGAACACGACACCATCTTTACCGAAAAGTGGATTGGTACAAATGGTCCAATTCAATGGTCAGCACGCACTCCTGACCTCTCACCTTTAGAATTTTTTCTTTTGGGATATTTAAAAATCGTACAAAACGCGATACGACAACGTGCAAGAATTGCAAGACAAGGTCAGAGAAGGGATGACAATCTTAAGAGCCACCCAGAGTGTGCTGAAGCGGACAGGAAAATGTATATTCAGCAGGAAGATGACACCTTTGAGCAGTATTTATAATTAATATAATGTACTTTTTTCTTTTTAATTTAATTTTGTAAGCTGTAATATGTTAAAATAAACATTAAACACAAAATATGTAGGTATCTGTTTTGTCAAAAGTTAGCGGACCAATGAACATTTTGAAAGAAATAGAAACTGCTATAACTACTTTATTATTTGTTTAAGGACAATAGTGTATTGAAACTTTTATATTACAAATAACATTAACATTTAGAATTTAAAAAATAAACAGGGTGTTCCATTTAAAAAAATATATAAATTTTGAAATTTCTCGAAAATGCGTTATTCAATTTTTTTCATGAACTGCATGCTAATCAATGTTACAAACACTAATACTTTGCTAATTTAACCTACTTTCTAGAATCAACAATAACAAAGATAGCAATGGTGCGCACTTAATTTGAATCAGCCTGTATATTATTAAAAATATCGTTACAAAAATCATTCGATACCTTTATCTTAAACGCGTCAGTTTCCACGCATCGTTATCTGCTGCTCACATAAATGAAGCTATTGCTCCAGGTGATCTAACTTATGTATCTCAAATGATTCACTATTGCATTTTCATTATTTAAAAAGTAATTAGTACCAGGAGCTACTACTGGTGCGCCGTAAGCATGGTTTGAATTTCGATACTTTAAGTTGGTACTTCTTCCACTATTAGTTTCTACACGGTCGATGTAATTATCAATATACCTACGCATATGTATTGATAGTATATAAAATAAATTTACATCTTGTGGGCTTCGTTTGTGTAACCAAATATACAAAGGCGAAAAATCTCCAAAATCAATGTTATTATTTAATAATTTAAATTAATATATGTATTTTTTGACCTTTATGTACTTATCTTTTATTTCCTGATTTATTTCCACTTAGAGGTCAATAAAACAATAAATAATTAAATACCAATTTATTCCATAACATATAATAATATGTTTTCGTTAAATAACTTCTTCGGTGGAAGAAATTGACATTTAATATGTGTCAAATTACTAATAATATAAATATAAATTGCCATGCCTATCAACAAAATTAATTAAAACAAAGAATTCATTGATATATCGAATTTTAATTATATTCACAAGTAATAATGAAGGAATAATAATTTAATACAACATTAGAAATTGAAATGATTTGAATTATTCGTATATCAATCTATTTTTTGTCAAGCTCTAACAATTCTGTTCAAGGACTAGGGAAAAACATGGCAAAAAAAAACCTAGTCAAGAGCTTAAATTTATTGATTTAATTGATTTGAAATTTATTGATATTGATAATTTAAGCGTTATTTACAATAATTTAATTCACGCATGAATTTTATTAAATTTAAGCTCTTGACTAGGTTTTTTTTTTTTTTTGCCATGTTTTTCCCTAGTCCTTGAACAGAATTGTTAGAGCTTGACAAAAAATAGATTGATATACGAATAATTCAAATCATTTCAATTTCTAATGTTGTATTAAATTATTATTCCTTCATTATTACTTGTGAATATAATTAAAATTCGATATATCAATGAATTCTTTGTTTTAATCAATTTTGTTGATAGGCATGGCAATTTATATTTATATTATTAGTAATTTGACACATATTAAATGTCAATTTCTTCCACCGAAGAAGTTATTTAACGAAAACATATTATTATATGTTATGGAATAAATTGGTATTTAATTATTTATTGTTTTATTGACCTCTAAGTGGAAATAAATCAGGAAATAAAAGATTAATAATTTAAAGAAAGCAATTATCATCATATCTAGAAAAAACAAGTACTACCATGTACCATATTTGGTAGCATAAATAAAATATTACTTAAATTGAAACGTAATATTACCGACATTATAATTAATGACGTAGTATAAACGGACATATTGAAATTAAAGATAAAACATCACAACGAATTGACTTACCTTTATCTGAATGACATGGGCAAATACATTACTATGAAAGTCTTTATGAAACAAACGGCACGTACTTAAAACCTTACAAAAAACTGTATTCAGTATTGATTACATTTAAATAAGTTTATCAATAAACATAATAAAATAGAACGTTTCACTACCATGGACACGTATGCTATATTCTTTTTGATACATATTTTTTATATAAAATATTACTTATCTCATACAAACATTTTATCTAATCATGCTCATTTTTATCATTTACATGACATAAACGCTTCGTTTACTCAAAAACAGCTATGTTGAACCAAAAATTAAGGGAGTGTTTCGGCAAATATTCGGAAAAAATTGAAATTAGAAATGTATTTTTCTATTGTAGGGGAAGGATAAGCTGAATTTATTGAAAATAAGAAAATTTATTAGGCCGTGAAGAGTAATCCTACAGAATTTACTTAAAGCAAAAATATACAGAGTGTTCCATTTGAAGGAAATGAGTTTCTTAGGTAGAAGTTTTTCGCCTTTGGTACTGAAATTTAAACATCCTGTATAACGATTATATCTGTATTCCCTACAATAACAGCTTCACGAAGTAGGCTTGCAGAGTTCTCTTTCTCCAGAGTCCAATCCTCAATTTGATCTATTAGAAATTTGACCATGTCAACATTATCTTCTCTTATTATATATTATTTTTGGCATTTGCTTTAAATTTTGGGACGAGCTGCTCTATTTGGACGTTGCCATTATCAGCAGCGACTTGTAGAGATGTATTACCGTTTACATTTCCGATATTCTGATCGACACCATTCTACAATAATAGTTCTGTTATATCTTCATTTTCAGTCTCTAGTTGTAAAATTAAGTTTTTTTAACTTGTCGGTCAATTTCATCCCGGCGGTCAATCTCACCCCGTTTTACGGTAACTATTAAAAATATGCAAAAATGCCAAAATATATAGAGTATCCCATTTAAAATAACGGAGCAAGTATGTGTCTGCCTACGTTTGAGACACTCTGTATAGTTGAAAATATTTATAGGCTATGCAGAACATAAATTGGGATAACTTTTTTTTATAACTTTTTTCTTTATTTTCACAAACAAATATGTTGAAACGAGACACCTGTATTTTTGATTAGTTAGTGATAGATGATAAAATTCGCAACAATAAGTCTTGACGTCAGTCTCGTTTTAAGCATAAAATTATCGCATGTTGTAATATGTATACGAATCATACCTTTGGTGGATTGTACCTCTTGATTTTCTGCCATCTTTAGTAAGGACTAGATATGTACAGAACACCTGAGAAGAGTAGGAATAATCAAACAAAAAATGTAATATTATGGTACAATTTTTTTTTATCAAGTCCTATTTGTGAGTCTGATTCACACTCAATTAACAAACAATGATTAAGATTAACCTACGTAGGTGATATTTATAGCTTATACATTTATAGATATATTATGTCATTTCCAAAGAATTTAATAATAACAGCGTGAGATCACCCTGATACTTACCAAAAATATTCTTCTTGAAATACAATTAACGAACTTCACAGAAAATATTACTTCTCCCACGGAAACTAAATAAGCATTTACTTAACAAAATAATGACAATGTAATCTATAACCTCAATCAGGTACTCTATTGATAATGTAATTATCACAAAGGAGATTACAATAAAAATGCTATTTTGATTAAAGACTTTATATTAAAATTTATTTATTTAGCATTTAGTTTACTGCATAATTTGTTGTACTTATAGGCATAGAATAAATAAACATAACAGCATGTTTCAATTCTATTTATTTAAATCTTTACAATTAAGTACATTAAACATTTCCCTATTGTTCCCTATAGTATGAAACAGCGTAATAATATCTATATTTTCCGAAGAAACAGCAATATCAAAAGGAGATTGTCCGTTCTGATTCTTGGAATTGAAATCAGCACCTTTTTCCACTAACAATTTGATGACATCCAAATTTCCAAGGCACACAGCAAGCTGAAGTAGATTTCCACCGTTATCTAATTCAATATTAATATCTAGTCCTTTATCTAACAACATCACAATTATATCCATATTTCCTATACTGATGGCTTTACAAAGAAGAATTGCAGGATTTTCGTCCTTGATATTCCAATCTCGAGTTCGTTCCATTAATAATCTTACCATGTTAACATTTTGTTGCTCTAGAGACGCGAGGAATGGTGTAGCTTCAGCATTATTCTTGACGTTTAATTTAGCTTTATATTTCAATAGAAGTTCCCCTATTTCAACACTACCATTATAAGCGGCGAGATGCAGTGGTGTATTGCCTATTGCATTCTCTAAATTCGGATCTACACCTTCACGCAATAAAAACTCTACCATATCCACGTTTTTACATTCCACAGCAGAGTGAAGTGCTGTATCTCCCCATTCGTTCCTATTATTCTTAATAGCTCCTCTTTGGATTAATAAAGAGGTGATATTCAATTTTCCATAACGAACAGCAGTATGGAGAAGGGTATTGCCGTTTTTGCCTTTAACATTCACATTCGCAATTCGCTCTATTAACAAGGTAATAATATTGTTATCCTTCAAAAATACAGCTGGAGAAGAAAACGCATCGATATTATCGATTTCAATATTATCTTGTGATAGTTCTAGTAACACCCTTATGAGTGCTAAATTTCTTGAAGAAACAACGATACCACCAGGAGTCTCCTCGGATTCATTTCTAGAATTCAAGTCACCACCTTTTTCCACTAATAGCTTGATGACATCTAATCTACCAAAGCTTACAGCAACATGAAGAGGTGTATTACCATTTTCAAATTTAACATTAATATCTAATCCTTTACCTAGCAACATTTCGATTATATCTGTATTCCCTACAATAACGGCTTCACGAAGTAGGCTTGCAGAGTTCTCTTTCTCAAGAGTCCAATCCTCAATTTGATCTATTAGAAATTTAACCATGTCAACATTATCTCCTCCCAGTGAAAAGAATAAAGGTGTACATTCACTGATATTTTTGACATCCATTTTCGCTTTACATTTTAGGAGGAGCTGCGCTGTTTGGACGTTGCCGTTATCAGCGGCGACATGTAGAGGTGTATTACCGTTTGCATTTCCGATATTCGGATCTGCACCTTTTTGCAATAACAGTTCTGTTATATCTTCATCCTCAGTTTCTACAGCGTAATAAAGTGGTGTATTACCCCATTTATTTTTAGCATCTTTGCTTGCGCCTCTTTCAATTAATAAATCAACGATGTTCAACTTTCCATAGAGCACTGCTGTATGAAGAAGTGTATCACCGTTTTTACCCATAACATTTATGTTTGTTATTCTATCTAGTAGTAAGCTCAAAATATCTTCATTCCCTCCGAATATAGCCGAAAAACAAGCTGCTTCAACGCAATCATTTTCAATAGTAATATGTTCTTGTTCTAGTAACATTTTTAATACTTCTGTATTTCCTTTTTCAGCAGCAAACTGAAGAGGTGCGCGATTAGAAATATTTCTGGTATTAATACGTGCCCCCCTCTCTAGTAGTTCTTGAATAATATCCAGGTTCCCAGCATTTACCGCTGCGTGCAGAGATATTTCTCCATATTTATCTTCGAGATTAGGATCTGCCCCTTCATCCAATAACAATTTCACAATGTGTGGATCACCAATTTCAATAGCGAGCTGAAGTGGGAAAGTAGTATCCCGATTTTGCATATTTATATATTCAGCTTTTGTTATTTGTTGAAAATTCGTCGAGCTTGCATGTTCTAATAGCATTTTGACGACATCTATATTTCTTGATTTTACCCCAGCATACAGTATTGTTCCACAACCATTATCTGGTTGAGCAATGTTTGCTCCTTTATAAAGTAGCAACCTAGTTATCTTCAAGTTATCCTCTCTACTTGCGTTGTCTCGGAGCGAACATTGCATAGCGTTGTAATACAAAGGAGTGCAACTGTATTGATCTATTACGTTTACATCACAATCCACTTGTGTAAGACGCTGGACCATACGCAAGCTATTATACAAACAAGCAACATGTAAGGGAGCCAGGAAACCATCTGTTCTGCCACTCTTCCAGCTTAACTCAGCACTGGGCGTATTCGTTTCACACTCTTGTAAAAATTTCCGTATTCTCTGATTATGATAATTTTGTAAAAACAATAAGTCTTGTATAATATTAATTGATAAACACCTCCACTTTACTGCTTTAAATAATTTTTCGAAGGTTACCAGGTGCAGTGGAAATACGCCCGAGTTATTAGTTTCTTGAACTTTTTGCTTCTCTATTTTCAAATACACTTCAAGAGTTACGAAGAGATTATTAAGAACTATGTTTTCAAAAACTTCCTGATTGACATATTCAACCCAGGTCATGCCAGACATATCTGGTTTGGATATATAATCCGGATTACGATTCTTCGTAGATTGCAAAATTTTATCTAAAATCTTATAAATTGGATCATGCCGGTGAAGATGGTATCTGCAATGAATCGCTGCTATATGGAGCACAGTTCTATTGAATCTATCAATATTATGTAAGCACTCCGGGTTCTCTCTCAACATTTTTTCCACCTTTGACACATTTGTCTCTACGATAGCGTTCTGCAAACTCGACCGGTCAAACTCGATCTCTAAAATGCGAGCATGCCTGTCGATGAATAATTGTTTATAAAATCTTTTAGCATATTCCTGAAGGAGGAGTTTTTGTAAATTTCTCACAATCCATTGTGAGACGAAATACTCAACAAACGTAAAATTAATAAATACTGGAATATTATCATCGAATCGAGTAATAATTCCAGTTCTAATATATTTAGTTAACGGCCGGTTTAAGTTAATTATTAGGAGTGCATCCTGCACCTTATCTTTTCCAAACAATTTAAGGAGGGCTAATTCTTCGAAAGATTGCTTCATTTCGTCTACGTCTTCCGAGTCATAATCTATACCTTTAGCGGCCAAACTACGTTTAATTTTCGAACTTATTACTTCATCGTATAATTTGAGCCTACTAAAATTTTCAAATAGTTCTTGGTCTTTCGCGACGATTTTGAGGAAGTTTAAATACAATGGATTTTCTGTGAATTCAGACGGAATATTTCGTAAATCTTCTACACGCAAGCCCCAGTTTTCAATATATCCAGCTTGCGCAGTATTATCCAAAGGTTCTAGTTTTAGTGTTTGAATTGCACAAACATCTGTAGACTTACTCAGTACTGGTCTCGAACATATTACTATTGGAATTCCTCTAACCGCAATGTTTTGTATAAATTCTAAGGCACTGTCCTCGACATCTGGAGTAGATGTTATTTCATCGTAAGAATCTAACACCACTATTAATCTATTTTGATTGCACAATTCTTGCAAAAAATTGTTGTAATCTTTTGATGCACGTTTTTGAAATATTTTCGATATTAGGTCTTCGAAACTGACAGGTCTATCTCTAAGATGTTTGTATTGTGTTAAATCATAGAACAGAATATATTTTTCAATATTGCTGCATAGGGACTTAACCAAACTAGATTTTCCCATACCTGGTTCGCCTGTCAATACAACTATTCCCTTAGTATTTTTAATGTCTTCAAAGAATTGCTCCTCAGAAATAGTGCCCCCGTCATATCCGATATACTGCCTTAGATTTCCGGAACACTTATATCTCAATAACTGCGATTTACTATCTCTAATGGCGATGTCAAATATCGGATATTTAAGAGATAGTTTATCCCAATAGTGTTGACGTTCCTCTTCTCTCACCTTAACGAAAAATGTCTTCTCCTGTTTTAGTTCCAATTTATCGTCATCGATATCTATTTTATTTAACGGAATTGTGTCAGTATCACCGGATACTAAACAAATCCGTTTCCCTTTCGAATCAAAATATGACATGTCAATTGTTGATTTTCGTAAACATCTAGGTATATAATTGCGTTCATTAAAATAATCTACATCTCCTATTATTGGGAAAACTTCACCCTCTTTCGTAGGATACAACGGCTGCTCGTACTGATCGACAAAATAACTTCTCAACCTCGAAGTGTCCCCTTGATATAATTTCAATCGATCCGCAATCCGCTCTAAATGACATATTGTGTAACCGCGATATTCAAATTTGCTTTCAAAAATTTGAATTTGTTCGTCAATTTGATCTGGATGACAGTTTACCTCGATATTATCGCCCATTTCGTGCGGCTTCTTCACTATTGGATCTTTAATGTAATTTTGATCTCTGATGAAGAAGGCAAGATTGTTATGACCTTCCAAGCAACTCTGTTTCAAATATAAACTCCTTGGTTTCATCAGCTTAATTATATCCATCGCGCTAAATGTTTTGATCAATTCTTCATTCCCATCCGTTAAATATTTGAGTGTTGTTGGTTGTCGTCCTTGTAGTGACACTCGCACTTTTTCTAGTAGCTTGTCTCGTTTATCAACATCTGTTACATCACCCATATGCCAAAATATCTTTAGCTGGCGATTTCTGGAATGCTAAGAGATCTCCTGCTTGGATTTTCAATTATGATATATTTCTTCCCTGGTTGGATATATTTTTCGAAATCATTTTCCTGTTCACATTTTAAAATGATTGGCAGAACTCCAATTTTCCAAAATTCGATTAGAAGGGACTCTAATTTGTGTGGCAATGAAACATAATATCTAGTCATGTGAGTTTTGAAATGTGTTTCGAATTTCTCATCAAACTTTTTCCTCAAATTTTCATCTTTAAATGTATTGTCATTAATCTTCATCCCAAGTAAGGAGTTTAATTTTTGTATCAAATAAGCTAACAAATTTCTCTCAATATCAATGTCGTTGTCGGTATTATTAATAACGGTGACATCCTGTGTTAAAGTAACGTCATTCCATGCACGGATCGAGTCATGTTCACTAAATTCCCCAAGCACTGGAGTTGATATAATGAATCTGGAGAAGCGGATTTTTTGCAATTCTATTTCAAATATATCTTTTGTCATTCCTTGCTTTCGCAGTTCAGAATTGCTAAAATAACTCTTTACGTAAGCGATAATAGCATCTGGGTCGTCGATGTCACTAATTTTCTTTAATTCTTGTTTTATGCTTTCTGTATCGGGTTGTTCCAAACATAAATAACAATTGTTAAAAAGGTAGGCATATTTTGTTTCCATTTCAGGTGTACACACAAATCGGCGTTTTTTACCCCAACATGGAAGTAGTGTTTCGGTGATCTCATCAGTTTCATTCAACACCCTCGAAGAAGAAAACTTATATTTGGTCTTGCCACGAGATAACTTTTTCATCTTACATATATTTGAATTAGAAAAAATACTAAAACGGACTTTGCTATCCTCGAGATCTTGTCTCCAATTCTCGATATTGTCCAGGGTCTTTTCTTTAAAAATCTTGTTGATATCTACATCCTGCGTTGCTTTGTGTTTGACTTGAGTCATTGAAGTGTAGACGTCGTTTGAAGACTTCAATCGTGCCTTTATAACAATATCGTCAAACACGCTATCGGGGTTTTGGTTGGAGTAAATCCTGTAGTCCGCGATGTTTTCATGCATTGAATACTTGGCCGCATAGAAAGCAGTTACTGCATATTGATATTTCATACCAGCGTCTGACAAGACATCATTACGTTCTTTTATCGAGCTTGTGTCGATGATCAGGGCAGCATCTGAAAGTTAATATATGCTTTTACGAAATGACGCCAGAAGCGAGACTGGAGTTTGGAAGTTATTAAAAGCAAAAACACGGACTATATTGAAACTTATTCAGATGAAGAAAAATACGAAAAAAATTCTACAACTTTACCAGAGCATTCTCTATACCTAAATTCAACACTCATTAAAAAACACAGTTATCACAGTAAAAAGTGAATACATTTATGCATCACTTCAAATTTTCTCCATTAAAAAAACACTTAAAAATAAAAAAATACAATTAAAGAAATTGTTCGAAATATTCACTGTTCAAAAAATAATCCAACAATCAAACAAATTTTATTGTTATTAGGTTCTTATGTATATCTCTATCTATTTTGCAATAGTTCTTTTATTGTAGTAGGCTTATTTCTATAAACGGTGAAACATCTTTGGATTATTATTTGTTGTGAAATCGTATTGAACGCGAATATTTTTATAGGCGATTCAGGTAATTATTATAAACATAATTATTGACTGTTTCACCTTTACCGCTAGATGTACCACCAATTATTATCAGACCTGGATATGGGAAACTGTTTGCGGTTTTCTGAATATCCACAGGAAAAATGTTGCTGCCTATGTTTTGATGCCAATGATTCAAGTATCTCTCTTATCAATCAATATATTGAACTTGGCGCACTAGGTGGGTATCCTGAATATACAGTGTGTCTCGGGATGGACTGAATAATAGGGAAAACATTTTTATTTTGACCTTAACGCAGAAATGTCATTCATTATTTAAAAAACCACCAATTGTGAAACAAAAATCTAAATATTCTTTTTAGCAGTTGAGAAACTTAAAAAACACACTTGAATTAAAGAAAAAGCATTTTATTTTATTCAACGTGGCACCCTCCAACCTCTACATACTTTTCTGCTCTACGGACAAATTCTCCATAAACATTGTGTATCATATCTTCAGTTACAGAATTTATCGCTTCTGTAATTTTTTTGTTTTAAAATTTCGATATTTTTATCTAAATTAGTATTACAAACATGGTGTTTAACATATCCCCATAAAAAAAATCCAATGGGCTGAAATCAGGGGAACGAGTCGGCCAAGTAACAGGTCCGTAGTGACTCATCCATCTAATTCCAAAATGTTCATGTAGATAATTTCTTATCAGCACCGTTGAGTGAGCAGGGCACCCATCTGTTTGAAAAAATACACTTTCCAAGTTAGATTCATCTCTTAGTGCAGACAATAAAAAATGTTGAAGCAACTCCAAATACGTATGTTCATTCGAAGTTTCGTTAAAAAATACGGACCGATGATTTTTCCATATAATTTATTTCCATTATAATTTTATTTTTAGAAAACCGGCTGTAATTCCTTTTGCATTTAAAGAAAAAGTGGAGAGAGAATTAGCTAAGCTAGAGAGTGAGGGCACTATCACGAAAATAGATAATAGCGAATGGGAAACTCCTTTAGTAGCAGTTTTACGTGCAAATGGAACTTTAAGATTATATGCAAATTATAAAATTACCATAAACAATTTCCTCAAGGACATACAGTATCCTTTTCCTAGAGTAGAAGAATTATTTGCGGCATTACAAGGAGGAAAGTATTTTCAAAATTGGATTTAAAAAATGTCTACAATCAATTGTTGTTAGGAGAAAATACGCGAAATTGCTAGAGTGGAGTACTCATAGAGGGACTGATGTAGTGTATCGTTTACCATATAGTACAATGTTCAATATTTCAGAAAATGGTTGAAAAGCTTTTGTTAGGTTTAAAAGGTCAACTTCATTGATGACATCATAGTTATTGGACGTACAGGTGAGGATAATCTAAGATCAGTTTTTGAGAAAGTGACAGGAGCAGGTTTTAGAATAATGATTTAAAAATGTAACTTCCTTGAATCAGAAGCGCAGTATTTAGGACATGTAATTAATGCTGAAGTGCTTAAAAAGGATCCCGACAAGGTTAAAGCTATAGTGGAAGCGCTTAAACCTAAAAATGTTAGTGAAGCTAGAGCACTAATTGATATGATTAATTATTATGCAAAATTTATACCCAATCTAGTATATACATAAATATATCAGAACCATTGTATCATCTTTAAAAGAAAAGTGTTGATTTTTGTTGGAGTAAAGTTTGTGGTAAAGCATTTGAAAAGATAAAGCGGGTTCTTTTGTCCGACAAAATATTAGTTCATTATGATCCAGAGCTTCCAAAAAAGATTGCTTGTGACGCTGCGCAAGTTGGCGGGGTATTACTTCATATTTACGCAGATGGATCAGAGAAACCTATTTGCTTTGCATCTCTAGTACTGTCTGAAACTGTGACCAAATATAGTGTACTACACAAAGAGGCTCTTGCTATAATATTGAGGTGTAAAAAAATTTAGTCAGTAGGTACCTAAGGGAAGTAAATTTATAATAACAAATGATCACAAACCTTTACTAGCACTTTTTGGTGAGAAGAAACGATTGCCAGCAATGAGTGCAGCAAGACTACAAAGATAGGCCGTGTTTTTACGTGAATTTGATTATATACTTAAATATATTAAGGACGATCAAAATGAGCGTGGAAGTGATGGTTTGTCTAGATTACCATTGTCATCAGTTAAAATGGAAGTACAAGAGGAGGAACTAGAATATGTAAATTAATTGAGGAGGGCCCGGTCCTGGCAAGTATTTAGTATAGTGTGTGCGAAAAGTGGCTCGTAATCAAACTCAAATAACTGGGCGATTATGAGCAGTTAGTTTCACGGGAAAAATCATAGTGTATGGAATAACAATAAAGAAGAGACTACTAGAAATAACGAGGTAGGATACTCTATTTTGATATTAAAGCGATAACGCCGGCTATCGGCAACGAAGACAACAGGCCGTATTAGATTTAATAAAAGATTGGCAATTCGGTTATAGAGTAGATCATGGACATGGACGATAAACGTAGGGAAGATAAATTAGATCTGATAATAAATATGATGAGGGAAATGAGGGAGCAGTGGAAGGAATACAAAGAGGGATTAAAAATGTTAAGAATGGAAAAGAACTTAGAAATAAATACGAAATAACATCTAAGGAAAATATAGAAATAAAAAGAGAATTGGCGAACTTGAGAAATAGTGCAGTAGACTTGGAGCGAGAAAAAAGAAAAATGAACGTAGTACTAATAGGGGAAAAAATCGATGTTAACAAAACTCAAAACGATCTTATAAACAAAATGAATGATTTTATAAAGGAAAAGTTTGAAGTTCAAGTAAATATCAAATCAATTCAGAAGCTAGGAGACAAAACATGTTTGACAAAGCTGGCCAAATTGCACGACAAAGATAGAATTTTAAACAACGTTAAAAAAACATTTTCAAACAATTTTAACAAACTCAAACTTAGAAAATGCAAGGAACGTATCTACATCAATAATGACCTGCCAAGAGAAGACAGAGAAGCTCAAAAACAGTTGAGAGTAAAGTTACAGGTAGCAAGAACACAGGGAATGCTAGAATTGAAAAGGATAAAATTAAAATAGAAAATAAATTATGGTAATGGAACTCACGCATAAACCAACTGGAAAAGTCAAAAAACTAGATGAATATTTTAGGACTGCTAACTTAGATGGCGAGCGGGCAATTGTCAAGAAAAGGAAGATAGTAAAATAAATAAGAGGCAGAATCTCTGGAAAATAGGAACATGGAATGTTAGAAGTTTGACAGGAAAGAAAGAGGAATTGCTACAGGAATTCAAAAAATAAAAGCAGTTATTGTGGGAATTACCGAAACAAAAAAGAAAGGTAAAGGAGAAATATTACTAAGCGGAGGCCATCTATTGATATACTGTGGAGTAAAAAGAGGGAGCCGTGCGAGAGAGGGGGTAGGATACTTCATAAAGAAAGAAATCGTAAAATATATACGAAAATGGACCGGAGTGTCAGAGAGGATATTGACAACAGGAATGAAAATACAGATAAAAATAAAAACAACAATTGTAACTGTATATGGACCAAATGAGGACGAAAAAGCCAGCACAAAAGATGAATTTTGGAACCAATTAACGGAACCGATTGAAGAAACCGGGGCAGATTGTTGATACTAGGGGATTTAAATGGAAGAGTTGGAAAAAAAATACCATGAAACAGGAACTACAATCGGGAAATATGGAGAAAATGTAAGAGATAATAACGGCCGCAGATTAATAGACTTTTGCATTTTGCAACAACCTGGTGGTGACAAATACCTTCTATGAACACAAAGGCGCACATAAATATACGAGAGAAAAACAGAAAAGAAAGATCAATAATAGATTACATTATTGTTATAATAAGAATTATCGAAGAGAAATAAAAGATACAAGAGTAATGAGAGGATGCGAAATACATATATTCCGATCACTACCTGGTATTAACTAAAATAGTAATAAAAAACAACAAACAACAAAAGCATGCAGAAACTAAAAGGAAAGATAAAAGTAATGTAAGAAAAGAAGTAATTAGAACATATAAATTAAGAGAAGAAAAGGTAGCCAAAGTATATAAAGAGAAAATAGTGATAGAAATGAATAAAATTAGAAATAGTATAAACAACATGCCAGTAGAAGACATGTGTGAGCCAAAAAGCAAACAAGGTAGGGAATGACGAAATTAAAAGAGAAGTAAAAGCAAAAAAACAAAACTGGAAAAAGTATCTTAGTGAAAGAAATAACGCAAATTATAACCAGTACAAAGAAGAAAGAGCACAAGTGAAGCAAATGGTGAGAAAAGAGAAACAGCAATCATGGGAAGAATTTGGAAATAAAATGGAACGACAGTAAGGGTAGCCAAAAGTTGTTCTACGGAATACTGAAAGCACTAACGAAAGGCAAAGAAAACAGAAATACTCATATAAAAGAACTAAACGGTAAGATCTTAGAGGAAGTAGGATACAGGAACATGCAGGTAGTGGAATTAATAAATAGTGCTTTCGCTGATAACTTGCTAGTATATATATATGTATGCAAAGAACGAAAAAACTTACAAATAAACTTAAACCATTGGAACGCAGCACCAAAAAAGAGAAATTTGAAAATAAACATAGGGAAAACCAAAGTGGTGGCAATAGGGAAAAACGATGGAAAAGTAAAAATAGAAATAGATGGAAGAGCAACAGAACAAGTACACACGTTTAGGTATTTAAGAGTAAAAATACATACAGATTGAAAAGAAGACATGGAGATAAACAGTAGAATGGAAAATACAAAGAAGCTCTACTATGTACTAAACAGCACATTTATAAGAAACAAGGAAATATCGAAAAATACAAAAATAACCCTTTATAATACAATGTTTAAGCCAATTCTAATATATGGATTTGAAAGCTGGATATTGAATAATCAAATGAAGAGCAGAATACAGGCTATAGAAATGAAATATCTGAGAGCGGTGAAAGGAGTCACTTGAAAAGACAAGATAAGGGACGAGGTAATAAGGCAGGAACTAAATGTAGAGTCTATTTTGAATACAATAAGGGAACAGCAATTGAGGTGGTTTGGACATATAATACGCATGGAGGAAGAGCGACAGACAAAGAAGATATGGCTAGCGAAGACAACACAGAGATAGTTCAATAGCAGAGAGTTTAAAGGAACGAGGAGTACAATGACACCAAGGAATACGGATGGCAAAGAATAAAAAAGTTTGGGCAACATTTGTTTATCAGTGATCTATGTATTGTAACTGAATTCAGTATCTACATATCTTAACACCCTATGGGTCAATAATAAAATAAATTTTATTGATGAAGAAGGAACCAGTTCTTTGGAAGGTCAGGTTATTTATACAACGCGGATGGCCCGAAGAACTGAACGATATTTCAGAAGAACATAAACCGTATTTTACAAAAGAAATGAATTCTATTTGCAACATGATGTAATCATGTGGGGTTATAGAATTATTATACCTAGCAGTTATCGTAAAGAATTTAGGAACGAACTACACTCAACACATTTGGGAATTTCTAAGATGAAGTTACTGGCTAGAGCATATTTCTTTTGGCCTGGATTAAATACAGATATTGAAAAGATGGTTAAATCTTGTTCGGTATGTATGAGTATCCGTCCGCAGCAGCAAAAATCTAATTTATGTAAATGACCTGACACAACTAGAGGTTCTGAAAGAATTCATTTAGACTTTTTAGGACCACTACACGGAGAATTTTTTTTTTAATTATTACTTTTAATACATCGATAACAATTCTAAACTCTCTGTTCTAAATTTATCATTACTATTAAGTAAGTCTCATTAAAGATTGACAAATACGTACTGATAATGCCAAATAACACGTAACTTGACTTATTAGCTTATCATAAAGGATCACAAGATATGACTAAACCACAAACATGAATCTTAGAAAGTTTTGTGCTTAAATTTTTATGTTTTTTCTTTAATTCTCTCAGCTGCTAAAAAGAATATTTAGATTTTTGTTTCAGAATTGGTGGTTTTTATTTACTCGCAATTGTCCTGCCTCTGCCGCAAGAGCCTCGGCGACAATTTCTCTCTTCGTACGTTTAAGTGTTTTCGCGGCCTTGATAGACAAATAACTATTGCCTCCAAGTGTGTAGTATTGTTAAAACTGTTTAATTTGACGTATAGATCATTAAAATCAGACGACAAATAAACACGTTATAGCGTTTGGAAATTTTTGTGGAACAACCGGTATACTGTGTTGCCCAGGCGACCTACCTTTCAAGGATTTAAGGCATCTCTTTATCTAGTCCTCAGATATCAGTATAAATGAAAAGAAGTTCCAACAAATTACATACTGTGTTTGATAAATCAAAGTCAAGATAAGTATGGTCAATTGCTTTAGAAATTAAATAATTAATATTTCATGTTAATACCAAACAAACAAAATAAACAACCTAAACAATTCTGAAATAAAGAATAAGAGAAGATAAATAAATTTCATATTTGTATTTTGATGTTGCATTTAAAGGGGCGTAAATTTAAACACAGTTTGTACAAATTTGACTCTGAATCTATTGTTGTTGCTTAAGGCCAGTCTATGGTAAGGCAGAACTCGTAACAAGTGAAGTACTAGGTTTTTACAAGTATAGTCATATGAAATTACTTTTGACAGCTTTTTTTGAATCTTGTATTAAAGGTTCCTTTTGTGAAATCAACATTTATGTATTTAATTTTCTATTCTGATTTGGTTTTCCAACTTTCCTTGATCTTTGCAGCTAATGCTGGAATGAGTAAACAGTCGGCAGTGCGCTACATACATACAATATTAATTCAATAAATATAGTTTTATTTAGAATATCGTGTTTTTTTCTTACTTTATTTCATTAATTAGTCATAATATGACTTTCCCGACACGTACTGATGTATCATATACCAAAAAAGTTATACAACATTTTTTAATATACGAGGGTACTTCAGATGTTATATTGTTATAAAATTATTGTTGACACAAACTGAAACAACTTAGAAAGCCGGAATTTTTTACTTTTCAGGATAGTCCCCTAAGACGTTGACACACTTTCCCCTCCTTTTTTTTTTGATGAAATCACGTAATTTTGAAATTCAAGCACTATAGTATTGCCCAGGTATACTCCATTAGATGCTCTGCCTTTTTGATTCAGCATTGTACTAGTAGGTACTTGTATCATATCCCTATGAATTTTTTTCGGTGATAAACCTCTCCTGCAGAAATATTTGATAACTACTCATTTCTTAAATTTGTCCATTTCGGAAATTTAGGCAACACTTGGGTAACAATCAGCTCTGTATCTGAATAAATCAGTAACATACACCAACTAAAATTCAATTAATTGACAATTGAGTGACATTAGTGATGACTATGAAACACAACGCCGTTTATGTCAGCAATAATAATATCTGAATTACCCTCGTAAGTGATCTAATGCTCTAAGAACATACTAATGCAATAGTAACATTTTATTTAATTTAAACAAAAATCGCAAGAAGTTACAGCTGCAGAAAATGTTCTCTAGTTTATCTATTTTAAAGTAATGAATACAATATATCAATGCTCTTCAAAGTTCACGCAATTTTTTTTTTTTTTTTGAAACGAGTCTAGGATTATATGGACAGATATCAAAATTATAGCAGTTATTCTATGAGTTTCTAAGATAACAGGAATTTTGGACATGAACAAAGCAGTTACGCCTCCTAGCGGTAAAAGGTGAAACTTTTTTTGTAAAATATTACGTATGATATGAATAATGGATACAAGCAAGTAATATATTAAATATCTAGCTTTAGGTTGTGTCGTATTATTGTACATAATTACATTTGATCAGCAACTAAAACTTATTCAATCTTATACACCAAATATGAACGAAGATGCCAAGTATAATTTCACTCTTTTTGATGTTTGAGTTTTGATTTGGTTTATGTTTTCCTTAATTTTCCCAAACAATATATTATTAGAAATCGCAGGAATCTACTATACCATAGTCGAGTCTTAATGGTCGAGTCTTAATTGCTAATTTTAACATTATAAGTAATTCGAATCTCAGTTCTTAATACTAGCATACTCTAAGTCTTACCTTTCGGTGGTGAGCTATTCTTCGAGAGTAATGCTGCGATATCTTGCCTTCCTAGCTCGACAGCAACATCAAGAGGAATTCTACCATCACCGCTTTTGAGATTCACGTTTGCTCCGAATTGAATTAACAACGTGATACTGGGTAAATGTTCTGCTTTTGTAGCGATATAGATTGGCGTCTCTTTATTCTTATCGTATCTATTTACATCAACATATTTAACATTCAATAAAACTTCGAGAACCTCCACGTGTCTCTCTTTTATTGCCAAGCAGAGAGATACATCGTATTCAGAATCAACGGTTTTTCGAGTAGTCTTTGCTCCGTGATCCAATAAACATCGAATTATATGCCTCCTGATTTTGATATTTATGTGTGATGTGTGCAAATTCGAGGTATTTTGCAAAATAGCGTAATCTAAGGGTGTATAATCATAATCATCCGCCAAGTTTATGCCGTTTTTCATAGATACTTCTGCCTCGATTAACTCTACAACTGCATACAAATTTCCATAGTAGCTAACCACATGTAACACACTTAATTTCGAGTTAACATTCTTGCTTAAATCTGAGTGCATATCATCGTATATATAATGAGTCCAATTCCAATTCATTATCTTGTCAACTCTCTTGGTATCATAAGATTTCTCCTGCATGCATCTTAAAATTCTGTCCAGAATTAAAACCGAATCCCTGGAGCCATCGGAATAACGGCAGCGGATAGCTGCTACGTGAACAGCAGCCCTTCCAAGTTGATCACATTCTTCCAAACGATTCGGACGTTTTTCGCATATCTCGTCAACTTTAGAGATGTTGGTTTCTATGACTGCTTGATGCAATTCTAAATCGTCATAGAGAATATCTAATACTTGCAGCTCTTGTCGATCCAGCATTCTCTTATAGACATACTTTGCAAAATTCTTCAGTTTTTCGTCGTTCATCGAAGTTAACAGCCATTGCGCACATAGAAAGTTGACAAAGGAGTGATGATAAAATTTAGGATTACCATCTTTATCGACGTTAATCACGATACTGCCAAAATTTGATGTGTCATCGTTATAGGACCAACTTAATAAGTCCTCGATGTATCGTTTCCCAAGCACTACGACTAGAGCAAGTTTCTGAAGCAGTGATAGAACTTCGTCCACATCGTAAGAGTTGAAACGACGTTGAATTCGTTTGAAATTGTGCTCAATCATCATCTCAAGCAGTTTTTCGTACAAAGAGAATCGGCTCGTTAATTTAATGTTTTCTGGATTAAGAATAAGCTCTCGGAGGAAGTTCAAATATAGCGGATTTGTTCTAAGTTCCGTTGGAATGCAGTCCAAATCATTTTCAGCCAGTTTCCATTCTGTAAGACAGTGTTTGGCATGTCGGTTTAGACATTCTAAGTTATAAATCTGAACATTATCTTGGTCCATTAATATATCTATGTAATTTATTCTTGCAGCGATTACTACTAGAAAATTCTTATTTTTAACCAATTCTATTAACCGAAACATGCGTTGCGTCCAGGATTTCCCTGCTTCACTGAATGAATCTAATACCAGAACTACCTTTTTGTTTTTAGCCAAAGCGGATGTAAAATTCTTATATTTGGCAGTTAAATTTGCGTCAACATTCCCATCTAAGAAGTTTTCAAAGTGATTAACTTCGCCTAATTTTATAAAATCGAAAAAGGAAATAGTGTTGCCCGCGTCGTATACGTTAGCCATCCATCTAAGCAAATCGGATTTTCCCATACCAGGTTCACTTGCAATAACAATTATTCGATCCGTATTATTTTTAATATCTTCGATGAGGTTTCCTTCCGGAATCCTTTCTCCGTTGTATGAAATGTACGAACTCAAATCATTACAACGACTTGATCGCCTCAATTCGAGTTCACCATTTCGAACATTAATCTGCAGTAAGGCACAATTTAATTTGGAAAATCGGTTCCAACACTCTTCGAGATTGTGTGTTTCGGTATTTAAAAAATAGGTTTTCTCACCTGTGAAATATTCATCAGCTTTAGCCATATGAGATTCTATAACTTCTATATTTTGATCAAGGGTGTCAAGTTCTCCTGATAATAAACAAATTCGTTTGCCTTCCAAATTAAAATATAATTTAGATATTGTTGGTCTTCTCAGGTATCTTTGTATATGATTACGCTTCTCAAGCTCGATTATCGGTCCTGCTATTGGGATAGGGTATTTACCTTCAATGTTGTATACAGGGTTTCCACTTTCGTCAATGAAGCAGTTCCTCAATTTCGATTTGTCACCTTCAAATAATTGCAATCGATTATTGAATCGGGAAAGATGGTACATCTCGTGCTTCGTATATTCTGTTTTTGCTTTCAATATTTCAATGGACTCCTTAAGCTGGCTTGGGTGGCAATATATTCTTATATTGCCACCACTTAATGGATCTCGTACCAGTCTTATACTACCTTCGTGGCCGTAATCTTCAATAATAAACGCTAGATAGTCAGTCCCTCTCAAAGAATCCTCTCTTACGTATGCAGTTCTCTTTTCCATTAAATCAAGCATATCTGTACAAGTAAACGATTTCCTTAATTGTACATCGTCACCAATCAAAACTTTAAGATTGGTTGGTTTACGACCTTGCACTGATATTAAAGTTTTTTCAAGCATGTTATCACGCAATTCTCGATCTTCGATATCGTCTAAATTAATACAAATCTTCGATTTAGAACTATGAGTTTTTCTTCTAAAAGGAAGATCGTCAATAACAATAAAACTTCTTTTGAAATATTTGATGTATTCTTCAAAATTAATAAAGTCCAGATTAGTATTCAACAGAAGCGGTAAATCCCCGCATTTCCACAATTCTCTAACAAGTGATTTGAGTGTAGTAGGGCATTTAAATAGTTTTGGATCTGGGTGTGTAGATTTCTTTTCGTCAAAATATTTTTCGATGTTCTGAATTATTACATCGCTGAAATTATTTTGCTCGTTTACATACATGTCCCAATCAATATTACACGTCAGCAAATTGTTTATTATTCGTGCCCAGCAACCGTAAATGCAACGTTTCATATTAGCATTTTCATTATTGTCGATAACTGTTATATCACTGCCCAAGATGATTTTGTTCCATGTTAGACACCATTCATCGTCACAAATTAGATCCGTCGTTGGTGTAAGAGGAACTTCAGAATAACTTAACTCGTTTAAAATGAAATATTCGAAACTCTGCTTTGATAATCCGTCATCCCATTGGTCATTCTCCCGGAAATAATCTGCAACGCATTTAGTGATGTCCCACGGATTAGTTACTTCGCACATTTGTTTAATGGCTTCATACATTTTCGAACAATTGGGCTGATTTAGTAATATGCAAAATTTATCCTGAAAGTCTTCATCTTCATTTTCAGATGCTGAACCGAGTTTATACCGGTTATCATTGCAAGGTAGAAGTAATTTACATACACTGTCGGTTTCGCTGTAACATGAAACACTCACAGTCGAAGTTCCGCAGGAGAACACAACATCTTCTGCACGTTGACGTGAAACTAGGCAAAACAATATATCGTTATCCGAAACATCGCGTCTACATTTCAATGCTGTATTGGTCTTGATTTTGTCCAAAGTCTCACGATAATTTGCGATGTCTAATTCAGTTACGTTCTCGTAATTAATACCAATAAGCGACAGGTAACATTTATCATTTCCCTTTAACTTGACTTTAGCGGTAATATCGCCGAAAATTCCAGCTGATTGTTCATCGATACAAATAGTGTAGTCTTCAACTTCGCTGTTTGTAGAAAGTTTGATGGCAAGATAGGTTGCAACCGTACACTGATACCAATAATGTTCCATTGATTTGGAATGCACTTTCAATCTCATATTGGACCTGCCCAGTTTTATATCTACAACAAAAGATGAGTTTATTAAAATTGTTTAATTAAACAATAGTGATGATTTCTGATAGGATGGTATAAAATTTTCAAACAATACAATAATAAAGATATAGAACACTTCAAAGTGAGAGATATAATCAAACCAATGAACGAAAAGCCTTGCAGCTAGAGTTATCGAAATAAACACCTACAATTATTGACTTGCGATTTTTCTTGGCGAATTCGATTCTCGAAGTGGAGGACCTTCCACGTTAACAGATGGAATTCACATCAATGCAGTTCGTGATTTGTCTCTCTAGAGTCATTTCTGAAGATGTAGACATCAGCTTGAGATCATATCAAGCAATTTTGAAAAATTCAAAATGAATCCTGCCACTTCCAGTCTCATGTGTTGGTTGAAGTCCAGAAAACAAACCTCTTAGCGTTAGTCAAAAACTATTTCGTCGATAAACATTTCTTGAAGACCAGCGTAAAAGGCGACGAAGCCTGGTCGTCACAACGGGTGGAACAAGAATCAAATGCGTGGATGTAACGTGAATGTGATAGTAGTTTACTTGAACTGTATTATAACAGAAAATTAAAGAAGGACGTAATAAAGTTGTGAACGTGAAACTTTTTTGTCGGTTTAATAAATGAGTGGCGTTTCTTCAACAGCGAAGGATAAGGGGAACTAGAGAAGAAACAGAAACAAATACCCAAGCTTGACATAAAATAGTAATTGCAATTGAATGCCAAGATTGGCGGAAAAAAAATGTATAAGAAAAGAAGAGGAGGTAAGAGTAAACATAACATATGCAACGAGAATGAGAAAATGCTGGTTCGTTTCGCAGAAGAAAATAACATGGTGATAAGAAGCATGAATTTTGAGCATAGGGAAATATATAAAACCACGTGGATATCACCAAGTGGGAAGACCAGAAATCCAATAGATCACTTGTTGATGGAAACTACCACAAACGCAGTCTGACGAACGTACGCGTTTGCAGGGGAGCAGACGTAAACTCTGACCATCATCTGTTACTGGCGAAGCTGAGACGAGAGAGAATAAAGGAAAAGTATAAAAATTGCAAAAACACAGTGTTGGAGAACTCTCTAGTCAGTTGTGTGAAAACGATAGAAAATGAAATGAAAAGAGATAAAGGGATAAAACCAATTCAAACTGTATGGGATACTCTATAGAAAATAATGAAAGAATCATCATCATCAAACAAGCAATGTGTAGTTGGAGAAACAGAGATGGAACTGGTTTACGGACCAATTTAAGGACGTTCTGGAAAAGAGAAACCGAGCAAGGTTAGAGGGGATACATGACGGATCAGTAGAAAACAAATGGATATATAAATGTTAGGAGTAACAGTGACGTGAAAAAGCATCTAAGTATGAAACTTGAGCGGAAGAAATTGTATGGACATAGTAGCATAGTCCAGCACATAAGATGACAAATGCTGAACTGGTTAGGACATCTGGCAAGAATGATAGAGAATCAAGCATTGCAAAAAAAGTTTTGACTGGAGGGAGAGTAGAGGACTAAAAGAGCACGATGCAGGATAAAGCAAAGTGGAAAGCTATTGCAAAGCAAGTACAAGAAAAATAATATTACATTTATATTGTTTGTCCTTGGGCCTACAGAGCTGTAATAGTGTTATATATATATCTTCGGTGTCCTCTATTCATTAAGTTATTTCTAATATTTCATTAAATCTCGGGAAACATATTATGTTGGAGAAAAATAAAAACACACTTAACTCAATTGTTAGGTGTAGTGAGGAAAACTGAATTGATTTGTTCATCTTCACTTGAATGCCTATGATAGAAGAAAAGAGATATAAGCAAACCAATTAAAATTTTAAAAAACAACCATAAAGAAGGTGGTCTTGGACAAAAACCGCAATTGGACGTTACAATTTTCATAGCTCTTTTGAGCCAATACAAGTTACTATTTAAACCTTTTGAAAGGCAGAAGAGTAATGAAATAAAAAGATCATTTAGAAAACTCGATTTTGCCTTACAAAAACCATTAAAACACATTTTACATTAATCTTACCTATTAATAGATCAATTAGATTCTGTCTTCGACTTCTATATCTGTCAGCGATATCTAGAGCTGCGTCCCCTTTGGTATTTTTAATGTATACGTCAGCACCATTTTCCAGTAATAGTTTCACAATATTTAGATTCCCCTCTTCCACAGCAGTATGAAGAGCAGTTCTACCATCTCCATTTTGAAGATTGACGGTTGCTCCTTTTTGTAATAATATGTTGACGCTAGTTGGATTTTGTGTTTTTGTAGCGACATATATTGGTGTCTCTTCGTTTATATTATATTTATTTACATCAATACTATATTGATCATCTAAGAGTAGTTGGAGCGCAGGAATGTTTTGCGCTTCTATTGCCAGGCAAAGAGATGTGTTGTATTCCTTATTATCGTATTTTCTAGTCGTATTTATCCCGTTTTTTAGCAAGAATTCAATTAGATCTGTATTTAGGACAATTTCCTTTGGAGTTGCTGCATCGTATTTTGGTTTATGTTGTGAGGATGAAAACATTGATATAGGTCGCATGATCGCATAGTCTAACAAAGTACAATTATTATGTACAATATTTATATCCATTTTTGTATATGTTTCCGATTTAAGAAGTTGCTGAACCACATTCGTATTTCCATAGTAGCTAGCAGCGATGAGCACCTTCACTTCTGGTGGCATCTTAGCATCCATACATTGGGGTGCGCCATCGAAGATGTATCGAGTCCAATTCCATTTCATTATAGAATCAATTTTGTTGTAGAGCTCTTCTGAGATGTATCTCATGACTATTTCCAGAATCTTAAAAGCACTATCTGAATTATTTAAACAGCGACAGCTAATGGCAGCTGCATGAAGGGCAGTTCTTCCAAGATCATCACGTTTTTCCAAACTATTTGAACGTTTTTCGCATATCTCCTCAACTTTTGATGTGTTGCCTTGTACGATTGCCTTGTGCAATTCTAGATTTTCGTAAAAGATGTCTTGCAGGTTTCTTTCATCCAATATTCTCTTGTAGACATTCTCCGCCAAACTCTCCAATTTTTCATTCCCTCTGGTATTCGAAATCCACTGGGTGCATAAAACGTTCATGAAATATTTACTATAAAATGTGGGCTTATCATCTTCATCGAAATCAACGACAATACCAAATTTGAGTTTGTCGCGTATATTTTTACTGTAGGACCACCATAGTAGTTGCTCAACTGTATTTTTACTAAGTACCACAACTAAAGCTAATTTTTGAAACAACGATACAACTTCGTTAATATCCGATGCATCGGAGGAATACTGAATTCGTTTGAAATATTGTTCAATCTTCATCTCAATAAACTTTTTATATAAAAACCATCGACTCTTTAATTCGTCTTTTTGATTTACTGCAAGTTCCCTACTGAAGTTTAAATACAGGGGATTCGTCTTAAACTCAGATGCAACACCACTCAATTCGTTCGTGTCTAGTTTCCACTCTTCAATGTATTGTTCGTCGCTTAAGTTTAAACACTCTAGTTTAAAGATCTGCACATTTTCCAGGGCCATTAACAAATTAGTACAATTCAATCTTGTAGCTATTATTGTATGAACATCACTAAATTTTAGCGCCTGTAAAACTTTTTCACCCCACGATTCTGCTATTTCATCAAATGAGTCTAATACCAAAATTACTCTTTTGTTTTGATATAATGTAGATATGAAATTCCTCCACGTTTGAGGTATATCTTTCAGATGTTTTTCAAATAAGAAATTTATAAAATTTTCCGCTTCGTTAGGTTTGGTTTTCATTCGTTTGTATTCCTTTAGGTAAGTAATCAAATCGAAGAAAAGAAGGTACTTTTGCGTATCACAATTATTAGAGATCCATCTAAGCAAATTTGATTTCCCTATCCCTGGTACACCCGCGATAACAGTTATTCCATCTTCTTTTTTGTTAATTTCCGTAATAAGTGTATGTTCGGAAATTCTTTCCCCATCGTATGAAATATGTGAATTTAAATTGTTGCAATGGCTTGATCTCAATAATTGATATCCACAATTTTGAACGTTAATCTCCACTAAGGGATAATTCATTCTAGAAAACTGTTTCCAATTATTTTGAGAAACATCTGATGCTATTTTGAAGTAGTAGGTTTTCGATTCTGTCAAATATTTTTCCACTGCAGTGATATCTGATTCTCCAACTTCTGTAAATTTTATATTTTTATCAAGAGCTTCAAGTTGCCCCGATATCAAACATATTTGCTTCTGAGCCAAACTGAAATACGATTTATTAACTGTTGCTCTCCTTAAATCTCTTTGTATGTGGTTCCGTTTCTCGAGTGTGATTATCTGTCCCATTATTGGAATAGGTTGTCCAACGTCTACATTATACACAGGATCTCCATTCTGATCGACAAAATAATGTTTTAGTTTTGATTTATCGCCTTTATTCATCAATTTTATTCGATTATCCTCTTGACGAACATGATAATAGTTATCGACGTCGTGTTTATCATAGTTCCGATTGCTTTTTAATTCTTGAATTGTGTTCTGAATCTGACTAGCTTGACAATATCTTCTAACATTATCGCCAACTGAACCCTCTTCTATAGAATCGTCACTACCAGGCGGTTTTTCACCCTCAACAATAAACACCAAATAATCATCACCCCACATGGAATCTTCTCTCAAATATGCAATTCTTTTCTTGGTTAGTTCGAGAACATCCGCGCAGGTAAACAATTCCTTTACACCTAAATTACCATCAACTAACATTTTAAGCCTAACTGGGTCGCGACCCTGTAATGATATCCAAATTTTCTCGAGCATTTTATTGCGCAATTCTGCGTCGTTAATTTCGTCAATATAAATACAAATATTCAAGTCAAAAGAGGATTTTTCTAACAATCTCGTATCCATATCATTAATGACAATATAACTCCTTTCACAGTACTTTTTGTATTCTTGAAATCTACTAAATTTCATGTCGGTCTTCAACAGAAGCGGTAAATCTCCAGATAACCACAACTCCTTAAGCAGCTGCTTCAACGATTTAGGATATTGGAATAATCTAGACGTATTACAGCCGAAAGTTTGATTTATCCATTTCTTCTTCTCGAAATACTCTTTAATCCTTCGCATTATTTCTTCCGTGAAGTTATTCTCTTGTGTTACATATGTGTTCCAATCAATTTTAAATAAACTATTTATTTTTCGAGCCCAGCAACTGTAAATAGCACGTTGAATATCTTCATGTCTGTTATTACAAACATAAGTTATATCATGCTTTAATGTGAGTTCATTGAAAATGTCACACCAATCGTCATCTACAGGATCCACCGTTTGCGTAAGAGGAAATACAGAGTAATGTAAAACATTTAAGGTGAAAGCTTCAAAAGTAGATTTCGACATTCCCGCTTTATGTTGATCTCTATTGTGGAAATAATTTACGACGCAATTGGTGATGTCATGCGGGTTAGAGATTTCGTAGATGCCTCTAATGATTCCATATACTTCTTCAAGATCAGGTTGACTTAGTAGAAGATGGAATTTGTTAAGAAATTCTCCCTCTTTATCCCCCAATTCGTTTGCATGAAGTCTATAACCGTTGCTATCGCAGGGCAGAAGCCATTTATATATATTATCTGTATCATTGTACGACTCAATATTTAATGAAGAGTCATCCAAAGAAAAAGCAAGCCGGTCTTCGTGTTTGTTAGACAAAAGACAAAACAAAACATTGCTATTGGAAATATTTTCCGTAATTTTCTCAAAAGCTTTGCAATAATCCGTTAAATTTAATTCAACTTTCGAACGTTTGGTACAACTATCAGAGTCTTCCGTTGTCTCTTTGTATTTAACACTTATAAGAGACAAATAAGTTTTGCTGCTTTCCCGTAACTCGACTCTAGCAATAATATCACCAAAAATTCCAGCAGATTGATCATCAATGTAAATAATGTAGTCCTTGATATTGTCGTTAGTAGATAATTTAGCGGCAAACCATGATGCCACCGCACATTGATATTGATTATGTTTCCTAAAGTTTACGTCTTTCGTCGAATCCATAACGGATCCACTCAATTTTGCATCTGAAAGAAAGCGGATTTTTTGAAATATTACTGTTTCTTTACAATGTTCAGATTTATGCATTTTATGGTTTGAATATGATAATTATGTGGAACTGGTGAACTTAAAAACAAGGATGGAAGTGCCGAATAACTGGTACGAATTACTTCGCAGTTAGAGAAAAAACCCTCACCTTTCATTGTAATTGAAGTGAAATAGAGTATGGGTAAAGATTGGGCAACCTTTTTTAAGAGCAAATTCTTTGCACAATACCCATACTAGTCCTTGGTTTGAAACTCCGATAGTAGAAGCTCAAAAGAAACTGCCAAAAAGTCAACTGACGGACAACAAGTTCAACAATTTCCTTCGATGAAATATAATGGAAAATATTACTAATATTAACAATTATCCTGTATTACTAATGTGTTTGTTTTTTTTATCATACCCGATCTACTTCCTATTAAGAGAGATACATTTTTTAACTTGATGAAGCTAAAAGAATTTTGCGGAAATTCTAAAGCATCCTTATTTCACGAATAGATTCCGTAAGAACCAAATGGAAATGTTGCTTCCGTGACATTCCTTGTTGTATTCCAGATGCTTTCAAATATTGTATCTGCTACAATTCACTCCAAAAAAATATTTTATAAATAGTAACTTAAAATATTTAATTTTAATGATTAGTTGCCGAATGCATAAAATGATTGCAAAACTATTTCTGTAGAATCTGCGATATATAAAACGTCAAACAATTCTAAAAATTCCCGAATAGAAGAGTGTTGTTTATAAATGAGTCTGCAACGTTTTAGATTTCTTTTAGTATATACGATTTGATAATATTGAAGACTGACACACGCACGTCGCCCTTGATATAAAAGCTCTTATTAGAGGCGTGTTAGAAATATTTGAAATAAGTAAATAAGCGATGCGAAATATATGTAGATTAAAACTGTTTGCTTTAGTTGTTTGAAATTTGCTGTGAGCTCAATCTGGAAGGCGTTATCTCAATTAAATACAGCTGGCGATGTAGTTATGAGATGTACGAGGGCGACCTAAATGTTTCCCGAATCGACAAGAAAATTAAATATTGGTGTGATTTTTTATTTTTATTTTTCGATGTAGTCTCCTCGAAGATCAATAGGGAATAGGAAAAGTCGCTGGGAGCTAGATCCGGTGAATATGGAGGATGAGAGACTAATTCGTAGCGCAACTCATTCAATTTGGACACGATGCTGATGATGCGGGATGAATGAGCCGGTGCATTGTCGTAATGGAGAAGCACTTTTCAACGAGGCTGCAAATGAGCCGTTTCTCCTTCAATACTGCATCCAATCGGCTCAATGGATCGCTGTAATAGTATTGCCCCGTGATCGTCCTTCCCTTCTGCAGATAGTCGATGAGGATCACACCTTGGGAATCCCAAAAAAATGGTCGCTATTACCTTTCCGGCCGATGGAGCAGCTTTTGCTTTCTTCTTCGACTGTTCATTGGTCTCCGGTAATGTAGTGATTGGTCCAAGTCTCATCCACGGTTACGAAACGCATGGATAAATTTCGTGTAGGATATGACCAACGCGTTCGTCTAAGATACCTGTTGTCTCTGCTATCTCTTCCAGCTTCAATTGGCGATCGGCTAACATGACCTTGTCGGCCATTTCATCGTTGGTGGCGGTTTTTGGGCAATTCGTCACTTGTGCTTGTGCGACTACGTTTGAACTCGCTCATTCAGAAGCTGATGGTCTAAGCTATAACAAAATATTTCGAATTTCCGTGACCGTTTTCCCAGTCATCCAGGAGTGTTTTATCACTGCACGAAATTCATGACTTGCTTCACAAAACGCACTCTTAAACGACAACTAATGACAGTACACGTCTGAAATTCTGACGGTTGCCCTCGCTGATCAATGAATTTCATTTTATACTGTTCGAAATATGACTGGCGATAACTATCTAACTGGTATTGCGCTTGCACAGGATTTATTAGCAAACTAATATACATACTTCGGGATTTTTAGAAACAATAAGTAATATTAAATAAATACCAAAAGAATTCTTACCTGATAAATCAAAAGAAACATATTCTTATATTTACGGATTCTCAGAAAATTCTGCCAACGTATCGTACTGCCCTAAAAGAAGTTGTGTTGTGTTACTGTTATCAACGTTACACAATGATGATAAAATTGATAAGGGGACGGCTAACCAAACGAAACTAGAAATAGTAACCTTTCATAATCACATTGGCGTCGACTAAAATCAGTTGCGTGTTCAATACGTCAGTAGGAATTGCAGAAACTCTAGCTCCTACAAATAAATAAAACTTTTAGAAAGTATTGCATGGAATCCGATTCGTCCACAAATTTCGCTTCGCGTTATAAGTCGTGCTAATCTTCTAATTGGTACATCTAATCGAAAGGTTTCCGTCACAAAAGCACAAAATATTTTTTCTGGAGACTGCCGATCTTATAGGCGCGGAAGAGTTAGATTTGCAATTATTCTGTTCTATTTAGTAGCTCTTTTTTGTAATAAATTCAAGATTTTATATAACATTGCTTTATTTCACGTTAAGCTTAATATACAATTGATCAATCTCCCTAATATTATTATCATTACGGCAAAATGCAAATGTACAAGCTGGGCCACTGAGCAAAGTAAGTGGTTGTATCTCGGAAAGTATTTGTCCTAGGCTGTGCGGAAAAAAAGCGATCAAAAGAAATTGCTGGAAGGAAATTATTTGCAGTTTCGAGATTTTACCGCGACGGAGCGTAACTGCTCTGTTTATATCTAAAATTCCGGCTACCTCAGACAATCTCTTTTTCTATCCAAAGAAATTTTCATAAAAAAATGAAGGGCTTTCATTAATCATTTCAAACAGGCAATGACCGAAATGACGCATCGCGTACTCATTTTCAGCTATTGCTGCTTTCTCCTATCATAGCTCAATATCAACCCAAGACATTTCTTCCTAATATTGTCATTAGAGACATACGATGTTTACAAAGCCAATTTATATTCTATTGTTATTGCCTGGGTGTGTTTGTATTTTTAATACGTGCTAGCTTTTTACTTTCATTGCAATTTGTTGAGAACAGATAAACATATCGAGATACTGTTTTATGTAATGCTGTAATAGTATCACTCCATTTAGTTCTTTTAAGAAAATCGTAAAAGTAAATAACCGATGCAGAAAGTGATCTCTAGGTTATCTGTTTCAAAATAATAAATATTGTACGAAATCCACATAATTCTCTTTTAAGTGAGTTCAAGAGTACTGTCTGGTTCACAGACGGATCCAAACCGGCACAGGAGCCGGTATTTGTGGACTGAGCCCTAGACAGAGGATATCTCGAAGCCTGAGAGAGCATGCAATGGTCTTCCAGGCAGAAGTATTCGCAATCGCAGCCTGCGCATAACAGATTGCAAAGGGCCGCTGCACGAGGAGAAAAATTAACATAATGACTGATAGTCAGGCCGCTATCAAGGTAATTATGATCCCCCTTATCAGGTCAAAACTGGTTAAATATTTCAAACAGTACCTCAATATACTAGCACAAGACAGCAAGGTGTCTTTGATTTGGATACCCGGAGATGAGGATAACCAAGGAGGGCTCTAAAAATCACTTCATAGGACCAGAGCCCGTATGTGAATTTACCAAGGATTGTACTAGAAGAGAGATTTGATCTTGGTTAGACAACGAAAGTGTAAGGAAATGGAGGTCGACTGAAGCTTAACTCCTCACTAAAGCGCTAATAGGGGATAGGGATGCTAAGTTCTTTGAAAACCTAATTAGACGCAATAAAAAACAACTTAAGAACATTATTGAGTTGATAACTAGACACTGTCCTCTGAGGAAGCATCTATATAACACGGGTACGGTGAGCGAACCCTGATGCTGAAGATGCGAGTTACACGAGGAAAGAAGTTTACTTGTAATCTGCACAGGTGAGGAATTGAAGGTACTCAGGCAGAAACATTTCGGAAAGGATCTACTGGAGCCTTCGAGCGTACTCAAGTTTCCACTGGGCAAGATATTGGATTTTATAGAGGACACTAAGCTACTCAAGTTTAAGTGAGAGTTTTGATAGGGATGGTAAAAAGAGCACCCAGTTCAAGTGTCTGGACTACAGGTGTCCAATCCTAATTGCAAAGAAGAAAGAAGAACATTATCTGGAATTAAACAGGCTTACAACAGATGTCAAAGTGATAGCTTATTCTTAGGACAAATATTTTCCGAGATACAACCGCTTACCTCCCTTAGTGGTCCACATTGTACAATATTTATTTAAACTTTTAGATTTTCGTTTTGATTGATTGATTGGAACAACGGATATGAATAATAACAGGATCTTCAATGTACATATTTAATCAATATTTATTGAATATAAACATACAAATATATAAAACAAGAATTATTTAATTACGAGACACAAGGAAAAATACAATGTGTAGGTTAATTTTGCATTTGACATAGACATTTCTAAAGTTATTCTTGTACATTTCACAATGAAGAACATATACATATATAAAAAATATAGAACAACAAGCATTCAATTCCAAATTAAATCTAAATTGCAGATTTTGTATGCGGCTACCCAGTTTTCAGTATACTGCAATGCACTAAATTTACAAAAAAAAAACCAATGTAACAAAAATGGTAGAAGTTAGAAATTAAAAAAATAATGTGTACTGTTCACAATACAGCACTGTCAATAAAGTAACTGGTTACAACGTCGTTGCACTTAATGGCATTTAATTTGAAACTGACTGTACACGTAGATTTCTCATATAAAATATATTAAATTAACGATGAATATTGGGGTGATACAATATGTAAGATAGACTTGTATGTTTCATCGTTAACATCCATGTAATCGATATAATTTCTCCAGGACCATTCCTTTATATGATCTGTTATATCAAAACTGCATTCGTGTTCGTTCATCAATTTTACAATTTCTTCTAAGGTCTGTACATATTGCTCTGAAGAGTTAATTGTGCAGATTATCCCAGTTATCAATGGAATTCTGCCAATCATATCGCGATTTAGTAAAACTTGTTGTTTTTCTTCGCTTATTTCCGTCTTGGTAGGCAATAAGTTACTTATGGTGCCTCTTTGTATAATAGCTTTATGTATTGGTATATCTTCCGCGAGAATGTGAAGCACATGTAGTTGTTCCTTCTGTGACATTTTCTCGTAGATCTCTCTAGTAGCTCGACGAAGCAGTTTTTTGTTTTTGAAGATCCATTGGGAACATAAAAAATTCTTAAAGATGGGATACGGATGAAATACCGGCAAATTATCTTCATTGAAAGTAGTGACTATTCCATAAGGAATTCTTTTAGATAAACGTGTTTTGTCACAGTTACTCGCCAGTATCTCTTTCACTTCATCGCCGACTACCGTTAGCAAAGCCGACTCTTCAAATATTAGCATCACTTCATCTACATCGCACTGATCATAGTCAGGCTTTTCTTTCTCAAGACCGCGTTCTATTTTCAATTTCATGAATTCTTTAAACAATGAAAACTTGTTAATAGGTTCCTGGTGATTCTTGTCGATTTTTGTTATAAAATGTAAATACAATGGATTTTTAATGATCTCGTCAAAATCAGGATCTAATGTATCTTTCAAATTTAATCTATCGACGTACCCCCTATAGTCTTTCTCTGTTAGTGGATTTATTTTAAACGTTTCTATATTTGGAATTTTTAACAAATCTTCGTCCACCGCTATTGAGGCCAGCAGTACATGATTTCCTGTCTCAAATAAATCTGTAATCAGATTTCGTACCTTTCCTTTAAACTCACTTTTTACCATATTATAATTATCTAATATCACCATTAATGCTTTGTCTGCGCTTAACGCAGGTACTAGTTCTTCCAGTATGTTTTCTTCGTGTTCTTTTTCATGGTTTTTTTTCCAAAACACATTATATTCAATCTTTTCCTTCTGACGGGATTTGTTAAGTCTATTAAAATTTTGTAAATCGTAAAATACAATATACCTATTGGTTTCCGATTCTTTCTGCAAACGTTTCAGCACACTCGATTTACCAATACCCACCACACCTGTTATCACCGTTATCGTTTCAAGTTTATTTTCAATGTCTTTGACAAATTTGTCATACGGCAATCGTTGACCATTCTTATCCGACAAGGTCTGCTCAAATTTATCTTGTGAACGTTTGCGTGTAGAAAATCCTTGGACTACCTGATCTTCCTCTTGCTCTCTGAGTGTACCATCTCGCATAGTTTGAATGATATGTTTACATGAAAACGCTGTTCAATTGATTTCGGTTGTGTATAAAATCGTAAAGACGTATTGTCTTACGACGCTGCAAAGGAATCTCAATAGTTGTAAGAAGATCGTGACCGAATTCCGAATCTACAATATCATTTACGCAAGTAAAATCTTCATTGGAAAATCTTCATTCTCATCTCTTTCAGGAAGTTTTTCATTGATATCACAAATAAGAACATATTTTCGTTTTGAATGTTTAGTTAAAATGCTTAAGCATTTTTCCTTTCAAGTCCTTTCCATTTAAGATTAGCGGTACCTTGCCGTATTTCCACCAATTCGAATATTAACCATTGAAGAGTATCCGGTTCCTTAACCCAACACCTTGATTGGATTTTAAGTTATCCTTTGAATTTCTGCCGAATACTCTGATTTAATGTATTATCATCTATAAGGGCATTCCAGTCAAAATCGTTAGCATTTCCAATACAGAGCAATTTGCTCAGCTGGTAACGAACAAACAACGACGATATTTCTCGTCGTTGTTACTCTTGACAATAGTGACATATGCTCTCAAGACGACTTTGTTCCATTTTTTCAACCAGTGCTTTATTTAACTCGATTGTTTTGTAAGAGCAAATGAGTACTTGTCTGGTGTCAAGTGACGTGATTTGTATTTCCGTTAAAAATACTTTTTGGACAGTCCTTTGTGGTGCAACTCACGCTGGGCAAAATAATCGGATATATATGCTGCAATTTTTTCACCTATCAGCCTTATAATTTTCATCTAGTTCTTGCTCTAAGTTAAAAATATTTCTTCTCGTAAGTCACTATACGCTTACCAA
>CM043023.1:49483752-49579919 GCA_023690525.1 Holotrichia oblita | reverse complement strand
TGTATGAAATATTTTAACAACCTTGATGTGTCTGAGATGTTTGATGAAGGTTTCCTTTTATTTGAAATTGCTTTCTTCAATTGATTTTAATCATTGCAATACCCATGTAAGTGCAATGAAAATTCACGTTTGTTTCAGTGGAACCAAATCTCTAAGAGTTTTTTAAGCAAAGTTTATGAAAACAAGTTAGATCAGTCCTATTGTTGTTGTAGAAGTGGTGTTTTGTTTTGTATATTCATTCATTCGGTATGTTGATGTATACATAACAGACAATCGTGGAAACATGTGAATGCACTTTAGCGCAGCTATGTTGCTTTTAACGAAAATAAATGTTTCCATATTAGGAGAATTTTGTGGCTTCTTATGCTGCTCCCTGAACTCTGCTTATGAGGGTTCTGTAAGGCCTTTCATTCCATGCCTAACGAAAGAAAGACTCAATATAAAAGCGACAATAGAATAAGGCCAAAAATGTCCCTTAGCATGATCGATAAAAGTCAATTCTTCTTCACTAATGCTCATGTGACCCGTTTCCTATTGCTTTGTTTCGGACACAACCCCTCCGGACACAACCCCTCTGCGTGTCCAATTTGATGGAACTGAGGTTGATTATACTCAAATTTGATATTGTAATGGCTATTGCTCTTTTCACCCCTCCACCATAGGAGTCTGATCGCGCCAAGATTGATCAGTTGACCAATCAAAGGATTTGACGGTCTTTAAACTCTACCGACTTAAGAGGATCTGGACTTTGAAAACTTCACAATATGGAATGGAAACTAAGCCACCAGCCCGATTTTAAATAGGGTTCAGTACGAGGTGCTTTTTTCGACTTCACGGTCGGGACAACCTCGAAATGCAAACTCGGCCATAAGAGAGACTCATTGTGCCCTTACCCTATTTCAAACTTCTTAATCAAGTTGTACCCAGACAAAGAAGTTGGCAACCTGATCAAGAGTTAATTGACTTACTCCGAGATCACCTAATCAATTGACCCGAAAATATGTCCGCTTATCTCACTGAGATGGACTGGAATTTTTTTCCGCACTCCCACAGGTTTTACATGAACCACAGTTTAGCATGTCCATACGATGCGTGTCTTTATTCAGTGCGCAGTGACTCACGCCAGCAAGTGCATCCCAGTAGGAGCAATGCCTAGCAGCAAGTTCTGACCCAACAAAGGCTTTTATGCTACTACAAGAACTCCCACACGTCGGTCGTTCTATGGCACCTCTTGCTAATTTATCAGTCATTTCATTGCCTCTGATTTCGGAGTGGCTTGTCACCCACATCAGTAGTATCGCGAGCATCCCATGGCAGTCAAGTACCACCTCTAAATCAACCTTGACAGCTTTTAGAGCTCTCCATTTACATTTGATCATCTTAATATGCATTTTGGTGTCAGCATTTATTTTTGTCTTCCACTTGTACGTCCAAAATGAAATTTCCTCAAGTTAACAAACTAATCTCGCTCGTGTAAGAAGTGAAAATGATTCTGTGTGAATAGTATCTACACATAACCACGTTGATCTGGAAGACTTTAGGTGAATCTTAACATGAGTACCAGAAAAGAGCAGTTTCTCAAGCCTGAAGATCTATTGTGACAATTGTGAGGTTTTTTTTTTTTGGGAAAATGGCATCAAATTGGGTTAAAACTCAACGCAGCATTTATGATCAGATCAGAACCCAGAATTTTTTCCTGGTTTTTAAAGTGCAATAAGCCTCTTAACTTCGCTTATTTTAACTGAAAGCAGAGCCTCTCTTATTAAATTCAAAATCAGATCGTGAAAATTACCCACCTCGTCCTCAAGTTTATCATCAGAATCATCTAAGTTTGTAAGTTCATGAAGGGAGGAATGAGCGGTCATGACCACAGCTCTTTCTAAGGGGGATTATAAATAATTTCGAGTGGGTAATGAGGGCCTTTCTTTTCTTGTGATTTAGTGCTCTTCTCACCCTCCACACGTCATCTTCTAATGAGAGAGGGGATGTTTTATATCACCATTTTGTTTTCGTTGTATTCTTTAAATAGGTACTTCTCTCAGTTTCTGTGGGAGGAGGGGGAAGGGAAAAGGGCGTTTGCTATCTCAACATCTCTCAGATTGCAAATTCTTGAAGCCTTTTTTCTGAGTCATCATTTTCTATCATTTTCAGATTTTATACAAGATATGACATTCTGAAATCAACGAGTAATACTCTTTATCAATCAAGGAAATGTTGCCTGTCAAATCAAAAGGTGCCTTCTAAAATAGAACTCTCGATTGTATCATTAGCAGCCATCTAGTAGTTTCAAGTTTTCTAAAAATATGAAATTCTCAAAGCAAAAATTAATATCCTTCATCGATCAAAGGCATGTTATCTCCCAGATCTTGGATTGCGCCCAGTTTGCTCTGTAGCAAAGGGTGCCTTTTGAGATATCTGATTCACCTCCCATCGAGATAAAAATGGGCTTTAGAGTCCGCCACAAATTGAACATCAGAGAAACAATATTGGCACTGGAAATGGTAACATCAAGAAAGCCAAAAGAGGCACCCTCTCAACTGTGTTCAGTAGTACTGTCTATTTAACGGAAATCATAGCTTTTAGAACTCTGATAGAGTGCTTCGGGCATTCCGTCTTCTTTCCTTTAAATTAAACCAGAACAGAATGTTTAACATCAAGATACTTGAATGATATTTTAGGGATTTCTTTTTCTTGTTTTAAACTTCTATACTTTTGCTTCAGATGGCTTTGCTTCTCTTTTGTTTATATTTTCGTGGGCTGTGATAATTTCAGCCTCAAAAGCTTGCTTCTTCCACGGCTGTTTCAAGTTTGATATCCACATGAATTGGCTTGTCATGATACAAGATTTAGACTAGTCTTTCTAGAATTGTATTGAGAGAGATTGCAGTATAGGAACTAACATGAATAGTATAATAGATATGATTTCATTTTGTGTACTTGATAACTTAAAAAATAAAAATGCAAGTTTCAATAAAAGGGAAACGTTTTATTGAATAAAAAAATTATTTTATCATCATTGTTTGATTGAAGATTCTTCCATGTAAGGACCAGCTTAACAGGAGCAAGATCCGCATCCGCAACCGCAACCGGATCCACAAGCTGGGTAGGCAGCGTAGGTGACGGCTGGGTATGCGTAGTAACCTCCACAACCACAACCTCCACATCCACAACCTCCACATCCATAACCTCCGCAACCACCATATACACCATAAGTACCGTAAGATACAGCACCTGTAATTAGGAAGAAATTACATATTAATAAATGAGGTAATTTTGACGTTTGACAGCTAGTATTGATAACGAGAAATTTAGTACTGTAATGTACTTACCAGCTGGAGCAGCGGCAGCTTCACAAGATTTGCTCTTGCTTACGGTGAAGTGGTATTTCTCATCAGGAACAGTGTATGCAACTCCGCAAGCTGGAGCTGGAGCAGCACATGGAGCAGCACATCCACATCCGCAAGTCTATAAAAAAAAATTAAATAAAAAGTCAGAACTTTGTTTCAAACATTAAAATAAATTTAAAAAAAGTTGAATTATCTTTTTATCGTAAAAATAAATTCTTATACTTACACCTACGCAAGCGGAGGTGGCTTGGGCAATAGCGAAAGCAACGAAAAGAGCAGCAACTGCGAATTTCATCTTGATTGATGTAGTTTTTGAGTGTGTCCTGGTTGAAGGTATAGTTGAAGTGTTCGATAAACGAATGTGATTTCATTTCTAGTTGGTTCCTATTTTATATAAAATTCGTTTCCTTTGTTCTATCACCTTCCTAAGCGTAGCTATCTCTTAGATTTAGTTTTAAAACAATTCACGTTTGTTTTGGATTGTTGTTTCAAAATATGTTTGCTTTGTTTTGGTTTCATAGCGTTCTAGGATATCGAGAATTTTGTTTATGCTATCGGAGTGATGAGTATTGCAGTAGGTTATGGCATAGGTAAGTGCACTCAGTGTTGTTATAAGCCAACTAATAAATCAGTCATGATAGACAAGATAAGGACTTTTATGAGCAAGATCTATTACACAATACAGGCACCTGTAAAGATTTAAATTATTAAATTAAAAACTCCTATCGTTTCGGATTTAATCCCCTGGATAGAATTATACGGCCACCGTGATTGGACGTCCAATATGTGCATAAAACTTATTTCATCTACCGACTAGAGTAGTAAATTTTAAAGTTAGGCGAATGCATTTCCCATATTGCATAAGGGAAATCCGTGGTAGAATGAAGCTCGAATAGCTCGGCCAACTTAATCGCTTAAAATTCAATTTTGTCACTCGGGAAACGCTAGACGGTATTAATGAAATACGGATTTTCTACTGAAAGCTGAGCGGGAAAGCGTTAGTCAAACAATTAAGCGGAACTCTGACGATGTAATCCCACAATTATATCGATTAAAATTTAATATATGAAGATCCGAGAGACTGTGTAAGAGTTATTTTGAATTCTGTCCATTCGTAGACGCAAATAAGTTCCTCTAGTTTCCTTTATGGATAATAGAAAGCCCAAAAGTTTAGTGAAACTGATTTCTTATATTTAGGCCATCTATTTTCTTTCACATCAATATTCATTCCTAGCAAATCTGTTTCTCCTATCTGTAATTCTAATTCATTTTCAAGGCCTGAATCGTGATCATAATTCAATGCTTCTTCTCTGCTACCTAAAATTTTACAGATAACTCTAGTTCTTAATCCACCACCATCTCTTATCGTGGCCTTTCCCCAGTTGCATAATAGTTTGCAAATATGGAATTATAAACTGCGGGTTTGGTTCAGAAAGCTGGTACATCGTTTTTATCGGTTGACGTCGATCAAACCAAATACTTGTCAGTCAGAGAGCAGTTATGAAAATAAATGGTGGCCAAGGCTATGTTGTGTGGAGATGTAAATCAGGAAAACTGCAGTGCAACAGTGGTAGATGTATGTCCAGAAAGAAGAGAACTTTATACAACATCGTTACATAATGTGTCAGCACTTCCTAACATATCTAGACTATTCATGAAATGACCAATTTTTTTTTCCTTCTATGCCTACGTTTTCCACAATATCAAAATATATCTGAATCTTTCCCGAGTGTGCTGATAGCAAAATTTTACTCCCATCTGGAGGATAAATTCCAGAAAGATTAAAACCCTTTTCTAAGCTTTTACTGCAGCTGTTAGGGCCAAATATTTGGCAAAAATATATTTTCGCCACCATAAAGAAAAGACACCACCAATTCACCAATTAACACTGCACACTAACACACATCCAATGCCAACAGCCTAGAACAACCAGTTTGTCCATTTTTGATTCCATCTTCTAAACAAAACCATATGAAAACCTATTTTGCCAAAATTGTGAACATTATCACCAGCAAAGGGTGAAGTCGAGTACCTAGTCTTTACCTGCCTTTATAGCCTGTTTGTATCTCTTCCAAGCAATTCTAAAGGAAAATTTTATTCCCTTGCCAAATTGGGTGCATTTCGCTGGGGAAAATATCAACTTTAGAGCATCCAAAAATGATTTCTACTGATACTTGTCCAACCAGAAGCATCCAAAGCAATTTTAGAGGAACAAAATTACTTAACAATTAAACTGTAAAGCGTGATTAGGCATTAGGATATTGCGAACACCAATAGGAAATAGTTATCCAGAACGCCAACACTTACTGGAAGTTGATCAAAAACTTTTAGATGCGGATTGGAGTGTGGCAATAGGAAAATTCCAGAAGTTTCTGCTATGGCAAGCTATCTATTCGTCTGAGCTAGTAACGCTTTGTACTGTACAAGCATGCAGAGTCCCCAATATTTTAGCCTAATTTGCTTTTAAGCTCTTGCTAAGCATTATAATTGAACCACACACCGTTTGTACATCAATGGGATTTCAACACCGCCAAGAACAATCCCGTAATTTGCTAAGTTTTTTGTTTAACTTTAACGAGAAAAGAATGCTTCCAACTTTTTTTGAATGGAAACTAAAAGAAAATATGATATCACTTACTGACTCCCTGTTGGTCTATTCTAATTGTTCCTGTTCGTGCAGGATTTGGCATCATATAGACTTATTTTAGTTTTGCCCATGATGGCATCCAGTCTCCATAAAAGCCAAAATTAGGTATATGAATTTCCTCTTTTAAACTTATCATTAAAGAAAGAAGTAGTTAACTTGAAGTTGCACCACCAACTAGCAAACTTAGCATCAGTAAAAGTTACCAGAAAATAAGAGAAACCAACAACACTTGCACCGCTCTTCCTAACAAACCCATCGAATTGTGGTTCTCTATAAAACTCATAACAAACTGTAGTACTGAATAAGTTTCTTCTCTCCCGAAGTTTTGAGAAGAAATTTGTGCATGTGTACATTAATCAGTCGTTCAAAATTAAACCCGCTGGTTCAAAATTACCCAGGATGATGAATTCTTAATACAATAGACGTATTGAAGGAGTTTGCACATCACATCTAAAGAACAATCTAAGAAAAAGTATAACACCCAGCTCCCTCCCCCTCCCCCCAATCACAAATAAATGAAATTTCCGAGCTAATAAGTTAATCAACCGAACCTGAAATTTCGAAAATCTGAAAGTAGCACAAACATATTTGAATCTCATTAAATAATTGAAGCAAAATCCAATAACCACACAATTCACAAAAACAAACTAATCTTAAAGAATCTGTAAATAAATCCTCAAGGCACAAGATCTGAGAAATTTTGAAATGCAGAAAAATTCTAAATACATAGAATCAAACACAAGCAACTCAAAATCCTGAAATCCTATCCAGAGTTAATTCCACCCTAAACATACCACATCATATGCCATCTTAAAAAGTTATCAACCTATTGAAAAAATCTAATCAACATCTTGAAATTTCCAATTCAAAGTAATTCCAAAAATGCCTAAAACCAAGAAATCAAATCTGAACAAGAAAATCCAAGATTGGTCAATCCAAAACCAAGTTTAAGACGATAAAAATTTTAAAATACAAAAATATTTTGAAATCATTTAACTCTTTGGCGACTTCATCATTCTTGCTTAACTCCCTCTTAATGTTAGCCCAATATTTTTCAATAGGCTGCAATTCCGGACAATTTAGTGGATTTATCAGCATACTGAACTGCTGCTGAGTTGGGCTAAAATATTGAGGACTCTGCATGGTTGTTCGGTACGAGGTGCTTTTTTTTTCGACTGCAAGGTCGGGACAACCTGGCAAGGCATACTTGGCTAAGAGAGAGACCTATTGTGCCCCCATACCGGTTTAGTCGTCTCAACTTACTCCTGGATCATCTAATCGATCGACGCCAAAGTATGTCCGCCTCTCCTTATCCGCTGTTGTCAGTCAAGTTTCCTCCGCACTCTCACAGATTCTACAAAGGGCAGAGCTTACTAGGCCCATGCCCAGCCTGTTTCTGCTCATAAAGACTACCTACATTGCGATGTCTTTTCTTATTTGGACGGATTTCGGCAATTTACGAACAGGTAGCTTGCCATAATAGGAACTTCTCGCAAAATTTTTCTATTCCCACGTTTCTATCCGTATCTAAAACTATCTGGTGCACTTGCGAAGCCACTGTGCAGAATTGCACAATTGCACATTACAATATCTATACCAAATCTTAAGTAAGTTGAGACAGATCAATTTTTTTCCAAAATGCGGCAATAATCTTTGCATAGAAGTTCCTGATCCTGATCCTGGCAGATCATCCAGGGTGTTGAAGTCTACAAATTTCCTAATAATTTTTTGGGCATCATCTTTTAATACGTGGTACCATTTTGTAATTTCTCGAGGCGAAAAACTTGTTTCCTACAATAAATCTTGATGATTGGTGTACTGGTGGATGGTAAATTGGCTCAACGTTCGTAAATAAACTAACGTGTTCTGACAGTTTGCTTATAGTAAACGAAGTATTGCTTGACATATGCATGTACGAGAGCCAACAAGAATTACTCAATTTTCAAGTACCATTATTGACTATGTTTGTTCTAATCTAGACACGGAGTTCTTGTTTGCAGAGATTTATCTCAAGAGGCATGGAAGGTGGTACGGGAATTGACCGGTTCTACCAAACAGGCAACGGCAAAGATCTGTATATCAGAAAATGATGTGATGCTGGATGACCCTAGGGCTGTTGCTGAACACTTGAATAACTACTTCTCGAACATAGCCTCTAATTTAACTAGTTGCATCAGTACAAATGCAGACCCTATGTCATTCCTTAAATTCAATCATGACAAATCTTTTTTCTTTTTGCCAACAGACAGCCATGAAATCATCGGTATAATGCGTAACATTAAAAACAAAAACTCTAAAGGCTACGACGATATCTCCGCACAAATGTTACTTTTATTACCACCCCAAGTTCTAAATTTCCTGGTTGAGTTAATTAATCTTTCATTTTTAAACTCTATTTTTCCATCTTGTCTAAAGCTCGCAAGAATCACGCCAATACATAAGGGTGGAAATAGCTTCACGTTATCGGATTATAGACCTATCTCTGTTCTCTCAACCCTGTCAAAGATATATGAGAAGGTTGTTAATCTGAGAGTTAGAAGATTTTTGGAGGCTGAAGGTTTGCTTTCTTGCTGCCAGTACGGCTTTAGGCCTGGAGTATCAACTAGTGACGCCCTTTTTAACTTTCTCTATCATGTCTTCGAGAAAATTAACCAAAAACAAATAACGGCCACGGTGTTTTGCGACTTATCTAAAGCATTTGATTGTGTTCCCCATTCACTTCTACTTAGAAAACTTGAAAGGTACGGCTTTAGGGGCAAAGTAAACGACTGGTTCCGCTCATATTTGGCGAACCGTCGCCAATTTGTAAGGCTGCGGGTTGGGGGTGATAGCGTAGATTCAACACTTGGCCGGGTAGTGTGTGGTGTGCCGCAGGGCTCGGTGCTTGGACCTACGTTATTTTTAATATTTATTAACGACCTGGCACATGTGGCTCGTCAGTCTAACACGATTCTCTTCGCCGACGATACATCACTGACCTGGCATGCGTTTTGGAAGAACAAATCAACGCCGACATCTCTAGAGTTTGTGAGTGGTTTAAAGCTAATGAAATTATTCTCAACGCTAGCAAAACTAAATTATTAATTTACAAACAACGTACCAGCCTCAATATCGTGATTGATAACAACCTTTTGTGCCCGTCAACTGATGTTAAATTCTTTGGTGTTACCGTGGATACTGGCTTGGGGTGGACCGAGCATGTCCAGCTGTTGTCGAGGAGCTTGTCATCAGCCTGGTGTGCCCTAAGAATCATAAAACAAAATCTTGGGGAGCATACGGCCAGAGGGGTATACTTCGCACTTCCTCATGGGGTTTCACTTCGGCGACCAATTTATCTGAAATTCTAAAATTACAGAAGAGGGCCGTGAGGGTGATTGGCGGCGAAGACAACAGAGCCCACTGTCGTCCTCTTTTTATTTCTCACTCGTAACTGCAATAGTATCAATCTTCCAAAAACTGACACCTCTTTCTGCAAAAATTCTCTATACTTTATGGGTTTTTCTTTCTTCAATAAATTGCCTCGGTTTAAATTGGATTCCCCTAATTTAACTACATTTAGACGCAAATTAAAGAACATTTTATTAGAACAACCTTTTTATTCATTTGATGAATTTATCAAGTTCAAGTTTTGATACGTCTCCACGTTGTGAACGTTGTTTTTTGTTTATTGTACTACCTGTATTTTAGATGCTACTGTCGGACAACATGTATTTGTTTATTGGCAATAAATATATTCTATTCTATTCTATTCTATGGGTGGCTGCTTAATTTCGCGGACAGGCTTTATGTACTAATAAAATTACAAAATCTTTTTTTGTTTGATTTTTTATTGTTTGGAATCAGAAGCATTCAAGCTTCTGGTTAGAAAAATATGAGTAGAAATCATGTTTGGGTCCCCCAAAAATGCACCCAACTTGGCAAGGGAATAAGATTTTCCTTTAGAATTGCTTGGAAGAGATGCAAACAAGCTTAAAAGTTAGTCAAGTTTAAAATTTATAACAAGAAAAACCTAAATAAACGCAATCGATATTCCCCCATCTTCTTTTTAGATGATTCACAAATGAATGATTTACGACAATAATTTATTCAATACCTTCCTATCGTTTAGAATTTATATATAAAAAGAAAATAGGAATAATGAAACGTTATGTATACACCAGATAGACACACACACAAGCAAAATTATTCCCAATTAACGTGAGTTAGTTCAAGTTGTAGAAACAATTGTACATATTTGTTCGGTACAAATCGAAGTAGATATTACAGCTCCTTAGACCATAAACCAATAGTAGCCGTATCACCCCATGGATTGGTCCACGATATCCGCCGCCTACTGTTGCATTTTTAAACAGGCAAACTGAATGCGATAACTCGTTTTATTCCCATGGAAGATCCGTATCAAATTCCCTTGTCTTCAACTAAACAGAATGATTACGTAGCATTAAAATATTACCACATAGAACTGGCGGTCATTTCAGTGTATCTTCATGAGGTGCCTTGTAGACATATAGCTTACTTAAGTTTTTTAATGTTAGTTTCGCCGTAGTAAACTAGAAATAATGTGGAATGTGCTGAATAAACTCTACGGTTACTATATTATAAATCGTTGTGTTTAAGTAAATGTGATTATTGTTTCGTTTTATACAGCTTACTAAAGAGGAATTTATATTTTGTGTTTACTGTACGAGAAGTTTAAATAAAAGCGCTTCAAGGTTTGTTAAATCTATGTTTGTGACGTCTCATGCAGAATTTATTTGAATGTGTCACATAAATGTCAAGAAATATAGTTAATCAAATTCTTTTGTAAAAACTCAACATCATCGAATGGATTAACACAAGCATATAGGATTATTAGAAACTATAAAGAGTAAAGGTCCTAAATTTAAGCCTTACGGCATCCTATTCCTTTTTTTTTCATTGGGATTTATTTTACATGGACTTTTAACTTTTTCGCAAGTCTTTGAATTTCTGGTTTGCCAGTGTGGTTCCTATCTTCCCACCACCTGCATCGTTAACATTATCAATCATCACTATCCTCAAACCACGTTTTCTGTTTCTAATTCTTTTATAGCTCAGTAAAATTAAAGGTTTTAGCTATTGGATTTTCAATGGAAACTTAACTTTGCAGGAGCAAGAAGCATCTGCAAGACACACACTTTTAAAACAGTCTTTAGTGCCTAATACGAGCTTCCACTATAAGATTGGTTGAAGATGACGTCTTAACCGTTTAATTTCCGGAAAGCAAAAAGTTTGCTTCAGGCTTGAAATCAGCTTCTTCAATTTCTCTATCAATAAATTGCTACTGAACGCTTGCAAATTGATCATATTTTTTGGCACCGATTTTGTCACGATCGATGGACTGAAACCTACCTTTTTAATTCTTGCTTCAATGTCAAAGATTAATCTCCTTAAACCAGTTACTCCACAAAATTTAGGAATGAGATCAAATAGTCGTTTATATTGATGTATGTATAATATTTTGCTAAAGTATAGAAGAAGATTTCGTCAATGACATTTTCTTTTTAATAATAGGCACCGATGTCCCCTATTGCCCCATAAGAAGGGCTAAATGGAGCCACGTCATTATTTTACATTGTAAGCGAATGGATATCATTGTGCGTAAAGAAGGACAAAGCAAAAGAGAATTATCACAAATTACTTAAAATTGCTTGCGACGTTCTTCTTCTTCTCGTAACCGTTGTAAGACTTCTTCCGATGTAAGCACCTCACCATATTGGAGTTGTTTTAGCCTGATTTGTTTCTCTTTATGAACAGGAGGACTGCAATATGTCAGATTCTTCTGTACTTTTTCAATAAAGAAGTCAATTGCACTTCGTTTGGTTTGCACAATTTGTGGTGTTGGTTGCATGTTTGATCTTCTAAAGGTGTTCTACACGTGGAAGACACTACTTTTACAGGAGAGCCATCTTTAAAAGATTCTGAAATGGCGTCAGGAATTTCAGTATTCCTGTGGTACTGATTAAAATCATCAAGGATCAGATGCTTCCGCTCTTTTGTTCCCTAAACTTTGTACCTTTTTAAGTGATAATTGACGATGGCGTTTCATAAAATTCAAGTACCAATTTACCTTCTTTGAAAGGCGGCAAAAACCTTGGACGAAGTCGCATAATTCTTGCTTGTCCATAGGGTAACCAAAATCAGCTCTACCCACAATTAAATCAGCTATTTGATTTTCTATATCTTTGTCCAACACAGATGGTCTACCTTGGCCTAATATTTATAGAGATGTCTTTCTCCCGGTAATTCTATGATTAATAACACTCCTCCACGTCTCCATTTGCCCCTTTTTGATGTCTATATTTACCCCATGCAATACTTTTTCAGGGGTAAATAGAGACGGTCATTTTAAAGTAAACCTATGATTTTTTCTTGATTTTTATTGCCATCTACAAGACCTCTAATCTATTTCACAGTACACTACACGAATTGCAACAAATGTTTTATAACAAAAACAAAATTATAGTACTTTCAACAGACGCAGAAACTGAGACACATAATAAAATACTAGGTTGTGCTGTCTCCAATAGTCCCTATCCCCAATTACCTCAAGTGACCTTAATTCATGACATGATCCCCAAAAATGTCTGCAAGGATGAAAGCATCACTCTCAATCCGTGCTCGGTTTAAAAATGATGCAATGATTTTAAGCCGTATTGTTACAATGGATGAAACTTGGGTACATTTCTACGACCCAGAAGCAAAGCAACAATTGATGATCTAAGAAGTTTCGTCTTCAAAAATCTGCTGGAAAAGCTTTTGCTTCAGTTTTTTTGGGATTGTCATGGGAGTAATCGTGACTGATGTTTTGATGAGGGTGGAACAATAACTGGGATTTTTTTTTTGTGATTTGAGTTTTGAATTACTCGAACATCTCTCTTATTCTCCTGATCTGTCTCCGTCCGACTATCAAAAGGTGATAATAGCTGAAGAGGCTTGGTTTAGAAGTGGTGCAAATTCGTTGTAATAAATGTATCCAATTAAGAGGAGAGTACGTTGAATAATAAAGTATTTTGACTTTCAAATTTTATTTGATTCTAGTTAGGACCTATTTTTTCTATTGCCTAAAATTTTTAAAAACATTTTCGTCGTTTTTTTTTTATATATTGTTAATAACAATGTGATTCTCATGATAATAATAGAAAATAAAGTCTGAATGAAAATGAATTTGTTTACCAAATCGTTGTTGTTTTATAAATAAACACACAATATAACAACAACACTTGTAAAAATAAATATACGTACAAAATTTGTTTGTAAATATTCTGCGATAGTAAATAGCTGTCCGTTAGTTGTTACTTTAACATTCTTGTTTAAGATTGTTAATTTAATACAATTAATACTCTTTAAGCGTAATGAATTATTTATTTTAATATTGTTAAATAAACTATACATATTTTGAACAATACCCTTATCTGTATTATTAATGGACATTGTATTATGGTGACGTAAATATAAACAACACGTCTCTAGGGACAGTGTGCTTTTTGTTTCAAAAACATTAAGCAGTTTTATATCCCACATTATCTGTGGAATTAATTCTATTGCATTATCTTGTTCCCCTTATTCTGGTATAATCTGCTTATTTTTTTCTTCATTTCTCCGCGTTTTTAAGCTGGTTACATTTTGAATAAGATAAGCCTGATTAATGAAGAAATTTTGAATAATATAGTTTTATCTTTCATTAGTTGTTTTGAGTCTCAGAGCTCCATCGATACAACCGACAATTATTTTAGATTACTTTGATCGTTTACCTTTATATTATCTTAAGCCCTTAAGGCTGTAATTGTGTGGAAACATAAATAGTTAATGTTGCTACTCAAAATTTATTTATTATTATTTATTTTTCTCCAATGTCAAAAATTGGAGAAAAATGCTTTTCAACATAAGTCTCTTCTTAAATCCGAGATATTTTCCTCTATTGTTGCTTAAAAGAGAAATTAATGTTATCGTTGGCGGTCTTTTGAATGATCGAAACAATCCTTTCATCGCCAATTTTAGTTTGGGAAATACCCAGAATTTTCACGGAGCTAAATCAGGTGAATGGTCGATAACAATGATGCCTTTTTTTGTCAAGAATTCGCATACCATGATGGCTTTGTGCGATGGTCCATTATCGTGCAACAAAAACTAACTGCCTGACTGTGGATATTCCAGTTAAACTCGTCGAATTCTGGTCCACGATCGTTGTAGAACTCTAAGATAATATCTGGGACGAATTCACTGTGAATCGAAGAAAATGGTCAGCATTGTCTTGAGTTTGCTCTTCTAAAAATGTAATTTTTTGACTCTGACGTTTTGTGTTCGGCTTCACCACGCTTCATCACCAGTTACAATGGCTGACATGCTTGCCAGATTTCTTCTCTTAGAGTGTGTGGCATAGAACGCACACAGACCTTCTGTATGCCCAAATCTTCAGTCAAATTTCGATAAACTCTGCTTTTCGGTATCCTAGTTTCTAATTCGATCTAGTAGATTTTCCAGAATTTTCCTGTTCGACAACCGAGAAGACGGATACAGATTGAGTAAGGTATGGAAGTTAGCGTTGGAGAGCCCGAAGCAGCAAGGATCAACGAGGACGCATGCGAGATCATCTAACACGAATCGAGGAGAAGCATCGGACACGGATCAGAGAACGATAACGGATACGCGGTTCAGCGGACTGGAACGGATACGCATCACTGGAGCGGAACAGGGACTGGCTATATAACGAGGAGCAGAAGACATCAACATCAGTGTTTAGAGAAGAACAAGTTTGTTACAACAACCACGGCAATACCCGAAAGATACATCTTTATGGAACAATGGCCGTGAAAGCCTACATTCGATTAATATGCCTTACCGTTATAACTCAATTAGCATTATTTTTTCTCCAATGTCAAAAGTTGGAGAAAAATGCCTTTGAACATAAGTCTCTTCTTAAATCCGAGATATTTTCCTCTATTGTTGCTTAAAAGGGAAATTAATATTATCGTTAGCGGTCTTTTGGATGATCGAAACAATCCTTTCATCGCCAATTTCAGTTTGGGAAACACCCAGAATTCTCACGGAGCCAAATCAGGTGATTGGTCGATAACAATGATGCCTTTTTTGGTCAAGAATTCGCATACCATGATGGCTTTGTGCGATGGTCCATTATCGTGCAACAAAAACTAACTGCCTGGCTCTGGAGCTTTCGGTTGAACTCGTCGAATTCTTGTCCACGATCGTTGTAGAACTCTAAGATAATATCTGGGACGAATTCACTGTGAACAATTCCCTTTGAATCGAAGAAAATGGTCAGCATTGTCTTGAGTTTGCTCTTCTAAAAATGTAATTTTTTGACTCTGACGTTTTGTGTTCGGCTTCACCACGCTTCATCATCAGTTACAATGGCTGACATGCTTGCCAGATTTCTTCTCTTAGAGTGTGTGGCATAGAACGCACACAGACCTTCTGTTTGCCCAAATCTTCAGTCAAATTTCGATAAACTCTGCTTTTCGGTATCCTAGTTTCTAGTTCGATCTAGTAGATTTTCCAGAATTTTCCTGTTCGACAACCGAGAAGACGGATACAGATTGAGTAAGGTATGGAAGTTAGCGTTGGAGAGCCCGAAGCAGCAAGGATCAACGAGGACGCATGCGAGATCATCTAACACGAATCGAGGAGAAGCATCGGACACGGATCAGAGAACGATAACGGATACGCGGTTCAGCGGACTGGAACGGATACGCATCACTGGAGCGGAACAGGGACTGGCTATATAACGAGGAGCAGAAGACATCAACATCAGTCTTTAGAGAAGAACAAGTTTGTTACAACAACCACGGCAATACCCGAAAGATACATCTTTATGGAACAATGGCCGTGAAAGCCTACATTTGATTAATATGCCTTACCGTTATAACTCAATTAGCATTATTTTTTCTCCAATGTCAAAAATTGGAGAAAAATGCCTTTGAACATAAGTCTCTTCTTAAATCCGAGATATTTTCCTCTATTATTGCTTAAATGGGAAATTAATATTATCGTTAGCGGTCTTTTGGATGATCGAAACAATCCTTTCATCGCCAATTTCAGTTTGGGAAACACCCAGAATTCTCACGGAGCCAAATCAGGTGATTGCTCGATAACAATGATGCCTTTTTTGGTCAATAATTCGCATACAATGATGGCTTTGTGCGATGGTCCATTATCGTGCAACAAAAACTAACTGCCTGGCTCTGGATATTTCGGTTGAACTCGTCGAATTCTGGCCCACAATCGTTGCAGAACTCCCAAATAATATTCTGCGTTCATCGTTTGACCTTCTGGGAGGAATCCACTGCGAACAATTCCCTTTAAATCGAAGAAAATGGTCAGCATTGTCGTGAGTTTGACGTTTTGTGTTTGGCTTCACCACGCTTTATCACCACTTACAATGGCTGACATGCTTGCCAGATTCCTTCTCTTAGAGTGTGTTGCATAAAGCGCACACACACACTTTCTGTTTGCCCAAATCTTCAGTCAAATTTCAATAAACTTTCTTTGACTTTCTCGATATTTTCTTCATTGCGAGTGATTTTTGACGTCGCTTCTCAGTAGAACATTCATCTACCATCATTGTGTGTGTATATGAAAACGGAAGCAACAAAATTCTTCCTAATTTGTTAACAAAACGTGAAGAGAAATCCCTTATTATCAGACAAGGCAAAAGAAGTAATAAAAAAGGCATAAAAAAATTTCACCACCACCAAATATTTTCAGCCTGATCAGCAACAAATTTAGCCTTAATTTCAATTTCAGATGATGCAATTTAAGCCGCAAGGCCTTGTGGCCGATCTGATACCCAACATAAAACTGATGCAGTTCTCCGGACATTTCATGCTGAACTATTACGCTGAGACTACCGGAGCTGTTCACACGCTAAGATTGGGCTTCTGTTTCGGCCATTTGTTCCTATTATTACTACAATTCGGGTAAGCACCTATTAATAACGCCACAACCAACTAAATCGATCAAAAAAAATTTCAGGTTTACTTTCGGTAATCTCGTCCAACAAAGTGACGACGTCAACGATTTAGCAGCTAACACAATCACAGTATTATTTTTCACGCACTGTATAACCAAATTCGTATATTTTGCCGTTAGGCAAAAATTATTTTATAGGTGAGGTTCGATTTCGTCATAAATTTGATTAAATATAAATATTTATTATTACCCAGGACTTTAGGAATATGGAATCAATCAAATAGTCATCCTTTATTCTTAGAATCAAATAATAGATACCATCAGCTGGCATTAACTAAAATGCGCAGACTTTTAATCGTAATAATGATTGGCACTATTGGAAGCTGGATTGGTAAGATCTGTAACTCAGTTTCTATTATATTTTCATTCGAATTTATTTGCAGCATGGACAACCATAACATTCTTCGGGGATAGTGTGCACACCAGGAAGGACCCCAATAATGAGAATGAAACCATTACTGAAGAGGTACCCAGATTACTAGTTAGGTCGTGGTATCCATGGGATGCAATGTCAGGAGCAGCCTATTACGTCTCATTAGTCTATCAGGTACATGCTTCCTCGAAATTGGTTTACAAATCATGTACCTAATATTAATTCTACAGATTTACTACGTAGGATTCTCTATGCTGCATTCAAATTTGTTAGACTCCCTATTCTGCTCCTGGCTCATATTCGCCTGCGAACAGTTGCAGCATCTCAAAGAAATCATGAAACCTCTTATGGTAACACATCACAATACTCGAAGCACCATATCATAGTAATTAATACCAGATAAATCTTTTTTATTTAACAGGAATTGTCTGCAACTTTAGACACTTACGTTCCAAAGAGTGCTGACCTCTTCAGGGCGCCAAGTGCTAGCTCGCAAGATAATCTCGTAGATAGTGGTGAGCAATTTTGATTTATGAGGAAGTGACTTATAAAAATTATATTCCATTTTTTTGTATTTTAAGATTACAATCAAAGTAATGAAGATGCAAATCTGAGAAACCTCTACACGACCCATCAAGAAATGGGCGTGACTTATAGATCTGGTAATCTGCAAGAATTTAGCAGTGGAGGTATAGGTCCTAATGGATTGTCGAAGAAACAAGAATTGATGGTGCGATCTGCTATCAAATATTGGGTGGAGAGGCATAAACATGTCGTTAGGTAATGGATTAATAGAGTTTTGTATTGATGTCAGGGAATCCTAATTGGAGTTTTATACCCATAATATAATATAATTTACCATTCTTATGGTGTTGGCCAAAAACTCTTTTGGCACTCCTAATTCTTCCATAATAGTCCTTATCATGCCTTATCATTTTGTTATAGGTTGTAAGGTCTAGTGTAATTGTAATCTGGTCCATTGATCATCTGTCTGTTTATCATTCCCTAAGCCTTGAAAACCCAATATGTCTACAATTTCTATGCCATTTCATAGTCTTTAATAATACAGATTTACCTATTTTAAGTTTTATTTTTATAAATAATGTTTGCATTAAAATAATCTTCGTCTATTTATAGATTAGTAACCGCCATAGGAGACGCTTATGGTATAGCTTTACTACTGCATATGTTGACTTCTACTATTATGCTAACACTGTTAGCTTATCAAGCCACAAAGGTAAGATCTTATCAGAAATTTTCAAAAATCACAAAACCCAAACTAAGATAAAATATACTTTTGTTTCATCTTTTCAGATTGATGGCGTTAACAAATACGCCCTCACAGTCATAGGTTATCTACTGTATGCTTTAGCGCAAGTCTTTCACTTCTGCATCTTCGGGAATAGGCTTATAGAAGAGGTAAATTGTTCAAATAGTGCAGACGTTATTGTACTAATTTATTTCGTTTTTAGAGCTCTTCAGTTATGGAAGCCGCCTATAGCTGTCACTGGTATGACGGTTCCGAAGAGGCCAAAACGTTCGTCCAAATTGTTTGTCAACAATGTCAGAAAGCTATGTCAATTTCTGGTGCTAAATTCTTCACCATATCGCTAGACTTGTTTGCTTCGGTAAGACTATAATGGCTCTTTTTGTATTCTATACTTGTATCTGATATATCATCACCATCGTAGTGGATCCCAACTGAAGAATATGAACAATTTGTTGTTTGTTGTTTCCATCAAGGTGCGAGGGCAAAAAAATGTATTTTAAGGCTCATGTTACAGCCCAGTTCATGATAAATAATTGTCTAATTTTGTGTTCCCTAGAAAATTTTAGGTCACACTCTTAAAAGCATTCTAAGCACCACGCTCTCCAAGTCATCTAAGGTCTCTCTTCAAATTGTGCATCTTGTTGTTGACGTTTGATTTGGGGTTCCTACAAAAATTCCCTCTTTAAGTTTCGCAGTTGAAATATTGGGAAATTTTTGTTGAATGGAGTTCGGTATAGCAAGAAAATATTTTGTTATACAGCTTGTTCAGTGTATCTATTGGATTTTTGATTTCCTTGATGTAATATAAGGTAATTTTAATTAACACTAAAACCCAAGAGTTTTCGAGATATTCAGTTTCGAAAGGCAGAAAATGAATTTACGCAGAGTACTTAAAAAATGAATCTAGCCTTTCCTAATAATCGCTTTGAAACAAATCGTGGGTGTTATTATAATAATACTTCAAGCTTTATTTTCCATCCTAAACATTCATATTATACTGTACTGGGTGTTTAGTAATCGAACTCGAAATTAACAACATTCAAATGACTAAAACTCGTTTATTTCAAATGGAACAGCCTGTATATTTTTATGCTAACGTATAACATTCCCTATACCTTAAATTTATACATTTGCGGAGTTCTAAATAATTTAGTACAGAAATTTAAAATTTGTCATAAAATAATAGGGTTATAATTTCATTTGTTCATTGTGTCCAATCGTCTTAGCAAAAAAGAAGGATGGATCTACACGATTATGCATTGATTACCGCAGACTCAACAACCAAGTCGTTCGAGATAGATATCCATTACCATTGATTGAAGAGCAATTAGACAAACTACAAGGAGCGACGATATTCACTGCCATGGATCTCAAGAATGGTTTTTTCCATGTACCCGTTGACAAAGACAGCATCAAATATACGGCTTTCGTTACTCATAACGGTCAGTACGAATTACTTCGAACACCTTTTGGGTATTGTAATTCACCATCAATTTTCCAAAGATTTATAAATGATATATTCCGACCATTGATACAAAATGGTACCGTCCTAACATATGATGACATCATAATTCCAGCGAAGAATGAAACTGAAGCTCTAAAGAAGTTACAAGTAGTTCTTAAAACCAGTTCTGAATATGAGCTGGAGATCAACTGGAAGAAATGTCAATTCCTTTGCCGTAAAATCAGTTACTTGGGTCATGAAATCGAAGAAGGTAGAATAAAGCCATCCCCAGACAAAGTAAAAGCAGCATTAAACTTTCCAGAACCGAAATCGGTGAAGCAAATCCAAAGCTTCCTGGGTCTTACGGGTTATTTCCGGAAGTTCGTGGAAAACTACGCCCTTATAGCCCGACCGCCCAGCAATTTACTTAAGAATAATGTTAAGTTCGAATTTGGAAATGATCAAAGAGCTGCGTTCAAGACTTTAAAAACAATATTATCGACGAAGCCTGTGCTACAAATATACCGACCTGATGCGGAGACGGAATTACACACGGACGCCTCAAAACATGGTTATGGTGCAATATTGCTACAGAAGGCTACAGACAACAAGATGCATCCAGTTCATTATATGAGCCGAAAGACATTACCTGCTGAAGAAAAATACTGTAGTTATGAACTAGAAATATTAACCGTCGTACAAGCGCTAAAGAAATTTCGCCCGTACCTATTAGGAATACCATTTAAACTGGTCACCGACTGTTCGGCCTTTGCTCAAACTATGAAAAAGAAAGATATACTGCCCAGAGTTGCAAGATGGGCTCTTTTACTAGAAGACTTCAATTACACTGTTGAACATCGCACCGCTAGAGCTATGCGACACGTTGACGCTTTATCAAGAAATATCGTGATGACAGTTACAACCGAATTTTTGGAGAGATTAAAGATCGCGCAGAAAGGAGATGAACATTTAAGAATGATATCTAAATTGTTAGGCTTAAATCACCCTTACGAAGATTATTTCTTGAAGCACGACCTGATTTATAAACGCGTTAATGGAGAAGAACTATTGGTGGTACCCGCCATAATGCAACATGAACTGATCCGAAAAATTCATGAAGAAAATGGACATTTTGGTATAAAGAAGACTGAAGACTTGTTATTAAGAGATTTTTGGATTCCTAAAGGGAAAGCCAAGATAGAGAAGGTTATAAAGAATTGTGTCCCGTGTATCTTATCTGAGAGGAAACGTGGGAAGCAGGAATCATTTCTGTCGCCTATCGATAAAGAAGATTTACCTTTGAGTACGTACCACATTGATCATCTTGGGCCACTACCATCCACGCCAAAAGGATATAAGTACATTCTGGTGGTTATCGACGCCTTTACAAAATTTGTATGGTTGTACCCTACGAAGACTGTCACTGCGGAAGGAACGCTTATTAAATTAAGAAGTCAGCAGACGAATTTTGGCAACCCAGCTCGAATTATTACAGATCGGGGCACGGCGTTAACCTCGGACATATTTGAAAACTACTGCAAATCAGAAGATATCGAATTGCTGCATATTACCACAGATGTTCCGAGAGTAAATGGCCAAGTGGAGAGAATTATGCAGATAATTACCCTAGTTTTGACGAAATTATCGCTGAAAGATGAATACGTTTGGTACAAACATGTTGATAAGGTGCAATATTTAAATAGTACTTACCAACGTGCTATTAACACTAACCCTTCCGAACTATTATTTGGAGTGACTATCCGGCAAGGCACTGATAGCAAGGTGAAGGAAATAATTGAACATGAGTATCTGAATGCATTCCGAGATGAAAGGGAAACAATGAGAACTATGGCGAAGCAAGAAATATTAAAGATCCAAGAAGAAAACAAGAAGAACTACAATCGCAAGCGAAAAGAAGCTCGAAAATATAAGCTTGGAGGACTCAGTTTGTACAAGGTAAATTTAATGCAAAATTCCTTGGGCTTTATAAAGTAACATCTGTAAAAGAAAATGATCGTTACGATGTAAAAAGATTGACAAATGGAGAAGGACCAAATGTAACATCTACTGCTGCCGATTACATGAAGCCATGGGCTACCTACATTGATAGGTTCGACAGCGATGATGACTCAACATTAGACGATGATAAGGAAGATATAGGTGGAGACGACGGTATAAACTGTTCCGCGCCTGAAGACAGAAACAAGGACAGTGACGAGGAAAAGTTAGACAACACTGAAGGAAAGATGGATGAAGTGGAACACAGACCGGATGAAAACGCGCACTGGGCCGAGGACGACCCAATCATCAGGAATGGCCAAATTGTGGATTTAAATCAGCGTAGTTTACGTCCGCAAAAAGCAAGGCAATGTCCGTATTGTTGAATCAGGGAAAGCGTGAAAGTGGGATGTGACAATCAGTGCCAAGGAAACAAATAAAAAAATGATGTTGAAAAATAATATAATTTGTAAAATGTCAAATAAAAGTAGTTTATAATCACTGATTTCTGCGTGTTTAATAGAATCTCACATACATATATTTATATGTAGGGATATATATGTATAAATTTTAAATAATATATAGTGTCTCCCATTTAAGAAAATGTACTCTAGCGGTATGAAACACGCTGTATATATGAAAATAATTTAAAAATATGTAGCGTCAGACTGTCGATGATTTTTGTACATAACGTTTTGTGATATCTTTAATATTAATGGATATATTGAGCTTTGACGCACTAATGCCTCACCCTGTATATGCATTTGTACATTGCAATGTTATTGTAAGAACGACAAACTACGGTTACACTCAGCAGCTAGTAAGCTGCTCTTTGAAATAAAGTTTTGAGCGCAAGGTATTTCTCTATCTAATCGTGTCCGGATACTTTTGAAGGTTACTGTATGATATACAAGAAAAAAATTGTGTTGGATAATAATTTTGATTTTAATATATTGTCTTCATTTTAGGTACTGGGTGCTACAGTTACCTATTTCATGGTATTGGTGCAGCTCAAGTGAAATGCTAAGATTAAAATCCGTAACTTTTATAACTTTAATGCGGCAGATTGTACCTTCTTACATCGTTTAGAAAGATGTATCCTTCATATTGTAATTATTTAAAATGATTAATTTAGGATAAAGCATTCAGAATGTGTCTTATTTTTGAATAGATTTAATAAATTACGTGTTAGAATAGAATTTGCAACAATCTTTCTTGAAATTATTAGATTTAGTTATAAACCACAACGTTGGGCGATGTTTGCAAGATTCTCTAGCCGTGCCAAATTTTGTTTAATTCTAGAAAAATGGTAACCTGATCGTTATCCTTCATTTTTAATTTGTAAAATTACAGAAACGCTTTCGCACTTATTTCACTAATAACGGTTAGATATAATTGTATAGAAACATAAGAAAATATTAATTAATTTAGATCCAAAGTGGGTCATTAAATTTAATATCTTCACTCACAATGGCTGTATGTGATTATCCGCTCTATATACTATTATATCGTATAATATTTGTACCTGTTGATATTACCTCCTCTTTTAAACGCAAGATGTATACGAATATAACCTTCTTTCAATATTTAGGATTTAAGTCACGTGTATTTATATATATTTTTACATCTAGATGATTTTTAGATCTAAGCTATTATAATAATAATAATACAAGAGACATCTATACCTTTATTGTCATTAACTTCATTTGGATATATTTACAGCACTAGAAGTTATACTGTAATATTTTAAGACTATACAGTATGGTTCAGTTGTTATAAAAATGATAAATAAATGTTAATATAAATACTAAACTAGAGTTTGATGTTGTTCTATCGGTTAACAAAATATTATCTCGTGAGAGAGAACAGAACTTATAACACTACGGACGAAAGACTGAAGAACATCCTCCTCCAACACGCAAAGGAATTAGTAGCTCTTACTACCTTGCATAAGATTGAGAGCCAATAACTGGACTACACGACTTAGTACGATTATTTTTCAATAGATTTTACAGAACTCCTGTTAGGCTAGAAGTAGAAGTACTTAGCTGTACACGTTAGGTGTAGAACTTCTTAATAAAAAACAATCCCCCATCTATGTTGTCTTCCTTCCTTTGTTAACAACAGTCCCTTTGCACAACATTCTTACGCAAATTTAAAAAGATTTTCCTCATGATGATTCCTCCTTCATGGTGATGCCTGCCGACAAAGGACAAATTACCGTCCTCATTAAAAAATCCAAATATATCAATAAAGTTGAGGAACTTCTTAATGACGTCGAAGTTTATGAACCTTTAATTAAGGATTCCACAAACAGAATACAAACATTAAGCAACAACATCGTAAGAGATCTAAAGAAGAAGGATTATATTGATGAACACATTCAAAAAACTTTAACCTGCTACAATGGCATTTGCCCTAAACTCTATTCCCTGGTAAAAATACACAAAACTGGTTACCCTGTCAGACCTATAGTTTCTTTCGTTGGCTCTCCAATATACAAAATTATCTTCCTTTGTGGCTAGCATACTTACAAGGACTTTCAGTGAAAATACCAACATCACATTACCTTTAAACTATGTTGTTGTCTTCTTAGACCTAATATTCGGTCATTCGAAAGAACAGTGACACAACTCAAAAATCCACGATTTTCAGGAGACGCATTTTAAATTATTACTACCTCGTTTTTATTGATTTTAGGGATTAAATTCTTGCTTTTGCATTCATAAACTGTAATCATTGAGAATCACTTGAGTTTTTAGATAATGTATCGATTTAACAAAAGTTCAACATAATTGTATTTGAGTTGTGTCACTCTTCTTTCGAATGACCGATATCTCTATTTACCAACATTCCGTTGGAGGTTGCCATAAATATTATTGACAAGGACTGGCAACTTGTATTATTCTAATATAACGGTAGTAACGAAAGGTGATAGCAAGCGAATGATACAACCTTTACTAAGTGTTACATTGGCATTCATTGTCAATTGAAAATCGATTCCCGCGCGAACCGGCCGCCATCTAGCGTAACACCGCCGAAATCTCTGAATCTAACCCCAAACATATGCAATACTATCTATCTAGTTAAAATCGCTCAATTGATATTTTTAAAATTAACGTACAATTAATACATATACAAGGCAATCATTACGCGTTACTGACTCAATAAATACGTGCTCATATCACATCGAAATATTAAAATAAGATAATTAAACACTCATGTATGTTGTCTGCTAAGAAATGACAATCGTAAATATTAATGAAAGTAACCCTAACAATAAATTAAAGTGTATTCAATAATATTAAAAGCAATTTCTTATACAGAAAACGATTTTTAAACAAATAAAAAAAATTACAACGATTAATACGTATCCAAAGCAATAAACTGTAGTTTGTAATTTATTATTAAACTATCGTAAGAATCTATCAGAGACAATCATTTCTAAGTGCTCAATTTTGTGTAAGTTGTGTGTTGTAACAGTGTGTGATATTTAAAACTACAGGTTATTAAAAAAAGGGAGACAGCAAAGTGGTCCATCGTGTTTAATCCGGCATATCCGGAAAATTACCAGGATTCATATCAGATTCCATTTGAAACGTGAGTATATCATGCATGCTGATTTTTATATTATTTATTCGAAATTTAACTTAAATAATTATGCTTTTGCGGCAAGATAATAATGTTATAATTGATTCGAATCTAAAATACCGTGTCTGACATCTGTTGCTTCGATTCATAACTGATGCTGTAATGTTATGATTGTCTCTGATTACATCGCTATCGGTTGAGTTAAATGTAATATAATAATAATAACCTGTGAAGGAATTCTTTGTTTCTTTTGTTTTCTCGAGCATATGTGACATCAAGAATTATTTAATAAAATATGGAACATGCGTTTCATTTGATAAAAAAAGATTAAGATGTACAAGATATGCAACCAAACTTACCCGCATTATATAGACTTCAAAACTTTCCAGGCGACTTCTTCGAAAAACCTTTTTTTCACTAATAGTAATTAGTGATTACAAGCAAGAAGAACTCGCTAATACTGCTACTACTTTTAAATTTCTCATTCTAAACATTTAATTGTCCACAAAGTGCATTACTTTGCGACAAACTGCACATAATTATTCGTCTAAGTTTATAGTCAGCTTAATATGGAACCATAAGAATTGGGTCATCCATAATCAATTATGTTACTGTTATAATATCGAAACCATTAATTTTTCTTGAAAGAACTTTAGTATGAAAGCAACATAACTTATTGTCGAACTGGAGAGCGGCGAAACCCTGCCGGTAGGGGATGCGTCAATAGCCCGCCAGCATCTCGTACCATCGCTACACGACGAGACGCTATATTGTCAAGAAGTCGTTGTATGGACATGGGAAGGATGGCCATTAACTCGCCTCTATAGCTCCTTAACGTTAGCCGGAAGAAGAAGAAAGCAAGTAACTTTAGAAAAACGTCTTATAATTTATACTCTACAATAGGAAGAATATTCAGAACAAGTTACTGCCTAACAGAATGGGAATTTCACCGGAGAGTATTCATTATACTTTGAACAAAAACACAATGTTGTAAATATATGACAATATATTTATCGAAGCAGTATTCAATGTAGCCTATATACTATCGACTTTTTACTCATTTCAGCATTTTCTGCAAGGATCAAGGAAACGTGAAAAGTCTAATCGATATATAAATTTAAGTACATAAATGTATATTTCAAATAAATTACCAAATCCTGGCAAAAGACTAGTATAGTGCAATAATAAAGAGATATAAATATATCTTTTTCTAGAAAAGACAGGAATTATACAAAACAAAATAGCACAGAACATATTGATTTATAAATGGTATCAATTCACAGAAAAATTAAGTTACATCTTAATACGTCAAATTGAATGTAATATGTCGCTTAACATAAAACAACAATTAGAATTACACATTTGCATATAAAAAATTACATAAATATAAAAAAGTCAGGTGGAAGCATTTACAGCACTTACAGACAACTGCAATTACAAATACATACCACGGAATCAATTAAGAATGCATTATTTCTAATACAAATCAGAAATGCTTCTAACGTTGCCATCAAAATCAAATTATATCTATGAGTTGAAACATCTAACTTAAAAATATTTAAAAATCTTAAATCTATAATACTTCATGCAAGTATTCGTTACTTACAGGCAGCATATGAGAATACGATTACACTTCTTATATCTAAGAAGTAATTCATGAATGTATTTATAATCGAAAGAATACAAAAATTTGGTACAATAATAAAGGACCTCAATATTTCATATACAATTTGTTGAACATCAACCAGCTTCATCCTCCAAAATGTTTCCGTGACTATAACTTCTAGAATAACTGACAGCTGGCTATCATCGATGAAGATTGTGGCTGCCAAAATTGTTAAGCAACATGTATTTCTTTTGGTAATATCGAGTTCGCGCTGGATCTGTAAAAATGATATCACATGCACTGGTCCCCTGGAAGTGGAAGGAAGTGTAATTATTGATTGCATCTAAAATGGTCTTTCCTTTTGTGTATAAAGTATATAGGTACGCAAAATTCGTGCGGCCTAAATTACGGGTTTTCACAACTATTTGATTAAGCACAAATGTTCCCTATATGATAGGCTTTCTAAACTATCTAGGTAATCCAATGTCATCACCGTCGTAGCGGAGTGGGAAGGGGAGAAATAGCATAATACGGTATGTACGCGTCAGAAAAAAATTCGCGTTGCCGAAACTAAGTGTTGTCACATGAATTTGATTAAGCAGAAATGTTCCCTATATGATAGGATTTCTAAACTATCCAGTCAATCCAATGACACTCCCGTCGTTGAGACAAATATGTGAGGTGTCATTTGAATGCTTAAGGTAGAGTAACTTCACTTCTTTCCTGAGCAGTGTCATATCTTTAATATCTGTGAAAGGACTTTGTTTTATATACTGCTGGAAGAAATATATCATGAATATATCATGAAGTGTCCGGAGTTGTAGGAATCTTCTTGTTTAATATATTTCAGAGGTTCATAGGACCATTACGCACACACCTTTTCGGTATCGCATTGTACGTATCAATTGTATTGTATAAAGTGTTCTTTGTTATAGAAGGCTTTAGCGAATCAATATTGACAAATTTACTATTTTTTAGGTCTGCTATAGCTAAACACAACAACAAAAATAGCCGTTGTATTGTTTATTCGCGATAGATCTGAAAAGTATTTCTTTTCTAACTAGTCTGTCATATAGAAGCAGGCACATGCCTGATCCGGTGTAAAGATTTCTCTTCATTCACATTATACTCTCTCAATGTCAACAAAAGCCCAAAAAAGACGGCTACATCCGTCAACCAGTGGCTACCGGTCAGTGAATTGAAGTCCCTAAAACGAATTTCTTTATAGTATGTGTCCGTGTTGTATAGTCCGATTGTATAGTAACCGTAGTTCGTAGTGTATATAGTGGTCTATTGTATTCACTAATTTGTTCGGAAATATTTCCAAGGCTGCGTCACTAGTCGATTGAAGAGAAGCTGCTTCTTCGGAAGCTTTACAAGCCGTTAATAAATTTAGTAATCTTTTCAAGTGACTGCCGGCAAAGCTTGCCTGTTTAACTGGCAGTTTCTTCTGCCAAGTTTCGCTTGCTAAGTCAATTGTAGCACTTGCACACTTGCTCTTATTTTCCTCACCACACGACTACATTTCTGCTTGGGGTGGCTATCCAGAATATAATTTATTACGGCGAGATGCCAGTTTTCTACATTCGCGTTGTTTACTCTAAATATTTCCCGAGGTAAAAGTAAACCGGACCATAAAGTATGTACTTTTTCACTATCGTCTTTAGAAAACTATTACACTGGATCCTCGTCTATATCCGCGGTCGGGAAACGTAAACATTCACTTACACCCGCTCAAAAAGGGTCCCCACTCTTATCCCGTTAACGGAGAGGAAAGGCCGTGCTACACGCTGATTGGTTCATGTGAATACGTGCACTATCGGGTGGTGGATGCCGAGCGGAGATACATGAGCGCTATAGTGCGGATATGAATGAGGGTGGATATAAGTGAGCGCGGAGATAAGCGAGGTTCCAGTGTATTGCGATACAGATTTTTTTCACTACTTACTGCAGTACTATTTAGCTGGGATATTATGTCTTCCATTCTGTTTTTTTTATTTTATATAGAAAGGGCTATTAACGTAAAATGAACCCTCAAAGTTCGTACATCTTCGTCAATCATAGTTTCGGCGCTTTCTTCTAGTTCTTCATGATCTTCGAACGCAGTTACTATTTATTAGTTACAGTAGCTCTTTCAACGCATCTTCCACTTGTCTACTATTGTTTTCTGAATATAATATTATCACCAAGCGATCAAACCAAATGTGAAACTGCTCAATTGTTCTACAATTGAAGCTGACAGCCATATTTTTTGTAAGGACTTTTTTTATTGGGCTCGCATTTCCGTACATCTGCACATATAATTTTAAAGTAATGGCTAACACATATGTTTACCAGAGTTATAGTGCCGAGCATCTTGGACGTGGCTTTGTCTGAAGAATGTACTTATGCTGTAGGTATTATTTAAAACGCAGGTTATGTCTGTTTTGTTTCAAAAGGCTACAACAGCGTTTATTAATGAGTAGCTCCAGTTTGTAATTACCCTACTGAAAATAGGCCACTTGTTCTCTGTTTTAATGATGAAATATTTAAATTTCGCCAGCCACGTGCCAATGGTTGTCGTGGTCACAAGTGTGCATTTCTAGAATGGATAGGATACGTCCTTCAATGTTTACTACAGCCGCATAATACAAAATTCGTTTCCGCATGTTTGGAGGATTTCGGACAACGGTGCCTGTGGCGTCAAGGTGGAGAATTGGTAGCATGCTGGTGGTGCATGTGACAACAGTTCGTTTCGGCAACACGATTTTTTTTTCTTACGCGTACGTACCATATTAAGCTATTTCTCCCCTTCCCACTCCGCTACGACGGGGGTGACATTGGATTGACTAGATAGTTTAGAAAGCCTATCATATAGGGAACATTTGTGCTTAATCAAATGGTTGTGAAAACGCGTAATTTAGGCCGCAGGAATTTTTTTCGCGAACGTTGCGTCAACAGTTTGGTTGCCACTGGTATAGGAAGCGTTGCTGGGATAGCGCGTTGCCAAGTTCACGCCGGTTACCTTACTTAAGTAATACCCGGTAGTTTTACTTGATTACGTCTTAATCACAGTATAATACGAAATTGTTGGTTTGGGAAACGATATTGTTGATATTATAATTTCATCTGGAGAACATTGAAATTTTGCTTTTCATTGATGTAATCAGGAGATTCTCTTCAATCTTCCTCTTCAGCGTTCTCTTCATTTGCTAAAACAAAATAATCAATATCAATATTTTTCATTAGATATACAAACTGATACAGAATTGTATCTTTACCTTTATATTGAACTTTCATTTCCGTATATTTTTCGCATAAAAACTCCTTGATAGAAGCACACTCAGAAGGAGTGCCACGATTAAGGTATTTTCTAACGGTAAAAGGTGTTTTAATATTGAGAAATACTTTCTTCTTAATTAAAGCGCAATGAAGAGGTGTCGCAAGATTATCATCCTGCAAATTAACATTTGCTCCCATCTCTATAAGTAATTTGATGGCATCGGCGTTTCTAACTTCTGCAGCATAGTGCAGCGGAGTTTTTTTGTTCATATCTTGCCTATTAATATTGTTCTTCTGTAGTAACAGCTCTAAAGATTCCATATCTTTTTGCACTGCGGCGTAATGAAGAGCTAATCTACCGTGATTATTTGGATGGTTAGCATCTGCCTTGTGCTGCAATAGTAGCGCAACCAGATAACTACTAGCAACGTTTCCTACATCTATGTCCGAAGTAGAAATGCCTAGAAATTTCTTCCTTTCATCGGTATAATATGGAATCATTAAAAGTGGCGATGATACAGAATTTCTAATGCGAAACGTTAGATATGCACAAACGTCATCTGATAATGGAGTAAAAGTTACGCATCTATGTTCTATATCCCCAAAAACAGCAGTTTTACTAATATGATTTTCGCAAGTATTTACTGCATCTACTTGTAGTAATGTCAACGTATTACTTTTATTCTCCAACTCTACAGCATATTGCATAGCCGTTTTCTGATATTCATCCTGAATATCGGTTTTAGCTCCATTATTTATTAGCAATTTAACGGTAGCCAAACCTTGACGCTTTCTAGTATAATAACAAGGTATCATTTTATTAGAATACCGATTTGGATTTTCATTGAACAAAACATTTACAAATCCGATGTATTTTTTCTTAACTGCTAAATGAAGAGGCGTATCCCCATTCAGATTTGGTAAATTAACGTTTGCGCCCAAATGAAGTAGCAACTTTGCAGAATCAACGTTTTTGTTTTGTACGGCGTAATGCAGAAGTGTATTTTTATCTTTATCTTCAAAATTAACATTTAATCCTCCCTCTATAAATAAATTAAGAAGATTAGTATTTCCTTTTCTTGAGATCATATGCAAAACCGTTTCTCCATTACTGTTTTTCAGATTTAATGTTGAGATTTCTAATGCTGGCTTTATTATCAAATTACATACATTAATATTGTTGTTTTTTACTGCCTGGTGCAGAGCCGTTTCTCCAGCTTCGTCCTGAATATTCACTTTTGCTCCATTATCTATTAATAATTTGGCCAAACTTGTAGTTTGATGTTTATAGTTTGTAGTAAAATACTTGTCTTGGATAACATAGTGAAGGGCTGTTTCTCCATATAAATCTTGTAAATTAACATTTATTCCTGCATTAATCAATAATTTTGTGCAATCAACATTCTGATAGTAGACGGCGTAGTGAAGAAGTGTTCTTTGTTCTTCATCTTGACAATTAACATTTAAACCACTTTCTAAAAATAATTCTAGGAGGCTCTTATTGTTCTCATAAAAGACGGTACGTAAAACATGCTGTCCAGCAGCATCTTTGAGGTTGAATATTATTGTTTGTAGGTCTCCTGTTTCTTGCAATACCTTAATAGATTCAGCATCTACAGCATAAGTAAGAAATGTCGTTTGATCTTCATTTTGAAAATTAACATCTGCTCCATTTTCTTCTAGTAAACTCCTTATTTTTAAATTTTCACCATTTCTAACATAGTAAAAAGGAGTCCTTCCAAGCATGTCTCTAGCTTGCACTTTCGCTAGATATTTTAACAGTAATCTAACAAAATTGATTTTTTTCTTTCTCGTGCAGTAGTGAAGAGGTGTTTCCTTGTATTTCGGCTTCCGTATAGTATACGCAGGACTTATTTCTGCTCGTCTTATAAACTCACCGCCTTCGTCACTCCTGTCACTTGTGTCAGATTTTTGCTCGCGCTTCATTTGATTTTGTGTGACGGACGAAGGTAATGACTCCTCTGCATCCACAATCATCATCAGATTAGGATCGGCACCTTTCTCGAGTAACAACGAGGCGAAATCAAAATTATCACTTTTTATGGCACAATGAAGAGGTGTGTCTCCAATCATTGTTTCGTGATTTATATCAGCATTGTGTCGTAATAATAACTTGAAAACATCCAATTCCTTCCCTTCAATTAAATTCTGCAAAGGAGTTTTTTGCTCTACATTATCCGTATTTTCATATGCTGCGGCATAATGAAGAGGTGTTTTACCATTTTTGTCCGTAATGTTAATATTAGCGCCTTGTTCAATAAGAAATGTAGAAATAATTGAATTTTTAAGACAAACGGAAAGGTGAAGAGGTGTAATATTACCATTAATTACATCCTTTACGTTGTCAACTTTTTTTTTTAAGTTTATGATATCGTACACGGAAAAAAATGCTCGATTATTGATACCTTCAGTCTTAACATCTATATTTCTTATATTTAATAACAATTTAACAACATCGAGGTTCTCTGTAATTATAGCAGAATATATTGAAAATTCACGATTTGTGCCAATTTGTAACAGCAACATCACCATTTCCATGTTTTCGGTTTCCAAAGCGTAATTAAGAGGAGTTTTTCCGTACATATTTTGAGTGGAAACATCCGATCCGTGGCGTATTAATGTTTTAGTTATGTTCATATTCGCTCTTTTCACTGCCTCGTGCAAAGGAGTTTCATGGTAAATATTTTCAACATTTACATCGTGATTTCTTGTCAATAGGGAGGTCACAACAGCACAGTTTTGTTGCTCTACAGCATAATGAAGATATGTTCCATTATTGATATGTTTAAAATTTGATTCAATGGTTGGGAGTAACATGTCGATGATATTCAAATTGTTTATCTTAATAGCAACGGAAAAGGGACTTTCTCCATTTTTTCTGGAAATATTTACATCCCCTCCAACTTTTATTAACATTTTAATGATCTTTTCGTTTGCTATATTCACAGCCAAATGGAGAGGGGTACTACCATCTCGATTCCGAGAATTTACATTCAACAATTTTCGTGCCATTCCCTCATTTACTTCTATGTTAGAGAGTATACTTGCAACAACGTCTGGATTTTCTGATTTTACGGCAAGGTATAATGGGGAATACAAGCTTCCATCATCTCGATTCACATCTGCTCCATTTTTTAACAGGATCTGCATAATTTCTATATTTTTGCAGTCGTTATTCGCAGTATTTAAGATGATACTGTAATGTAAAGGAGTGGAGCCAAAGTCATCCGGTGCGTTTATTTTACAACTTTGTGTAACAAGATACTTTACCATTTCTACGCTGCCGTAGATGCAAGCTACATTCAATGGAGGTAAGTTTCCTTCAAGTTTTAAAGCAAAGAACGCTGATGTGGGTCTATGGTAGACGGAGGAGGTACAATGTTGATAAAGTACCCTGAAAATTTTATTTCCGCAATTTTTCAGATATAACAAATCGCGAATCATGCCAATGCAGAAGTGATTTACAGCTGTTCGATATGCCGCGTGGAAGTTTAAAAATGAGAAAATATCAAATCCATCGCTACCGTTTTCCACTTTTCGTCTTTCATAATTTAAATATGCCATTAGAGTTTCAACGCATCCATAAAATAAGACGTATTGAACCATTTCTCCATTAATATAATCAGTCCAGTTCCACTTGACTATGGTATCTTGCTCATCGAATTTGTAACCATTGCGATGCATGGATTGTACGATTATTTCTAAAATCTTATAAGGTACATACTCGCCAGATGAATATTCGCAGCGAACTGCTGCCGTGTGAAGAGCAGTTCTACCGAGATCGTCAACCACCTTCCAGCAATTTTGATCTTCCCCGTACAACATCTCGACTTTGCGGATATCCAATTGAAGAACGGCTTGATGCGGTTTCAGATGTTCACAAAGTATATCTAAGATATACAATTTCTTTTCCCGCCACAATTGCTGATATATATCTCTAGCAAAATCTTTATACATCGAGTCATCTTTTGCATTCACAAGCCAACGCGCAATCAGAAATTCCGCTATCGTGGAATGATAAAATTTTGGTCGACCAACAGCATCGAAACTGATGATAATTCCATATTTTGTATAATCACCCATACTTCCATCTCGCCTCCATATAAGCTCCGCTGCGACTTTTTCTTTACCAAACATTAATTCCAATGAGATTCGTTCAAGTAATGCTACAGCGTTCTTTAGATCTGATTGACTAACTATTTTATTATTTCTCTTAAGATGGCGACGAATTTTCATATTCACCACTTTTTCATATAACTGAAATTTGTTAATATTTAAAAACTGTGCAGAATCCTCAGCAATCAATCTTAGAAAATCTAAATATAAAGGATTTGTTTTGAATTCCATCGGAACTTCCAGTAATTTTCTTTCGTTTATCTTCCATTTTCTTAAATAATTACTAACATCATCCACGTTTAAAGGCTCAAGATTTATTGTTTGAACATCGAACTCTCTCATCAAGACATTGCAGCCAGTTACCCTTGAAGCTATTATAATTCGAATACCACTTTTTGCAAGTTTATGTATAAGCTCAAGTACTTCGCTTTCACAAACTGATACTATTTCATCAAAAGAATCTAATATCAATGTCAACTTCTTATTTTCGAATAATCGACGAATAAACGCGTGGAATTGCTGAAGAGTCCCTTTATTAAAATTTTCGAATATAAACTTTATCGGGTCATCAAGTAAACTTTTGTTTTGATCTAAATCCGTTTGAAAATTCCTTAAATCGTACAACAAAATATAATCTTCTGAATCACTAAAGTTGCAAAATGAGTTAAGTAAGCTAGATTTTCCCATCCCAGCATCGCCTGTAATTATGGTAATTTTATTGTATCCCGTTTCAATCTGTTTGAACATTTTTTCTTCTGAAATGGTTTCACCTTCGTAAGTGATATAATTACTCAAATTGTTACAATGCTTATATCGTATTAATTCCATTTTATCGTCTTTGATAACAATTTCAAGCAATGGATAATTGAGAGCTGCTAACTTATCCCAGTAAGTTTGTCGATTCCCTTCATTCACCTTAATAAAATTGCACTTTTTTTCAGGCAGCTCTATTTCAGCAGCATTAATATCTATTTCGACAAATCGTATATACTCAGAAACATCATCACCCAACACCAAACAAATATGACCTTGTTCATGTTCAAAATATGACGGAGGAATCGTAGCCTTCCGCAAGCTCCGATTTATATACTTGTGCTTCTCAAGTGTTATAGGACATCCAATGACAGGAATAAACTTGTCTTCTTCTGAATAATAAACAGGGTTTCCATATTGATCAATGAAACAATTTCTTAACGCAGATATGTCGCCTTGAATCAGTTGCAACTGTTTGTTTTGACGTAAGCAACAAACTGTATAATTTTCATATTCTTGATTAGCTGTTATCATCATAATATGGTCTTCGATTTTTTTATCATTGCAAGTAATCTCCATATTATTACCTATTTCCGCAGGATCTTTAAGACCGACACAATTTTTAATAGTATCATCTTCAATTAAAAAGGTTAAGTAATCGGCACTATTCAAGTAATATTCCTTCACATGGGGAAGTATCTTCTTCATAAAATTAATTATATCGGCGGTGGTAAACGTTTTCATCAGTTCGATGTCTTCTCTTAACAACGTCTTCAGACTTATTGATTTGTGACCTTGTAAGGAGACCTCTACGTTTTGAAGGAGATTATCTCGCAATTTGATACAATCAACATTACCAATATGACTAAAGAGTTTCACATCAAAATGAATCCCCTTAATCTCTTCAGTTCGTTTACTAAAATCATCGAGTATAACGTATTTTCTCCTGAGATACATCCTCTTGATAAAAGGGTCCAATTTGTAGTTGGTCTTTAAGATGAGAGGCAACTCGCCGTATTTCCATAATTCTATGAGCAACGATTTGAAATTACCCGGAATTGATAACCAATATCTTCGCTCCTTTCCGTTTGAATATTCTTTGAATCTTTCAATGATATTATTACCAAGAGATCGCTTATAAATTAAATCGTTCCGATTAATTTTAAGCTTTAATAAAGAAATTACATTTTGCGCCCAACAACTAAGTAAACAGGTCTCGATGTTCGGATCCTTCTCATTGCTGACAATCGTGATGTCTTGGTCTGAAGTAATCTTGTTCCAGATATCAATAAGTTCCTCGTTGATAAGTTCGGCAGGCCGCGATAGTGGTATAATCGAATTGGCGAAACGAATCTTTAACAGTTCAATTTCAAATTGATCTTTACTCAACCCCTGCTTATGAAGAAAATCGTTATTGAAATAATCTTTGACATAACCTATAATATCGTTAGCGTTGTCAATTTCACATAATCTTTGTATACTATCTTTAATTTGTTCGTAATTCGGTTGATTTAAAAATAAGTGGCATCCATCGAAAAAGTTTTGATATTTTGCGGCTTCAGATTGTTCACTAGCTAATTTCATAGATTCACCTTCAAAAGGAAGAAGCGTTTTAGTAATATGACTTTCGTCAGAATGAGTTTCCAAATTTAATTCAATTGTAGTTTGGCCACGCAAAAAGACTGGTACTTGAACACTCGCATTTGTAACAATCCCAAACCTTATATTTTCATTCAGAATACCTTGACGGCAGATCAAAGAGGAATTGCTCGCAATTTCGTTGAAACTATTAATGTACTTTGTTAAGACGTATTGGACTGATTTTCGTTTGATACTATAGCTGATATTAAGTTTCTTGTCTTCTTTATATTTGACTTGTACGACACAGAGGTAGTAATTATTGGAATCTTTAAGGCGTACTCTAGCGATAACATCGTCGAATTTACCAGCGGAGAATTCGCTTGAATAAAGCACGTAATCTTCTACGTTAGTATCCGTTGATAGTTTTCCTGCGAGAAATGCGGTGACTGCATATTGGTACAGCATTCCCACTTCCGATTTTGATCCTGGTGTTCGCGTAACTGATGACATATACATCTCGATATCTACAAGTGAAATAATTGGTATAATAATAATACGGACAGTATTATGAAGATATGTAAGAAGCGACTCGTTTTCGTGTATTTTCCAGGAAACCTGTGGCATTTTACTTTACATTTGACGGGTCGATGGCCGCAGTGGTTAGGCGGCTGACTATTGTTGTGAGAGGACGATAGGTGCCGGGGGTCAATTCTCTGGAGGGACGGTGACATTTTTTCAGAGAGTTTAATCACGGATCGACTTGCCATTCGCTGTTGGGAGCAAAGTGATTAACAGCGCGGCATCATAAAAGGCGATATGATGCTGTCACAAAGCCAATTGAACACAACATACACACACAAAAACTACACCGCGAGAGTTGCAGTGATAGCCAGACAAGCGATACAGTTTACGGAGTCACTGCAACTAAGCACCCACCACATTAAAAAAAAAATTCATTCCTCAAAATAAAACACCTAACCTAAATCAATGCAGAAAATAAAGCATTTTATGAGGCATTACTGCATGTGCAAATGATTAGGAAGCAAAAATTCTGAAGATAATCGTAGTAGAGGTTGTGAATTTGTTTAGACAATTGATTTTCGGATATTAAGTTAATTACTCTATAAAAATGCCACTTGCAGCCCCCGACAACCAGCTTTGCGAATGCTCATATTAGCCTACCTACCACTGCATTGGGAATGGACTTACGTCCGAGATCCAGGACAGTAGGGAGAGAAGTAGTAGTAGGACATCCTAAGCCTGCAGCCAAAAAGCAGAATAACCAATAATCCCATTTACTCAAGCATATTTTGAATTATTAAACAAGTTAATTAGGAAATACATTTAGCAATATGTTGCTAAAGCTCTGTCATCTTAATATACGGTCCTTGCCTGCTCATTACAACCATTTCGTTACTTCGACGATACTTTCGCAGTTTGACTTGGTGGCGTTATCTGAAACTTGGCTAACGAAAAGTATTCCTCAGGATATGTTTATGGCTCCAACCCATTACTTAATTAGATGTGATCGCGATGGAAGAGGAGGTGGTGTCGCGTTCTACGTAAAAAACGACATTGTAGTCAGAGTAATACTACGAGAAAGTAAGGATTCTTTGGAACATCTATGGATATCCGTGAAGCATGGGGCTGAATCTGTAGCTATTGGCGCTGTGTATAGACCACCGGCAGGAAATCTCGACCAATTCTCTGCTTGTTTGGAAGAAACGTTCAGCAATCTTCTACTTAATAATAATAAGTTGGTTTGTTTGGGGGATTTTAACCTTAACCTACTTTCTGTTGGTGGCCGTGTTGTGGATTTTATGGAACTGTTGGATTCTTTCCAACTCACACAAATAATAAACCAGCCTACACGAATTACAGCAAATACTGCATCCTTACTGGATTTTGTAGTCATTAGCAATAGCTTAAATGTTGTTCAATCTGGCACATTCGATTGTAATGACATCTCAGACCATATGGGAATTTTTTGTGAAATTAAATCAAACATTGCTGTTACTGTACCTAAGAAAATACGAACTAGATCTTTCGCTCATTTTGATATTGATGCATTTCTAAGTGATTTGTATAGTGTTCCTTGGTTTGAGATGTTTGATATAGAAATTGTAAACGAAAAATTAGAATTTTTCAATGGTTATTTTCTCAATGCAGTTAACAAACACGCTCCGATAAGGGAGTTTGTGTCTTCTAAGCCAGCTGCACCATGGCTAACATACAATCTCAAACTCATGATGAAAACGCGGGATAAAGCCCTAAAGCGATATTTGAAATCCAGAAACCCGCAGGATCATGAATATTATAAATCTCTTCGTAATGAAGTTAATAAGGCTGTTAAAAGAGAAAAGAAAGCATATTTTCAATTTATTTGCAATAATTCAAATAATGATAAAAAAAAAATTATGGAGGGAGTTGAGAAAACTTAACTCCCAGTCCAGCTTAAACAGTATTATTCCTGAAAATCTATGTAATGTTAATACACTTAACCGTCACTTTGCTCGGACTTCAGTCTGTACTGTTGATCAGAACCTAATACGCGACTACATTGACCAGCAGCGATTTCCTAATGACGAAAAGTTTAAATTCACTTCAATTACCGATGTAGACATTCTAAAGGCTGTATCACTTATTAAAACGAATGCTTCAGGTTTTGATGATATTAACATAAAAGTAATAAAATTGGCGTTACCAGCAATTATTGATTATCTTAAACATATATTTAATGCCTGTATTGCATCTGGTATTTACCCGGATTGTTGGAAATCTGGCCTAGTTATGCCACTTCCTAAGAAGAGCAAAGTTGAAGTATTAAGCGATTTACGCCCAATTACTATTTTGCCTGTACTAGGTAAGATTTTCGAGCGAATTGTTGAGGGCCAGCTGCGCGCCTACATTACTGTACGCGGTTTAATTCCCGAGTTTCAATCAGGATTTAGGCCTTCTCATGGCTGTGCTTCAACATTGGCGCATATTCTGGACAGTATTGTGTCAGCTACGGATAAGGGTAGAGTTACTGCTTTATTACTACTTGATTTTAGTAAAGCATTTGATAATGTAAACTATGAAATACTTCTTGCGATTCTGTCTTCTATAGGTTTGGGGTCATCGGCGGTTGCTTTAATTAAATCCTTTTTGAGTAACAGATCTCAGCGTGTTAACTATAATAATCAAATATCGGATGCCTTGCCAGTTGTTAGAGGAGTACCGCAAGGCGCTATTCTATCGCCGCTTTTATTTATAGTATACACTGCTGGGTTATCCGATGTTTTAAGTGATTGTGACCATCATTTCTACGCTGACGACTCTCAGATTTACTTGTCATTTCATCCGTCCGAGATGGTGGGCGCGCAATATACTATCAATACTGCTCTTCTTAGATTAAGTGCTTTCGCCACGCGTCACCACCTCACACTAAATCCTGATAAGACGCAAGGCATCATTTTCGGTCCCAAAGTAACTAGAGCAAAGGTTGAAACTGATTTATGTATAAATTTCGATGGCACCAAAGTGAGATTCAATAACCATGTTAATAACTTAGGCCTTTGTATTGACACAACCTTACGCTTTCAACGTCACATTAGCAATACAGTGCAGAAAGCTTTTGTAGCACTGAAAGGCATTTTCGGCAATAGAGAGTATCTCAATATATCAACAAAAAAAACACTGTGTGACGCACTAGTTCTATCAAACTTTAATTATTTGGATACCGTATATCATAGATTTATACGCAGATCTGATGCCTTGCGTATTCAACGTATCCAAAACTCCTGCCTCCGCCTAATCTTTGGTGTACGCAGGCGTTTGCCTATCTCTCATAAATTAAAGGAGATTGGGTGGTTGAATATGGAACATCGCCGCGATGCTCATTGCGCTGCCTTTTATTACAAAATACTTAAAACTAAATCGCCTGCATATTTATATAAAAAGTTTGAATTTAGAGCTGACACACACAATTTCAATATTCGTTTAAGCAACTTACTTACTATACCGGCCCATCGTACTGAATTATATAAGCGAGGGTTTTCATACAATGCAGCTAAACATCTCAATGTGATAATTTCAAGGTTTGGTATATCTGAGTCTGTCAAATCTCTAAAAAAGAAATATGTTGATATGTTGTACAGATTATAAGATAATTAATTTTGACTATTGATTAGATAATATGGATCTTCGGTATATATGAGTTTGGTATAGCATGTTTGCGTTTAGTTGGGTAGGTACTGAATATATGCATCTTAGATATAGGTTTGTAACTTGTTTTGTTTCTCTTTGTTGTAAGTAGGCGGTAGGAAGAACATTCGGTTGTGCTTGCGCACAAACTGAATGATACCGTCCTCTTTGATTTAGGATACATATAGTTGTTTTGATTTTTTGTGCTATTGGACATTGTAATTTCTTTTTTTTTTTCTGTATCCGATTGTCAATAAACTATTTATTATTATTATTATTATTATTATTAAGAAAGCAGCAGTATAACGACCCAAAGCATACAGCTAAGGTATGTAAGGTCATTTTAGAAGAAATAAAAGCAGCAGCGAAAATTACAATAATTGTCTGGCTACCTAGAAATTCTGATTGGTCTCCTATTGGGCTATTATGGGATGAGCTAGACAGAAAAGCTAAAACACGACAGCCACAAAATGCTCGACAGCATGATCCTAATTATCTAAAGAAATTAATAGACAGGATGCCCAGAAATTACGAAACCGTGGTGCGTGCTAAATGACAAAATTAAATAATGTACCAAATGCAAATATTTTAAGCCTATTCTTTGTATATGTTATTTGGAAACTTTTTTCTAAAATTTATCACTGCTTACAAACTTATGGACGGTAGTGTATATTTTAACATATTTGTCTTCATGTGTATGATTATATCGCAATATTGCGCCATTTTTGAAATAAACAACAGTCGATTCAAAGTTTGAAAAATGAATTCGAAAAAAATATTTTTTTAGTAGGTAGAAACGTTTTGTTTATTTAAATGAATTTCGATAATGTTATCATATCTTTCATGGAAACTTAGAGATGCAGGTTTGCGACTACCTAATCATCTCGCTGCTACTAGCCACATTTATAATAATAATAATAATAATAATCGAGAGGGTAATCGAGAGGGTAATCGAGAGGAATAATAATAATAATAATAATAATTTATTGGCTAACAGTTGTAACGGGACGCGATATTTTATATTATTTTATTTTTCAATCGCATTAACCTAATGAGGGAAACAAGTATTTATTAAATGTAGTAAAGAATGGTATTTATAATTTAAGAAATAAAATGCACCTATTTGAATATATTCCGTAATTATATATAAGTTCCCTATGTTAAAACGTTCATATAATTATAATAGTTTGAAATTGTAATAGTTTTAACCGTCAACTGTAAAACATGTGACTTATGGTGTAAGCTGTACCTGCGTAGGGATTCGCATCGTTTCCTCCGCTAAAAAAGAACACTTTTCGCTAGGCCACCACAGAGAGTAGTTCGCTTCGTAGTTAGTTATACTTATTTGCCAGTTCAGGGCTAGTTAGTGTACCAGTGTTATTACGTTTGGTAAATTAATCAGTACAAAAAGGCCGTGTTCACGGGGATACCCCGCACGAAGTCATAAATAAAAATACTGATAAGCAGCAAACAAGAAAGGACACGCCCGAAGCCCATAGACTAGGCGAAGAAGGAAGCGGACATCTTGGTGGATCGAATCAACGCCAGCAAGTATACGCAGATAAGCGAAGAATACGTACGTACAGGTATTTGGCCAATAAACTATTATATGCTACGAATACGAGCTCGTAATAAATAGAATAATTTGTATTAAAGCTAAATTGATTCCGCGTTCGTTGTTAAGTTCATTATCACGTATCTATATTTTTTCGTTGTAATTATTTAGAAATTAAACGCGTGCGTAGTTATAGTAAGAGTAAGATAGGTGCATCGTTAATGTTAAGATTCTGTTTAATATTTTCTAACTTTTGTATTTACATATTTATTCAGTTATTTTATTTAATATATTTGTTATTCGTTCATTGGTTGCATTTTCATTTATTCAGTAGTAAATTAAATTGCATGTTTTGTGTCATTAATTATTGTTTAAATATTGTAAATCCTCCATTTACCGCACGCACCTGAGAACGTATAAGGAAAAGATTATAAGAAAGTTTGATTGTAAATCCTCCATTTACCGCACGCACCTGAGAACGTATAAGGAAAAGATTATAAGAAAGTTTGTAAAGTAAGTATCTGTTTTCTTGATTACGTTAGAGCGATTGCGACCGACATTGTGCTAGTCAGGGGAATTAGTTTATTCATTTCGGTATCAGTAACGTCCGTCGTTGTGGGTTCACAGGGGGATTTGTTAACTTACCGTGGCGCCCAAGGTTATAAACACATATTAGCACAAAATAAGTCCGTTTTATCACACAGTATGACCAAGCACCATACATTATAATGGATTCCAACACCGTGCACAACATCAGACGACACAGATTTGCTAGTACTTTCCCCGCCTTTTCCACTGTTTTGTGGATATGCGCTCTCATTAGCATGTTTTTACCAAAGTGGACACCCAGGTACTTAATGCTATCCTGGCTACAGATCACGTTATTTTCGACCCTGATGCTTATTTCTTTGACTTTCCTGCCGACTACCAACAGCACGACCTCAGTTTTTTGTGGGGCAAACTTCAGTTGTTTCAGTTCCAGCCATTTTACTACGCCGCGTACAGCTGCATTTGCGGTTTCTTCTAGGTCTTTGTCTGGCTGTAACTGTTAGAGCAAGATCATCCGCGTAGCCGGTAATTGTCGCTCCAAGAGGCATGGGGATTCTTAGGACACCATCGTAATAAATGTTCCAAAGTGTTGGTCCCAACACGGATCCTTGCGGCACACCACACGTGACTTCCAACATGCCATTTTCCCCCACAGTCAGGGATCTCTCCTCAAGATAGCTCGCCACCATATTAAATAAGTATGGAGATATTTGCCTCTTGGACAATTCCTGTAGGATGCCATACCAAGGTGCTGAGTTAAAAGCATTCTGTATGTCGAGGGTTATAAGAGCACATAGCGGTCTGGAGCTAAAAGGCGCTCTATGGGCTTCTTCCGCAACCGCTTTCACTTTGGCCATCGCAGTGATTATAGATCGCCCTTCCCGGAATCCGTGCTGATCTTCCGATAGACCCCCTCTGTCTTCAATCTCCTTCTTCAGGCGCGTTAGTAGGAGCTGCTCTAGTAGTTTTCCCAGCACATTTAATATACATATAGGTCGATCGGCCTTGGTTTGCTTTTGGCTTACTTTCTTTCGGGATTAAAACTAATCTTCCCACTTTCCATGTTTCTGGAAACCTACCCGTTGTCAGCAGTTTATTCATAACGGCCAGGCACGCTTCGGTGTATGGTGCTTCCATATGGGGAAAAGCGGTAACGAAAGATGTAAACCGTAAAGCGTTACGAAGTTACTAAAGGCTGCAAATCAAAGCAGGACAGCAACTCATCCTGAGAAAAACCGCGAATAGGATAATGATGATACTTCCTGAACCATAAATACTTTAAAAATCTTCGTTGAATACGTTCCAACAGGTTTTTGTAGATCTGATAAAAAGGATTCCATATGACCGAGGCGTATTCCAACTTGGAACGGATAAACGAACAATAAAGAGAAATCATTTAGTAGAAATGCAGGAGAACGATCTGCAGGTGCGTGTCACAAAACCGAGCATGCTATAGCCATCAGATATAATACTGTATACATGTGTGGAAAAAGACAATCTATGATCAAATTGCACTCCCAAATCTCTTACGACATCCACCCTATCCATGCATGTATTACCTAGCTTATAGTTGAAAATGTGCCGGATATTTTTACGGGTGAAACTAACAACGAAGCATTTAGATGCATTAATTTAGCATTAGTTATTGTCATTACTCCATTTATGAACAGCGTTAAGATTATCTTGAATAAAATCGCAGTCGTTTACAGAAGTTACTGAACAAAATAGCTTAACATCATCGGCGAACATTAGTACTTTACAATTTGTTACACTATAGCGTACACCAGAGAGAGAGCAGTCCTTCCTGCAGAGCTGTAACCATTATAGGAAACAAAGAAGAGGCAATTGTGCAAGTACAAGCCGAAAAGTCCAATTAGGCGATCGCTAAGTCCAAGGTCAGATAGTTTGTGAAGCAGTATACCATGATCGAGTCGATCGAAGGCCTTCGAGAAATCAATATAAATAGTATCAACTTGCCCACAATCGTCCAAAAACCTCGGAGACATATTGCACACAGCACCTAAAATTAGTAACCGTCGATTTTCCTGCAACAAAACCATGTTGGTTGGGAGATATACTTTTCCAAACAAATGAACTAATGTAATTATATGTCACACATTCAAATACCTTAGAGAAGTTAGATAAAATTGCAATTGGTCTGTAGTTAGAGATAATTGAGGATAATGAAGGATAAGTAGATGTGCGTAAAGACAAATTAAATATTATGTTCAATGGCCTCACAAACACAGAGCTCTAATCCTTAATGAGAAAACTTGGAACCTGATCCTGACGCGCTGTGAGTTTATTTTTTACTTTTTTAATAGCTTTGATAATATCTTCATCTGATATACAAGAAACATCAACATGAAGAGAGTTGCTGCAGTGTTTCAAACTCGGTAGATTCTTGATATACAGAGTTAAAATGTTCACAAAAAGCTTCGACAACTAAGTTAGGTCTGTTAATTGTTAGGAATTCTACTAGTATTTCTACGAGAATTAACAAACGACTAGAAGTTACTGCTATCATGTTTAATTGAATTTTCGACATTAACAAGGTAGTTATCGTATGCCGTTTTGAATAATGTTTTTGCCTTACTGCGCAGTGATCTGAAAGTGTCCAGGTCATTCGCGCTACCAGAGGATTTGTCCCTCTTGAAGCACTTAAACTTTAGCTTTATAACATTGATGATCTCCGGCGTATACCAAGTGGGATAATGATATCCATCACTCTTGACTTTATAATACGGCACAAATAAATCAAACACGGTGTACAGCATGTTGTACATTGTATTACAAGCGATATCAACATCTGTGCACTGCTCAAGCGCGGACCAATCAATCCGTAACAATTCTTCATAAAGTTCCCCAAAATTCGCTTTACGAAAATTATATTTTAAATCGTGTGTATTTTCTGGAAAATTCACTTGCGTCCTTAACAAAACTAAATGAAACAGGGAGTGAAGGATGAAATTTATCCTCTGAAACTAAAGGGGAGTCGCAAGCCTCAACACTACATTCAGAATTCGCAAATACCAAATCTAACAATTTACCATCATTATTCAAAACAGTATTACGCTGTGCCAAATTCATAAAACTACAAAACTCTTTCATAGTGAAAATTAAATTATCAGTATCTTGGTTGAGTATATATTGCGGGATGTTAAAATCACCAACTATAAATAGATTATTCACATTAAGAAAATTTTCAGTTAAGTAACTTATTAGTAATTCCAAATTAGGAATAGAAGGTGTTCTCGGTATAATAATAATAATAATAATAATAATAATAATAATAATAATAATAATAATAATAATAATTTTTTATCCAGTCGACTCAAATTGAGCATAGGACATGTCATTTAATGCTTAATTAAACAATGAAAACGAAACAACCAATTATCAGAGTCTGCAGATACGTAGATTTCCGAAGCATTAGATATATTGTGTGTAAAAAGTTTAGTTGAATGACTAAAGTAATAAATAATTATAAATCCGAGTCGTCTAAGTATTCTTTAAATGAATAATAACTTTTAGAAAGCAGTAAACGTCTAATATTACAGCGAAATATATTTTGCGGCATATGCTTATAACTTGTTGGAAGCATATTGTAAGCCTTGATGGCTAAATAGCGAGGATTTCGTTCACTAAGCGCTAGTCGATGCCGCGGTACTTCTAATATGTATGCATTTCTTGTGTGGTATAAGTGGAATTGATTTAATTTCGGGAAATCGTTGATATGGTCTTTAGCATAAGTTAGCAATTTAAGAATAAAGATACTACTCAGTGTCATTACCCCAACATCTGAAAACAACGTACGACAGCTTGAACCATTTGGCATACCCACCATGATACGCAATGCCCTTTTCTGCAGTTTAAACACTCGACCCACCTCAGTGGAGGCTCCCCAAGCAATAATTCCATAGGATATAAGTGAGTGAAAATGAGCAAAATAATACATTTTCAGCGTAGTGAAACTTAATTCACTTTTAAGCCGATACAGAACATAACAAACTTTAGCTAGCTTACTACTTAGTGCATCAATGTGTTCTTTCCAGCTGCACCTAGAGTCAATCATTACACCCAGAAATTTTGTGCAGTTAACCTGTTCTATGCTATTACCATCAATTTTAATGTAATGTGAGTAATCTTTTTCAGTGGTTGTTGTTCTAAATTCCATGAAAACTGTTTTTTTACTGTTTAAGTGCAAATTATTATCTTTAAAAAAAGTATTTATGTCACGTAGTTTATTAATTGCTTCACCACTAATATCATCACAACCCATAGTACTCACAAGCATTGACGTATCATCCGCAAACATCACACCATCTGATAGAGACACGTCGTTGACATATAAAATATAAAGCAGAGGACAAAGCACACTTCCCTGCGGCACACCTTGTTTTACTGGTAGAGAGCATGATTTCGCGTGATTTACTTCAACATAATGTGTTCTATTACTTAAATAGCTTGCAAACCAATCGTGCGCCAACCCTCTTATACCACAATCGAGCAATCTACCTAGAAGAATGTCGTGGTCCACCAGGTCAAAAGCTTTGCTTAGATCAAGGAAACAACCTACACACATTTTACTATTATCCAAGTGATTGTACAATATGTTCAAGTAATTTAAAATAGCTAAGCTGGTAGATCTACCTTTCCTAAAACCAAATTGAACATTATTCAATAGGTTAAATTTATTTAAATAATGTACTAGTCTAATTGCAACTAATTTTTTCAATAACTTTTGAAAATGTATTCAAAATAGATATGGGACGATAATTATTGACATTTGTGTTTATACCCGCTTTCAGTAATGATATAATCTTCGCTACTTTCAAACAATCTATAAAGACACCATGTGCAAAGGAATTATTTATTATTTCTGTCAGAGGTTTTATTACTTGATGAACACATTTCTTTATTAATATTGCACTAAATTCATCACAACCAGCTGAACCTGTGTTTTTTAAATTCATTATTACCCTTCGTACTTCATCTTGAGTTGTGGGACTAAGAAAAAAACTATGTTGTGAAGGTAAATGTACTCGACTCGAATTTACCCCATGTGCATGATTTTGACCAAGTAAGCTATCATTTACTGTGTTAAAGTGATTGTTAAAAAAATCCGCAATAGACACGGCTTCAGTCATGATTTCCTCATCAACTTCAAGGGTTATCTTTTCGTCTTTGTGAATGTTTTTTGTGCCAGAATTTATAATGTTCCAAGCTGCTCTTGTTGGATTTACTGCATTTTGAATTGTTTTATTATTGTATAAAATTTTTGCTAACTTAATTGTTTCCCTGTATATTGATTTATATTTTTTATAATAAGCTATAATTGCTTTATCACCTAACAATGTTAATTGATATAAATCCTTTAATTTTTGTGATGATACCCGTATTCCCTTAGTGATCCACTTGTTTTTAGTTTCACCGTTGTACTTAACTTTTTTTACTTTTGGACATGCAATACCATAGCAATAATCTATTGTTTTAATGAAATTCACCTATTGAATATTAACATTTAAACTTTGAAATATATGTATCCAATTTTCTTTATCCAAAATTTCTTTAAAATGTTTTATAGTTTCTTTATTAACTAGTGGTCTACAAACCGAAGCGTTCGAGTTTATGGTGATATCACTACCAACTGAATCACATGATATCACCACTTTTTGAGCGGCATGATCCGATATACCATTGCACACAACCATGCTACTATAAATATCAAACGATTTGCTCACACATATATTATCTAAACAATTGTTTATACGAGTAGGTTGATCAATTGTTATTGCTAAGTTATATGCTTCCATCAAATCAGTAAACAAGTCCAATTCGTTAGATTTAGTTAAAAAATTTATATTAAAATCTCCGCAGAGTACTATCTTATGATTATGCAGTCTACTAACAATATCTAATGCTTCTTCCAGTTTAGTTAAAAACATGTTAAAATCCCCCGTACAACTTCTATAAACCACAAGCACCAACGTCTTAAAATCTCTGTAACTGAATCTAGTTGCAACACAGGTCGAGTCGTAGTGTAGTGCACATGTGTAGAACGAACGCTCCGAATAATAACAACAAATAAGGTATTATACATATATATCACATTTTAACAAACTTATATCTCCATACTCCTCAAATTTAAGTCTATTATTGTAGAACGAATTTTGCAATATATAAACATCTTAAATCAATTTTATAACGATTTTCCGTCTTCACAAAGCAACAATATCAAATATATATCGATAGACCTGCACAAGTTTTTGTTCCTTGCACCTGTCTTTTTTTTTTTCTTTTTGCCTCTCGGATTTAATATTTCTTTGGTATCTCTTTCCAACGCACATGCGAGAATGATGGAAGTGAATTAAATAGACGGTTGCACCAAATAATATCACAATAATAATAACAAAATTCCCTCCCGTGGTCTATTGTTGTTTTGAGTCGCCTTGAAGGACCCCTAGGCGTGAAGCGTGTCTTATACCTTGTTACCTTTGTTTATTATAACTAAATAGATACCTAATAATTACTTGCATTGTTAATTTAAAATGCCAAAACTTAAAGCAAACAAACAAGAAAAAAGCTGTACAAGCGAGAGCGAGGAAGAAATAAGCAATAACAAAATTTTCAAAAAATTAGAAAAAATGGAAAAATCGTTGGATTTTATGTCCAACAAATTCGATGAAATAAAGAGAGAGAACGAAGAAATACGCAAGCTACTCAAACAACGAGAAACGGAAAACACACAATTAAAGCAAAAGGTATGCAGCATGGAAAAGGCCGTTGTAGAAAACTTAGAATGGGAAAAAATTGAAAACAATATAATAATATCCGGAATTGAAAAACAAGATGGAAGGGAAAATATAAAAGAAATCATAGAAAAAATTATAAAAAAACTTAAAATAAAAGAAGCTGATACATGTATACAGTCTTGCTACAGAAATAACAAACGGGAATCGCAGATTATAGTAAAACTAAACAACAAAGAAACTAAAGCTGATATACTAAAAGCACGAAAAGAAGTAGGAAGAATAAATACACTTGACTGTGGAATAAAAGGAAAAAACAATGTACTCTATATCAACGAGCAATTAACAACAAAGGCAAACAAACTATTTTTTAATGTCAGGCAGCTGAAGAGGGATGGGAAAATCAGATACGCATGGACAAGGGAAGGCAAAATATACATCAAACAATTAGAATCAGACGAAAAAAGAATAAGAGACGAAGATATAAACAAACTCCAATAAACACATCTATAACACGAACAACAAGAAATTTCTAATAAAATTCAACATATTTATGCAAAATGCAAGAAGTATTAAAAACAAATTTCAAGAAATAGAGCTTATCCCAAACATATATGAGCAACCAGACATCATAGCCATAACAGTAACATGGCTCTCTCCCTCCGAAGAACACCTATTCAACCTAAATAGCTATCAAGCTATATATTTCTCAAGGCAAAGTAGAGGAGGGGGAATAGCACTGTACATAAGGAAAAATATTCCCTACAAAACACTAATGAATAAAACAATAAACAAAGTAGAAATAATAACCGTACATTTACAACAACTAGACACAGTTTTAACACTTATATATAAACCACCTCAGTTAGACTTACAAACTCTCAAAACCGTTTTAAAAAGTAATGTATTAAATAGGAAAAAGAGTCAAATAATAATAGGAGACTTTAATATAAACATCGCCGAACGAAACAAAACTACAACCGAATACTATACTATGTTCAGCGAGAGAAATTATAAAATAATGAACTCCACTTTGAAAAAACACTGTACACGAATTAATCCAAATGGCGAAGACTCAATCCTGGACCACGTTATTACAAACAGCAAAGACAAAATCACTAAAATAAAGGTAGTACCAACCAACTTGTCAGATCACAATGCCCTTATATTTACATTAAACCACAGACTGACTTTAAGCAAATATCAACAGATATACAAAATCTAGAACCACAAAATATCACATCTTTAGAACAACTATCGAAAAACATTACAAACATAATAGAAAAAAACCAGAAAATTATTAAAATACGAAGAAGACAAGACTGCCCATGGATAAACGAAAATATCGTAACACAAATACAACTTAGAAATAAGCTATATAAAAAACAAAAACAACACCCCCTAAATGACAATTACAAAATAGAATATAGAAACCAAAAAGAATATACAAACCTGTCATAGATGGCAGCACGGTGACCATCTATCTATTCAAGTTAGTTGCATGTGAGTCGTATGACAGAAAGGACATGCGTTAGTTTAGTAAAATGTTAACATGTTGTTGTATACTGAAGAAATAAAGATACTCCAGTAAGTGTGTGTATTACTATATCAAATAAAGATATTACATGGCGCTGCGACAAAAGTAACAAAGTAATTGTAAACAATACACGAATAGTAACATAAGTTGAATATCGAGAACAAAATGGAGACATTTTGCAAGCCGCCGAAAAATTTAAGTCTACAAGGAAATGTTAGCGAAAATTGGCGTAAGTTTAAACAAAATTTTGAAATATTCTTGTTGGCGTCTGGTAATGACAAAAAATCAGCTCAAACAAAAATCGCGTTGTTCTTAAATATGATAGGAGAAGAGGGCGTTGACCTCTATAACACCTTTGATCTCACAACACAGGAACAGACTAGTTTAACCGATATTATAAAACTTTTTGACGATCATTGCAGTCCCAAAAAGAATGTCGTCTTTGAGACATATAAGTTTTTCAAAAGAGACCAGTTAGATGATGAAAAGTTTGACACATTCTTAACAGACATCAAGAAACTAAGCCAGAATTGTGATTTTGATAAAATGACTGATAGAATGATACGTGACCGTATTGTTCTTGGAATAAGAGACAAGTCGCTTCAGGAAAGATTGCTTAGAATTAGTGATTTGAACCTGAAGACAGCAATCGACTATTGTAGAGCTGCGGAAGTGTCAAGAATGCAAGCAAAAAACCTGCAAGAGAATACAATTGAAATTGACGAAATTAGAAACAAAAGAATTGTGAGGGATAAACAAGTGAGCGAGGGTAATAACTCAACAAACTTTAAGTGTCGAAGATGTTCGAGGGTTCATGGTCCACGACAGTGCCCAGCGTATGGTAAAAAGTGCAAAAAGTGTGGTAAGTTAAATCATTTTGCATCAAATTGTCAAGTAAAAAATATTAAACAGATCAGTGAATCACCAAGTGACTGTGGCTTTAATGGGGACTATGATCAACTGTGCATAAATTTTGTTAAAATCAACAACATAAATGAAATAAATTCATGTTGGTCCCTCCTAGAAGAATACCAATTACAATTAAAGATAGATTAAAAGAAACTTTACTAAATTTAGAAAAGAGAAGTATAATAACCAAAGTTGATAATCCTTGTGGTTGGGTTAGTAATTTGGTAATAGTGGAGAAAAAAGATAAAACCTTGAGATTATGTTTAGATCCTAAGAATTTGAACTCTGTAATCAAACGCCCAAAAAATGTGTTAATACCAACATTAGAAGAAATTGTACAAAATTTGCACAACAAAAAATGTTTCACAGTATTGGATTTAAAGGAGGGATTCTGGCATGTAAAACTTGACAAGGTTTCTAGTGAATTATGCACTTTTTCCACTCCTTTCGGTTGTTTTAAATTTAACAGATTACCATATGGTATCTCAATGGCTCCTGAATATTTTCAGTTAATTAATAATAGAAATTTTGGTGACATTGCAGGTGTCCAAATCTACTTTGATGATTTGTTAATAGCAGGGGAGACAGCTGACGATCATGATAACATACTAAAAGAAGTAATTGACAGAGCTAGGCAAATAGGTATTAAATTTAATAAAAACAAATTGCAATTCAAAGTTAATTCAGTGAAATATTTAGGACAAGTTTTTTCTCCAGAAGGAATGAGTATAGATTCTGATCGAATTAAGGCAATCTCAGCTATTGAAAGCCCAGGCAATGTTAAAAAACTACAAAGTATATTGGGAATGGTAAACTATTTGAGGCACTTTATTCCAAACCTGTCAGAATTAACAGCTCCACTTCGTGAACTACTTAAAAGCTCTGTAAGTTTTCAGTGGCTTCCTGTTCATGAGGAGGCATTAAATAAAATCAAAAACTTATTGTTAATGCACCAGTGTTAACTAATTTTAATTCAAGTCAAGAAATAACTATACAATCAGATGCGTCCCAAAATGGGTTAGGTTGCTGTCTGCTGCAACAAGGTAAACCTGTTTATTTTGCGTCAAGGGGACTAACCAATAGTGAAAAAATTTAGCTCAAATTGAAAAAGAATTGCTTAGCATTGTTTTCGCAACTAACAAATTTCATAATTTTATCTATGGTAGGCAAATAAAAGTAATTACTGATCATAAGCCGCTAGTTAATTTACTTAATAAGAAAATATCAGATATTCTATCGTCTAGACTGCAAAGACTTAAAATAAAATTATTGAAATATCAAATAAAAGTTGAGTTCACACCAGGAAAAAATATGCACATAGCAGACTTATTATCAAGATCTTATTGTATCGAAGATAATACTGATGACGATTGGATAACTGAAGTTGTTCATTCTCTTAGCCTTAGTCTTAATATTACGGATGAAAAACGAACACAGTTTAAGAAAGCTACCAGTGACGATCCCATTCTAAGTAAACTAAAAGAATACCACATTCATGGGTGGCCAAAAGATAAAAGAAATGTCGGAGACTCAAGTAAATTTTATTTTAGATTTCAAGATCAAATCACGTTAGAAGATGATTTATTATTTCTAAATTACAAACTTATAGTACCATCGTCGTTACGACCATATATATTAAAACTCTTACATGAACCTCATTTAGGCATAACCAAAACTAAAGAAAGAGCTAGACAAACGTTATATTGGCCTGGACTTAATCGTGACATTGAAAACCTAATAGGCATGTGTCCTATATGTGAAAAATTTTCAAATTCAAATACTAAAGAACCGCTTATTACCCACGATATTCCAGATATCCCATTTAATAAAATAGCATCAGATATTCTGAGTTTTGAGCAAAAAGACTATTTGGTAATTCAAGATTATTACTCAAAATGGTTGGAACTACTGCCATTACAGAACAAAACGGCTACGGAATTAATAGGTAAGTTTAAAACAATTTTTTCTGTACATGGCATTCCAAAAACTATTGTTTGCGATAACATGCCATTTGGGTCATATGAATTCAAACAATTTGCTAAGAAATGGTGTTTTGATATTGCAACCAGCTCACCAAGGTATCCAAAAAGTAATGGACAGGCGGAACGTGCCGTTCAAACTGCCAAGAAACTTCTTAGGAAGTCTCAGGAAGATAATGTAGACATTGAAATGGCATTACTAGAACTAAGAAACTCGCCTATATCGGGTTTAAATATTTCGCCGTCACAAATCATCTTCAATAGACGCACACGCACCAAACTTCCCCTTCATTCTAAATTATATAAACCAGTAATTCCAAATAATGTTCATAATGAAATACTAAATAACCAAAATATGTACAAATATTATCATGATCGTCAGGCCAAAAGTCGAAAACAATTTGTACGGGGAGAAAATGCTATACAGCAAAACGGGAAGATTTGGCAACCAGTAAAAATTGTGAGAGAGGATGAAAGTCCAAGATCGTATATAGTTCAAAACCAATATGGACATTTGTTAAGACGTAACTCAAGTCAGTTGAAACATACACGAAACCCGATTCCATTATGTAATCTAGAGAAACCTGATTATAACGATATTCATTTAACTGATAATAAAAATTTAAATGTATGTGATAAAGAAAGTGGTCACAGTGCAGTCGACACATCGACCACTAGATCTGGAAGACCTATCAGGCTTCCCAAACATTTGGTAAACGATCATATCGTTTGTTAAAAGGGGAGATGTCATAGATGGCAGCACGGTGACCATCTATCTATTCAAGTTAGTTGCATGTGAGTCGTATGACAGAAAGGACATGCGTTAGTTTAGTAAAATGTTAACATGTTGTTGTATACTGAAGAAATAAAGATACTCCAGTAAGTGTGTGTATTACTATATCAAATAAAGATATTACAAAACCGGCTAGTTAGAAACACAAAGAAACAACATTTCCAAAACTTAATAAAAAAATACCATACGAATCCCAGTAAAATGTGGAGAATCATAAATAATCAAATGAACGAAAAACATAAGCTAAATAACGATATCATAGAGATAATGCAAGAGGATGACACAGTAACAACTGATCTGAACAAAATATCAAATGAACTCAATAAATATTTTGCTAACGTAGGGAAAAGATTAGCTCAGCGACAGATAGAATTTAACAACAAATTACCACAAATAACAACGACAAGAAAAAATATAATACCGATCAAATTCAATTACACAACAGAAGAAGAAATAACAAAAATAATAAAAGACCTAAAAAATCACAAAGCACCTGGTTTCGACAAAATCACAAACACAATAATAAAACAGAACAGAAGCAAACTAGCACCCATAATAAACACACAAATCAACAAAATCCTACAACATGGAACATACCCAGAGTACCTAAAAACAACATTAATAATACCGGTATATAAGAAACACGAAAAGAGCAACCCAGAAAATTATAGGCCAATCTCTATGTTATCGGCAATAAATAAATTGCTAGAAAAAGTCATACATCAAAGAATAACAACTTATATACAAAAAAAAAACATAATCAATTACAGTCAGTATGCCTTTCAGCCACAAAGCAGTACAATGTCCGCAGCGTACGATTTAATCAACGATATTAAAAAAGAACTAGATTACAAAAAAACGGTCACAGTTTTGTTTATTGACATGAAAAAAGCTTTTGACACCGTTTCCAAAGACAACTTAATAGAGAAACTCCAGCACCACGGATTCGAGGGAAAAGAATTACAATTAATGAAAACATATTATCTTCAACAGAAAACAAATCACAAAAGCTAACAACGTATAAAGCGAACCTTTGTACGCTGAATATGGGATCCCCCAAGGTGGAAACTTACCTCCCATACTATATACTCTCTATACTCTCTTCCACGGACAAATCTACGCATACGCGGACGATACATGCATACTATACTGCGGATATAACGCAAACAAAATGGAAAACAATGTAAAGGACGACATAAAACGACTAGAAGACTGGTGCTTTAATAATTTGCTCACTATAAATGAAACAAAAACTAATTATATGATATTCAGTAACAAAAAAACAAAACAAGAAATAAATATTTACTTAAAAAACAAAAAATTAGAAGAAGTAACGGAAACAATCTATCTTGGATTACATATAAAAAATACAATGAAATGGGATAAACACGTTCAGAAATTAACAGAAGAAAACACAAAAACAATAGCAGCACTATACAAAATAAAAAATATGATACCACCGTCATATAAAAAGTCTATATACCAAGCCACCTTTACCGCAAAAAATAACTATTTAATTAACATCTGGGGAAACACCACAAACCAAAACTTATCCAAAATACAACGTCAACAAAATAAAGTATTAAAAATATTATATAATATCCACCCCCGTACCTCCACAACAGAAGTATTTGGAAAAACCCACGAACTAACCATAAATCAACTGATAGACCTAAACAACATACTTCTCTTACACAAAATAGCAAACAAAAAAATAAAGCTAAAAACCAAGTTATATACAAATAGACAAGTTAATGATTACACAACGCGAAGAGTTTCACACTTGAGAAGCGAGAGATATTTTCAGAATAGATACAAAGTTTAACAACAAAAGCAATAGAAATATATAACACAATACCAAAAAACATAAAACAGATGCATTATCACTTATTTAAAAATAAAATCAAACATATATTAAGGAACAACGATAATGTGAACTAACGAAAACAATGGACTCGACAATTTAGACGCACCCCAAGAAGGCCCTCAAAACCGATAGCGCGAGACAGCAGTTCCCGCGGCGAGGATGAGGGATGGATGAGCAACACGACATTATTAAATATATGTATATATATATATATAAAACGCAATTTGTTAGAAATTTGTTTTGTTGTTCTTTATTTATGCAATAAATTAAAAAAAAAAAAAATGTAATTCAACAGATAAATTACGTATGGAATCAATGTTATAAAATTTTAAATTCATTACTGGTTACTACTGCATCATTTATGAAAATTGCCGTTCCTCCATGAATTCTTTGTGATCTACTAAAATAACTTATTAACCTAAAATTGCTAACACTTACAGTTTCTATACAGTCTGCAACACACCAATGCTCACTTACACATAAAACATGGCACAATTCACCATCTAAAAATACCTCCAATTCTCCTTTCTTACTATTCAAGCTCTGGACGTTCTGATGCAAAATGGAAACACTATCTAACTGGCTATGCTTCGATGACATGACCTCAAAAAATTTTCTTCATTACGTTCAACCATCCAATTCATTACCTCCATAATCTGCTCACTAATAAATTTTTTAGAGTTGTATCTTAGGTGTACACCATCGACAGCATAATCATCCACTGTAATCAAGTTATTAATGCAGAACAAGTAAACATGTTCATATTGACTTGCTATGGTAAAGATACTGTAATTTATATGTTCAATAATACGATTTAATCCTTTATTTCCGCATCTAAAGGGTATCGTGCTGATTATTACATTCGTATACTTCGTATATTCCATAATTTCTTTGAAGCAACTTACTATACCTTACTTATATTTTCAGAATTGTAACATTCATCTATATTGTTACATCCACCCATTATCACTATACAGTCCTCTTTTTCCAATTCCTTGGTTTCAGCTTGTGTAGTATCCATAATACCCTCAATCATAGCGTTTGGTTTCGTGATTCCCGTCACCGAAACATTTTCATCCAAATTTTGATATAAAATTTTACTATAATAACGGCAGTGACTATCCCCAAGAAGAACCATTCTCTGCTTGATTTTATTATTGTGGAGAGTTGTAGTTTTTAGTGAATCAGGTACTTTGCATTCTATAGTTTTTCTTCATTAATGCAAATAGTATTTGATGAATGTTTTTTAGGCGTACATGTTTGCCCCTGCATCGCATCACTTCTTTTACCATTACATTGTTTCAATTCTTTCACCTCGTCTTGCAAACGTCTAATTTTAGACCTCAGATTTCCAATTGTTTCATTTAATGTGCTATTTTTATTATCCGCTTCGGCTAATTTATTTCTCAAATCATCTATAATAGTGGACAATTCGCACATATCAGTTCGAGTATTAACGTTACAATTACTAGCATTATCTTCATATTTCAAACTTATGTAACTATGATTTAAAGATGTGTCCGCTGATTTTCACGCAACAGTAGTGTTTTGTGTTTTTGTTTCCAACTGACTTTTTTGTTGTTTGCATGACCTTGTCTTCATCTTTATAATGTATATAGATTTAAATATTTACACAGAGATACCAGAGAAAAACCCACGGTTTTTGCGATTACTTTTTCAATAAACAGTATTCTTTATATTTTATAAAGTTATTGTAATTCTTAAAGTTTCGGCTTAAAATGTTATTAATTTCATACAGCGATCTTACAAATAATTTCTGCACAGTGTATTCTTCACTAAGATCAGTTATAAGAATTTATGGTCACTTTTTTCACTAGAAAAATAACTTTATGTGAGAGACAATTCAAAACACGTTACAACAGCACACATAGCGTCTCCACTATATATAAAACAACAAAATAAACACAGAAACTAGGAAAGCTACATTTGCAAGCAACAACATCAAAACTACATATGTAGGTAATCATTCCCGCAATGCTGACACATTCAGCGGTTCAACGTTAATATTATTTCTAATTGACAAAATTTATATTTTATTTACAATTTGACAAAAAAATTACGATGTAAAAATTAACAAATAAAACAATTGAAAGAATAATTGCAAATTATACATTCCACGCTAAATAAAAAGGAAAACAACAATATATACAAACAACAAAGAAAACGATTCGATTAACATTGTTTCTGACTTACCTTGAATTTGATAAAACCTTCCTTAAAATGGAATGAATACAGAAAGTTTGCACATTGTAATCATAGCACTGTCAAAGCACTACCTAACACGTTAATGGTACGCTGGGGAATGGTAACGTATCAGTTAAAATTTAATGACATCTCTACGGAATTATGACTAAAATGTAGCGCTTCCTGTGGACGGTGATATCAATTTAGATTTATCTTATGTGTTTATATAAGTAATCTTAGATGTAATATATGTATTCATGTATATATTATTCATATACACATAATTTTCGTTTATTTTGTGTACGTTTGTACATATGAAGAGTTAAAAGACTGAAGACAATTAATTCCTACGTTCTACATTCGTTATAATTCTATAATGGCCCAGGATATTTCATTGATTAGAGATTCAAAGTGCTTCTTGATTATACAAAATTGATTTTATTAAAAAAACAGCCTTATATATAAGATATGACTCATATACTACATACTGTAATCTTTTATAAATAGCTTTTTATATAAATAAAGCATTTATTATGTATTCGACTGTACTTGTTAAATATTAAAGTAAATATATGTATAAACTTACTAATATAATCTAGATGTGTAATTTTCGTTTTGTATGCAGGATCCGCTAAAGGTGTGGGGAAGATGAATTGCAAACTTGATATCACTAATAGATATTTGTATTAAAAACAACGTAGAGGGCGTTTAATTTTCAAGAATGCATTTTTTTGTAATGTGACTAAATAGATTAAAAAAATACATTCTAGTTATTTTGGGATACCCTTCATACAAGTAGGTGCCACAAAGTTGTTCTCTGTAATAGGAAAATCATTTATTAAAAAAATGTTAACAATATATTTCAAAATTTTTTATTTGAATCATTATAATTACATAATACATCTCCCTATTGTCCACCGATATACTTACGTGTCTCGTAAGAACGAAACAGTACAATAATATCTACATTTTCCGAAGAAATGGTAACGTTGAAAGGAGATCCTCCATTGAAATCAGCACCTTTTTCCACTAACAATTTGATGACATCCAAATTTCCAAGGCACACAACAAGCTGAAGTAGAATAGAGAATTATATCCGTATGTTAAAATACTATTTATTAGAAGCTTAACAATTATATTACTACACATCTATTTTTTATTTATCTACTCTTTTGTTCCATGAGGACATAATAACTTGACAATATCTGTACTTTTTGACGTAATAGCAATATTAAGCGGAGTTTGTCCATCTCCGTTCATACAATTTATGTTACTACCTCTTTCAACTAACAATTTGATGACATCTAATTTTCCAAGTCTTACAGCAACATGAAGTAGTGTGTTACTATTCTCAAGCCTAACATTACTGTCTAATCCTTTACTTAGCAACATTTCGATTATATCAGTATTCCCTACAATAACGGCTTCACGAAGTAGACTTGCAGAATCCTCTTTCTCAAGACACCAATCCTCAATTTGCTCTATTAGTAATTTGACCATGCCAACATTATCATGTCCCACCGAAAAGAGAAAAGGCGTACCTTCTTTCTTATTTTTGGCGTTCATTTTTGCTTTATATTTTAATAGGAGTTGGGCTATTTCAACGTTGCCATTATCAGCAGCGAGATGTAGTGGTGTATTACCTCTTACATTTCCGATATTCGGATCTGCACCTTTTTTCAATAACATTTCCGTTATATCTTTATCCTCAGTCTCTACAGCACAATAAAGTGGTGTGTTACCCCATATATTTTTAGTATCTTTGCTCGCTCCTCTTTCAATTAATAAATCAACGATGTTCAACTTTCCACAGAGAACTGCTGTATGAAGAAGTGTATCACCGTTTTTACCCACAACATTTATGTTTGTTATTCTGTCTAGTAGTAAGCTCAAAATTTCATCATTCCCTCCGAATATAGCCGAAAAACAAGCTGCATCAACGCAATCATTTTCAATAGTAATATGTTCTTGTTCTAGTAACATCCTTGATACTTCTGCATTTCCTTTTTCAGCAGCAAACTGAAGAGGTGCGCGATTAGAAATATTTCTGGTGTTGATATCCGCACCACTCTCTAGCAGTTCTTGAATAATATCCAGGTTCCCAGCATTTACCGCTGCGTGCAGAGATATTTCTCCATATTTATCTTCGAGATTAGGATCTGCCCCTTCATCCAATAACAATTTCACAATGTGGTCGTCACCATTTTCAATAGCGAGCTGAAGAGGCGAAGTAGTATCCCGATTTTGCATGTTGATATATTCAGCTTTAGTTTGTTGAAAATTCTTAGATCTAGCATGCTCTAACAGCATTTTAACGACATCTATATTCCTTGATCTTATCCCAGTATACAATATGGTTCCACAACCCCCATCTGATTCATTGATATCTGCTCCATTTACAAGCAATACCTTAATTATATTCATCTTTTCTGTTCTACTCGAAAGATTCGAGACATTTTCTTCTGCTTCAGACAAACATTGTATGATACTGTAATACAAAGGAGTGCAACTGTATTGATCAGTTACATTTACGTCGTATTCCAATTCAATGAGAAATTGCACCATTGTTAAACTATGATACACGCAAGCAACGTGTAAAGGAGCCAAAAATCCATCTATTCTTCCATTCCTCCAACTTAACTCGTTGCTTATCTGCTGCGTTGTACACTCCTGGAAAAAATTTTGGATCCTCTTATTGTGGTAATTTTGCAAAAATAGCAAGTTGCGTATTATACTAATTGATAAACACCTCCATCTCACTGCTTTAAATAATTTTTCGAACGTTTCCTCGTCCAGTGGAAATACACCAGAGTTATTAGTTTCTTGGATGATTTGCTTCTCTATTTTCAAATACACCTCAAGAGTTACGAAGAGATTATTAAGGACTATGTTTTCAAAAACTTCCTGATTGACATATTCAACCCAGGTCATGCCAGACATATCTGGTTTGGATATATAATCCGGATTACGATTCTTTATAGATTGCAAGATTTTATCTAAAATTTTATAAATTGGATCATGCCGGTGAGTATGGTATCTGCAATGAATCGCTGCTATATGGAGGACAGTTCTATTAAATCTATCAATATTTTCTAAGCATTCCGGGTTCTCTCCCAACATTTTTTCCACTATTGACACTTTTGTCTCTACGATAGCGTTCTGCAAACTCGACTTGTCAAACTCGATCTCTAAAATGCGAGCGTGCTTATCGATTAATAACTGTCTATAAAATCTTATAGCATATTTCTTAAAGAGGGGTTTTTGTAAATTCCTCACAATCCATTGTGAGACGAAATACTCAACAAACGTGAAATGAATAAATACTGGAGTATCATCATCGAATCCAGTAATAATTCCAGTTCTGATATATTTAGATAACGAACGCTTTAACGATATTATAATCAATGCTTCCTTCGTTTTCTCTTTTCCAAACAATTTAAGGAGGGCTAATTCTTCGAAAGATTGCTTCATTTCGTCTACGTCTTCCGAGTCATAATCTATACCTTTAGCGGCCAAACTACGTTTAATTTTCGAACTTATTACTTCATCGTATAATTTGAGCCTACTAAAATTTTCAAATAGTTCGTGGTCTTTCGCGACGATTTTGAGGAAGTTTAAATACAATGGATTTTCTGTGAATTCAGGCGGAATATTTCGTAAATCTTCTACACGCAAGCCCCAGTTTTCAATATATCCAGCTTGCGCAGTATCATCCAAAGGTTCTAGTTTTAGTGTTTGAATTGCACAAACATCTGTAGACTTACTCAGTACTGGTCTCGAACATATTACTATCGGAATTCCTCTAACCGCAATGTTTTGTATAAATTCTAAGGCACTGTTCTCGAAATCTGGAGTAGATGTTATTTCATCGTAAGAATCTAACACCACTATCAATCTATTTTGATTGCACAATTCTTGCAAAAAATTGTTGTGATCTTTTGATGCACGTTTTTGAAATATTTTCGATATTAGGTCTTCGAAACTGACAGGTCTATCTCTGAGATGTTTGTATTGTGTTATATCATAGAACAGAATATATTTTTCAATATTGCTGTATAGGGACTTAACCAAACTAGATTTTCCCATACCTGGTTCGCCTGTCAATACAACTATTCCCTTAGTATTTTTAATATCTTCAAAGAATTGCTCCTCTGAAATAGTGTCTCCGTCGTATTCGATGTACTGCCTTAGATTTCCGGAACACTTATATCTCAATAACTGCGATTTACTATCTCTAATGGCGATGTCAAATATCGGATATTTAAGAGATAGTTTATCCCAATAGTGTTGACGTTCCTCTTCTCTCACCTTAACGAAAAATGTCTTCTCCTGTTTTAGTTCCAATTTATCGTCATCGATATCTATTTTATTGAATGGAATTGTGTCAGTATCACCGGATACTAAACAAATCCGTTTCCCTTTCGAATCAAAATATGACATGTCAATTGTTGATTTTCGTAAACATCTAGGTATATAATTGCGTTCATTAAAATAATCTACATCTCCAATTATTGGGAAAACTTCACCCTCTTTCTTAGAATACAACGGCTGCTCGTACTGATCGACAAAATAACTTCTCAACCTCGAAGTGTCCCCTTGATATAATTTCAATCGATTCGCAATCCGCTCTAAATGACATATTATGTAACCGCGATATTCAAATTTGTTTTCAAAAATTTGAATTTGTTCGTCGATTTGATCCGGATGACAGTTTATCTCGACATTATCGCCCATCTCGTGCGACTCCTTCACTATTGGATCGTTAATGTAATTTTGATCTCTGATGAAGAACGCAAGATTATTATGACCTTCCAAGCAACTCTGTTTCAAATATAAACTCCTCGGTTTTATCAGCTTGATTATATCCGTCGCGCTAAATGTTTTGATCAATCCTTCATTCCCATCCGTTAAATATTTTAGTGTTGTTGGTTGTCGTCCTTGTAGTGACACTCGCACTTTTTCTAGTAGCTTGTCCCGTTTATCGACATCTGTTACATCACCCATATGCCGAAATATCTTTAGCTGGCGATTCTCTGGAATGCTAAGAGATCTCCTGCTTGGATTTTCAATTATGATATATTTCTTCCCTGGTTGGATATATTTTTCGAAATTATTTTCCTCTTCAGATTTTAAAATGATTGGCAGAACTCCAATTTTCCAAAATTCGATTAAAAGAGATTCTAATTTGTCTGGTAATGAAACGTAATATCTAGTCTTGTGAGTTTCGAAATGTGTTTCGAATTTCTCATCAAACTTTTTCCTCAAATATTCATCTTTAAATGTATTTCCATTAATGTTCATCCCAAGTAAGGAGTTTAATTTTTGTATTAAATAACCTAACAAATTTCTCTCAATATCAACGTCGTTGTCGCTATTATTAATAATAGTTACATCCTGTGTTAAAGTAATGTCGTTCCATGCACTGATCAGATCATGTTCATTGAAATCCCCAAACGCTTGTGTTGATATAATAAATTTGGAGAAGCGAATTTTTTGCAATTCTGTTTCGAATACTTGCTTGGTCATACCTCGTTTCCGCAACGACCAATCACTAAAATAACTATGTATATAACTAATAATATCGTCTGCATCGTCGATATCACAAATTTTCTTCAATATAACTTTCATTTCATCCGTATTCGGTTGTTCTAAACATAAATGGCACTCCATGAAAGGACACTCATATCTCGAATCGATCAGGTCTTGACGAAAAACAGCTCTCCTCACACCAGTAGATGGAAGCAATATTTCGGTGATGCTATCCGTTTGGTCTACGAATTTCAACCAGAACTGAGATAATTTAATGGGTTTATAAATTTTTGCATTTGAAAAAATTCCAAACCGAACTTGTTTATTCTTCAAACTTTTACTAAAACGACGAATACTCTTTGAAATTTTCGCTTTAAAAGCGTCAGAAATCTTTAGCTTATTCTTCGTTTTGCAAATTACGTTAATCATAGATGTGTAAGTTTGACTCGAATATGTCAATCGTACATTAGCGACAATATCTCCGAATATACCACTGGACGCCACGCTCGAGTAAATCCTGTAGTCCTTCACGTTTTCATTTGTAGAAAGTTTTGCCGCAAGGAACGCGGTTACTGCATATTGGTATGTTTTGCCAAGTTCTGATGATGGGCTGTGTCGTTTCGTTGTGGATTTTGGAGAAATGATCAAGTCAGCATCTGAAAATTAAATACAATTTAATTATTATCAACTACAGGAAATTGTTACGAAATATAGAGAGCAATGATTTTGGAGAAATGATCAAGTCAGCATCTGAAAATTAAATACAATTTAATTATTATCAACTACAGGAAATTGTTACGAAATATAGAGAGCAATTGGGTGATGACTTTCCAGAACATGCTGACATGCTGTTGAATAAATTCATATTTCCCCAAAATAACGGAAAATAAGCACAAAAATATGGAACATGGAAGAAAGTTGGTGCAAATTGATACTACGGAACTGGGCACTGTAATCAGTCTTACCTTCAGATGCCATTTTGGGATCCTTTTAAAGTTATTCTTGTGGTTCATTCATTCATTGATTCTTATCTATCTAGTAAAGTAGATATTGCTTGGAGGTTAGTCGTTTGTAGTTGCTGGAAGTAGTTCCTTTTGTACTACTGTAACGAATTCTTCAATCTAGAATAAGAAAAAATGAGATACTTAACATGCAACAAGTCGCTATTTCGTTGAATGTTGAAAAAGATAATTGGTCATTCGGGATAAGATGCCAAATTGAATGTACCTAATTCTAAAGGTATCGTAAAGGTAGCATGTAGCAGATAGCATCACAATTGTAAGAACTTTTTCATGATCACTTGCAATGCCTCTCAAATTAAATATAGTATTATTTTTGAATGGATTAAATATTGAATTGCAAGAAGGCATGTGTTTGAATCTTGCACTCCTATCGTAAACAGTTTCAGCGAAAAATTCGATTTCAAACTGGAGTGAGATGCTAAATGTTACGGTGATAAGTCGCTTTAATAAATATATTAGAACAAGCAGCAGAAGACAGTGGATTGAAGACGAATTAAAGAATATCATATTTCACTAAAGATTAATCGAGTGGGTACATCCCAAAATTAGAGTCACTCAGCTTTGCATATTTTTCATGACAAACACAGAACAACCACATGCTTCCAAGAACAATAATTAAAATGTCATCTGAGTCTGCTTATAATAATAATAATAATATATTGTCATGGTTCAAATTAAAGAACATAGACATGGTCAAAATAATACATTATGTGAACAGTTCTATATTTGCTTCGTGGATACAAGACGTCACGATAAAGAACTGGTTCAGTTCTGCTTATAATTGGTGAACACTATTGCAACATCACCTCCACAACGCTACTAGAAAGCAGATCAAGAAATGTGAGAAGATATATCAATAAAAGACCGTTGCACTACTAGAATTGGACCTGGAGACGACTGTCGTGAACTTCACCAACCAACCATTATCTGAAGAACAGACCATAGTATTACCAAAAGGACTAAATTTCATTATTGCACCTAACAGGATACCAAAGGAATGAAATTATCACCCAAGTGGAATGTGCAATAAGGACTTTACCAGCAGAAGAAGCAGAACAAATAAGACACAAGGCGTGCAAAATACTCTGCAAAGCCAAACCACCAACAAGAAACATCTCCAAGACAGAAGAGAACACACTAAAATAACTCCGTAACAATAAATATACCATTATTCTACCTGCCGATGCAGAGGATGAGGGAAATTCAACAGTAATAATGACCAGGTGTAGAACTGCGCCAAATCGAGAACGGGTCGTCGCCTCGACATTTTTACCACACCCCACTGTTCTCCTTTCCCTAAAGCACTTATTCACTTTAAGGGAAGGGGAGAAGCGGAGTGTGGGGAAAGTATCGAGGCGGCTTGCTGTCGATTCGGCACAGTTCTACCCCAGGACAGACTACAATGAGAAGATCAACACGTTATTGGATCCGAAGTCTACTGCCGTCAGAAACGCAGCCCCCAAGACTATACGGACCACCGAAGATACACAAAACTGGAAACCCTCTGCGACCGACTGTGAGCACCTATGGATCCCCGACTTACGAACTAGCCAGTTATGTTGCCAAACAACTACAATAGTACGTGGGATTGATAGGCAGTTTTGTAAAGAACTCTTTGTGAACATTTTGTGAAGATTTTACATGAACATGAAGTAACAAGTGAAGATATTCTAGTGAGTTTCGACGTGGAATCTCTTTTTACCAACGTGCTCCGTTCGAAGAAACCCTAGAACTTATCAGACAATAGTTTATACGACGAGGATTACAAGAGGATATAATTTACCTTGCAAGACTATGTTTAAACACCACCTATTTTCTATGGAATGGAAATTTTTACGAGCAGAAAGACGCCGTAGCACTCTCACCAGCCATCGCTAATATTTTCATGAAAACTTTTGAAGAAGAAACCAATCAGCTCTAGCGACAAGAAACCGAAATGCTGGTATCGCTATGTCGACGACACATTCGTGATATGGACAATCTACACGCATTCAAGGAACATATCAACGGACAACATGCCAACATCAACATTACGATGGAGATAGAAGAGAATGGTGCTTATCTTTTCTGGATGTATTGGTAAAACGCAACGACAGTGGAAAATTTGGACATGGAGTATCTACAGGCAGCCTCACATCACCATCCACAACATAAAAGATCTCTGTTACACAGAGCGGAAATAATTAGTGATGCAATCAACAAAACCGAGGAAATTCAACACGTGAAAGATGCACTGCAGAAGAACGGCTACAAACCACAATAGATTCGGAGATTAGCCGGAGCTAAAAAGAAACAGAAGGATGACCCAGAATTAAAACCAGCAGTATACGCGTACATGCCATATATTGCTGGAGTCACCGACAGGCTGAAGAAAATCCTGGAGAAGAAGAACGTCAACGTCAAGTTCAGCACAGTCAAGAAAATAAAAGAACTGCTTCCATTCAACAAAAACTCGACACCGAGACTACAAGCTAAAGGCATCTACGAACTTCAATGCCAGTTCTAGAAATCGTAGTATACAGTGCATAGTCAAAGAGCATCGCTGAAATGTCGAACAGGGAAGTATTGGACAATCTGCAGTAGCTGAACACTACCCTACCGGAAACAGTCACATCATTGACTACACTACTAATGACGTGAAGATACTAGCCTGGAAATTAACTAAAATATTAAAAGTAATATCCTTACCGTTATTGAACAAACACATATTATTTATCACTTGTAATGGTTAGACTTTAGAATGATAAATCTCTGAACTCGTAATCAGCGTAGATTACAGACGCTCTATTTTTAATTTGAAATTATTGAATCAACGTTTTAAATCGAATGAATTTCGTCAACTGATCAGAAGCTATTATTGATGATCGCGATAAGAATTATCAGTGGAATTTTGTAGGAATCTTGAAATCTTCTAATCTAATTAAGGTTATGTTGTCACATGTATTATTTGATATGATAAATAATATAATTATTTCATTATATATTTTTTATTTTGTTCGATAATTGGCATGAATGTCGTTTTCAAAAACAATCTTTAGACAGTTATCTGTAGACAGTAACGGATACTAGGAAAGTTTTGCAGTACCGGTTTATTTATTTAATATTATTATTCATTCATTATCATTCTCGGGAACGAATCCTTATACCAGCCCTGCCAGCTTTCACTCATTGTCCCAAGCCCTCAGAAATTCCTAATCACTGGCAAACCGGTTCCATTTCAGCTTCATTTTCACATTTGGGAACAGCGTAAAGTCGCAGGAAACAAGGTCTGGACTGTAAGGAGGATGGTGAAGAAGTTTCAATCTTGTTGTTCTTAAATATTCATTGGCCGCAGGTTCTTCATTCATTTAACGATTTCAGGCAGCCACATAAGATTTATTGCGTAGTTTATAGACTTTTTGCCTTAGTGTGAAAACAAACGCGCTATTGTTTAATTCAGGCAATACTACGTTCTGTATCTCAATACAATTGAGAGAATGAAGTTGTAGATAAACAAACGACCTTCTGAAACATTCGTTTATCATTCGTTTAAATCTTGATCTTTCAATTCCTGAAATATTTCCACGTGTAGGTCAATAATAGGAATTGGAAAGCAGCAACATCGAAGAGAGGGCATTGAGAGAGGAACTTAAAGCGATAAATCGAAAATGGGAGCAAAAATATATTGTATTGGAAACTAAATTTAAGAACTTGGAAAAAAAGTTCGAAAATATGGAAGAGGAAAAGCGAAAAAACAATATAATTCTAACAGGAATAGAGATAGAAGAAAAAAATGGAGAATTACAAGAACAGGTGGAGAATTGGATGAAGGTGGAACTGGGAGTAGATGAAAAAATCAAAGAGGTGACAATAATTGTGCAAAATAAAATTCTAGTCACAATGGAAAATTTTGACGGAAAATTAAAGATACTTAGGAGTGAGAGTAAATTGAGAGGGAAAAGAGTATAGGTTGATAGTGATTTAACAATAAAAGAGAGAGATATTCAAAAGAAGCTAAGGCGAATAGCCGGAAAATTCAGAGAAGAAGGAAAGATAGTCAAAACAGGACATATGAAGTTAATAGCTGATGGAAAGGCGATTTTGTGGAACGAGGAGGCAGAAACAATAGAAGAGAGGTCTTCAAAAAACTAAAGGGTAGAAGAACTGGGCGGATGAAAGGGACGATGACACAGCAAAGAAACGGACAAGAACTGGTAAATGTGGAAAACACAAGTGCGAAGAAATCAGTCAAAAATGCAAAACCCAGAGTCAGCACATGGAACATACGGACCATGTTAGCGGTAGGGAAAATGCAGGAAATAGCTAAAGAATTGGAAAAATACAAAATAAATATAGCCGCACTACAAGAGGTTCGATGGGAAGGACAAGGAAGATGGGATAAGGAGAAATTTACAATATTTTATTGAGGAGATAAAAAATGAGGCTCTAAAGGAGTAGCTTTCATGATACTAGGAAAACGACGAAGACGAAATGTGATGGAGTTGACGCCAATTAATGAAAGACTAGCGTACATGAGGTTGGACACAAAACCACTTACCAAAAAATCAATCAGCACAACAAAACATACAAACATAAAAAGAGTGGTATAAAAGATAGTGAAGGCAAGGTAGTTGAAGATGAAGGAAGATATAAAAAAGTATGGATAAACTATTTTAAAAACCTACTTAATGACAGGCAAGACAATGAAAAACCAGTTCAAGAAGATCATGACCAAATTGTTATACATGTATGGAGGTCAGGAGAAGCATCCGTAATCAAATTATTAGTGGAATGGAAACCAGGTGGGAAAAGAGAAGAGGTAGGCCGAGATCAAAATGGCTAGAAGAGGTAGTAGAAGATGTAAGAAGAGCAGGCGTTAACAACTGGCAGGAAAAGACGAAGGATAGGAAACGGTGGAAAGAAATCAGCCAGAGAGTATGAGAACCTAGGAAGGGGACCAACCCCCCTAAGATGAATAATGGGCCCTATCAAAGAAGCGGACAACGAATTTAGAATAAGAACGAACGAAGAATTGCAAGGAGAACCAAAAAGAAAAGATATAGTGCAAAAAATAAAACAACAAAGAATAAAATGGCTTGGGCATGTATGGAGGTCAGGAGAAGAATCCGTAATCAAATTATTAGTAGAATGGAAACCAGGTGGGAAAAAGAGAAGAGGTAGGCCGAGATCAAAATGGTTAGAAGAGGTAGTAGAAGATGTAAGAAGAGGAGGCGTTAATAACTGGCAGGAAAAGACGAAGGATAGGAAACGGTGGAAAGAAATCAGCCAGAAAGTATGAGAACCTAGGATGGGGACCAACCCCCCTAAGATCAATAATGGGCCCTATCAAAGAAGCGGACAACGAATTTAGAATAAGAACGAACAAAGAATTGCAAGGAGAACCAAAAAGAAAGATATAGTGCAAAAAATAAAACAACAAAGAATAAAATGGCTTGGGCATGTATGGAGGTCAGGAGAAGAATCCGTAATCAAATTATTAGTAGAATGGAAACCAGGTGGGAAACAGAGAAGAGGTAGGCCGAGATCAAAATGGTTAGAAGAGGTAGTAGAAGATGTAAGAAGAGCAGGCGTTAACAACTGGCAGGAAAAGACGAAGGATAGGAAACGGTGGAAAGAAATCAGCCAGAAAGTATGAGAACCTAGGATGGGGACCAACCCCCCTAAGATCAATAATGGGCCCTATCAAAGAAGCGGACAACGAATTTAGAATAAGAACGAACGAAGAATTGCAAGGAGAACCAAAAAGAAAAGATATAGTGCAGAAAATAAAACAACAAAGAATAAAATGGCTTGGGCATGTATGGAGGTCAGGAGAAGAATCCGTAATCAAATTATTAGTGAAATGGAAACCAGGTGGGAAAAAGAGAAGAGGTAGGCCGAGATCAAAATGGCTAGAAGGGGTAGTAGAAGATGTAAGAAGAGCAGGCGTTAACAACTGGCAGGAAAAGACGAAGGATAGGAAACGGTGGAAAGAAATCAGCCAGAAAGTATGAGAACCTAGAATGGGGATCAACCCCCCTAAGATCAATAATGGGCCCTATCAAAGAAGCGGACAACGAATTTAGAATAAGAACGAACAAAGAATTGCAAGGAGAACTAAAAAGAACAGATATATCTAGTGCAAAAAATAAAACAACAAAGAATAAAATGGCTTGGGCATGTATGGAGGTCAGGAGAAGAATCCGTAATCAAATTATTAGTGGAATGGAAACCAGGTGGGAAAGAGAGAAGAGGTAGGCCGAGATCAAAATGGCTAGAAGAGGTAGTAGAAGATGTAAGAAGAGCAGGCGTTAACAACTGGCAGGAAAAGACGAAGGATAGGAAATGGTGGAAAGAAATCAGCCAGAATGTATGAGAACCTAGGATGGGGACCAACCTCCCTAAGATCAATAATGGGCCCTATCAAAGAAGCGGACAACGAATTTAGAATAAGAACGAACGAAGAATTGCAAAGAGAACCAAAAAGAAAAGATATAGTACAAAAATAAAACAACAAAAAATAAAATGGCTTGAGCATGTATGGAGGTCAGGAGAAGAATCCGTAATCAAATTATTAGTGAAATGGAAACCAGGTGGGAAAACGAGAAGAGGTAGGCCGAGATCAAAATGGCTAGAAGAGGTAGTAGAAGATGTAAGAAGAGCAGGCGTTAATAACTGGCAGGAAAAGACGAAGGATAGGAAACGGTGGAAAGAAATCAGCCAGAAAGTATGAGAACCTAGGATGGGAACCAACAACCAGAAGAGCCAAAAAAGAGGAGCAAAATCAAGACAACGCTGACCGTTTTCTTAGATTCAAAGGGAATTGTTTTGAGAGCTTCTGGAGATCTGAGATCTACAACGATTATGGGTCAGAACACAACGAGATTGATATAATAGGGAAATACGAGGGAGCGTTTTTATATTCGCGGAATAAGCGGGTTGTAGGGGGGTGATTAGGCGCATTAGGGGCGTGACCTGTGCAGCGACTCATAATTAGTATAAATACGAAGTTTCATTGTTATTAGAGAGTTAGTCTTTGAGCTATCGTCAACCAAGTAACATAATCAGGAGTGAAAAGTGAAATATGGAAAAAATCGAATATCGTGACATTATAAAGTTCCTTACCAGGCAAGGAAAATCAGTCGCGACCATAATGAATGAGATGTCGTTGGTTTACGGCGACTCTTGTTCCAGAAAAACCATGGTGTACAAGTGGCATAGTTTATTTAAACAAGGAAGGCAATCCCTTGAAGACGACCCGAGGCCGGGTGGAGCATTGAGGTGACCACGCCAGCACTTATCCAAAAAGTTGAAAAAATTGTACTCGAAGAAGAAACAACTCGCAGAAATGGTTGGAGTATCCGATACAACAATTTTTAAAATCCTACACGATCATCTCGGCATGTCTAAAGTTAACGCAAGATGGGTGCCGAGAATGCTCACGCCGCCGCAGAAACAACAGCGCGTAGAGTGTTCGCGTGCATTTTTGGACCTCTGTAATGAAGACAAGGATGGTGTATTGAGTCGAATTGTTACTGGAGACGAAACTTGGATTCATCATTATGAACCTGAGTCCAAACAAGACTCCATGCAGTGGCATAAAAAGGGCACAGCACCTCCCAAGAAATTTAAAGTGTCACAATCAGCTGGGAAACTCATAGCAACGGTATTTTGGGACTCGGAAGGAATATTGTTGATTGATTATAAAGATAAAGGTTTTTCTATAACCGGAGAATATTACGCTTCAATATTAGAGCGACTAAAAGAAGCCAGTAAAGAGAAAAAACGGGGAAAATTGACGAAAGGTGTGCTGCTTTTGCACGACAACGCGCCCGTCCACAAGAGCCGCGTTGCGTTAGCTGCCCTGCATAAGGTGGGCTTCGAAATTGTGAATCACCCACCCTACACCCCAGACCTGGCTCCGAGTGATTATTACTTGTTTCCGAAAATGAAAAAAGAGCTGCGGGGTAAAAAATTTACTGCCGATGATGAAGTCAAGGAGGCAGTTTCGGCGTATTTTGCAGATAAAGAGAAATCATTTTTTATGAGGGTATGAATAAATTAATTGAAAGATGTGAAAAATGTATCCGTCTTGCAGGTGAATATATTGAAGAAGAAAAATAATTTGGTTTTTTTATTTCCACCCCTTATCCCCCATTCCGCGAATATAAAAACGCTCCCTCGTACTTACCTGATAGGTGTGATATCGAAAAGTCATTTTTACTTAATATTCTTGTTTATATCGTATAAATTGTTTTGTTACATATAATAAATATTAAACACAACCGCATGTTAAAATACTATTTATTAGATAGAAGCTCAACAATTATATACTACATCCTTATTTTCTATTTATCTACTCATTTGTTTCTTGAGGACATAATAAATTGACAATATTTGTACTTTTTGACGTAACAGCGATATTAAGCGGAGTTTGTCCATCTCCGTTCGTACAATTTATGTCACCACCTCTTTCGACTAACAATTTGATGACATCTAATTTTCCAAGTCTTACAGCAACATGAAGCAGTGTGTTACCATTCTCAAGCCTAACATTACTGTCTAATCCTTTACTTAGCAAAATTTCGATTATATCAGTATTCCCTACAATAACGGCTTCACGAAGGAGGCTTGCAGAGTTCTCTTTCTCAAGAGTCCAATCCTCAATTTGATCCATTAGTAATTTGACCATGCCAACATTATCATGTCCCACCGAAAAGAGAAAAGGCGTACCTTCTTTCTTATTTTTGACGTTCATTTTTGCTTTATATTTTAATAGGAGTTGGGCTATTTCAACGTTGCCATTATCAGCAGCGAGATGTAAAGGTGTATTACCTCTTACATTTCCGATATTCGGATCTGCACCTTTTTGCAATAACAGTTCTGTTATATCTTTATTCTCAGTCTCTACAGCACAATAAAGTGGTGTGTTACCCCATTTATTTTTAGTATCTTTACTCGCTCCTCTTTTAATTAATAAATCAATGATGTTAAATTTTCCTGAGAGAACAGCCGTATGAAGAAGTGTGTCACCGTTTTCGTCCATAACGTTTATATTTATTATTCTGTCCAGCAATAAACTCATAATATCTTCATTCCCTCCTAATATAGCCGAAAAACAAGCTGCATCAACGCAATCATTTTCAATAGTAATCCGTTCTTGTTCCAGTAACATTTTTAATACTTCTATATTTCCTTTTTCAGCAGCAAACTGAAGAGGTGCGCGATTAGAAATATTTTTGGTGTTAATACTTGCCCCCCTCTCTAGTAGTTCTTGAATAATATCCAGGTTCCCAGCATTTACCGCTGCGTGCAGAGATATTTCTCCATATTTATCTTCGAGATTAGGATTAGCTCCTTCATCCAATAACAATTTCACAATCTGTGGATCACCAATTTCAATAGCGAGCTGAAGTGGGAAAGTAGTATCCCGATTTTGCATATTTATATATTCAGCTTTTGTTATTTGTTGAAAATTCGTCGAGCTTGCATGTTCTAATAGCATTTTGACGACATCTATATTTCTTGATTTTACCCCAGCATACAGTATTGTTCCACAACCATTATCTGGTTGAGCAATGTTTGCTCCTTTATAAAGTAGCAACCTAGTTATCTTCAAGTTATCCTCTCTACTTGCGTTGTCTCGGAGCGAACATTGCATAGCGTTGTAATACAAAGGAGTGCAACTGTATTGATCTGTTACGTTTACATCAAAATCCACTTCTGTAAGACGTTGGACCATAGGCAAGCTATTATACAAACAAGCAACATGTAAGGGAGCCAACAAACCATCTGTTCTGCCAGTCGTCCAACTTAACTCAGAGCTAGCCGTATTCGTTTCACACTCTTGTAAAAAATTTCGAATTCTCTGATTGTGATAATTTTGTAAAAACAATAAGTCTCGTATAATATTAATTGATAAACACCTCCATTTCACTGCTTTAAATAATTTTTCGAACGTTTCCTCGTCCAGTGGAAATACACCCGAGTTATTAGTTTCTTGAACTTTTTGCTTCTCTATTTTCAAATACACTTCAAGAGTTACGAAGAGGTTATTAAGGACTATGTTTTCAAAAACTTCCTGATTGACATATTCAACCCAGGTCATGCCAGACATATCAGGTTTGGATATATAATCCGGATTACGATTCTTCATAGATTGCAAAATTTTATCTAAAATCTTATAAATTGGATCATGCCGGTGAAGATGGTATCTGCAATGAATCGCTGCTATATGGAGGACAGTTCTATTGAATCTATCAATATTATCTAAGTGTTCCGGGTGCTCTCTCAACATTTTTTCCACTGTTGATACTTTTGTCTCTACGATAGCGTTCTGCAAACTCGAGTGGTCAAACTCGATTTCTAAAATGCGGGCATGTCTGTCGATTAATAATTTTTTATAAAATTTTCTAGCGTATCCCTGAAGTAGCTGCTTTTTTAGATTTCTTATAAGCCATTGTGAAACCAGATACTCAACAAACGTAAAATGAATAAATATTGGAATTTCATTGTCGACTCCAATAATAACTCCAGTTCTAATATATTTAGTTAGCGGCCGCTCTAAGTTAATTGTTACGAGCGCATCCTGCGCCTCATCTTTTCCAAACAATCTAAGTAGGGCTAATTCTTCGAAAGATTGCTTCATTTCTTCTACGTCTTCCGAGTCATAATCTATACCTTTAGCGGTCAAACTACGTTTAATTTTCGAACTTATTACTTCATCGTATAATTTGAGCCTACTAAAATTTTCAAATAGTTCTTGGTCTTTCGCGACGATTTTGAGGAACTTTAAAAACAATGGATTTTCTGTGAATTCAGGCGGAATATTTCGTAAATCTTCTACACGCAAGCCCCAGTTTTCAATATATCCAGCTTGCGCAGTATTATCCAAAGGTTCTAGTTTTAGTGTTTGAATTGCACAAACATCTGTAGACTTACTCAGTACTGGTCTCGAACATATTACTATCGGAATTCCTCTAACCGCAATGTTTTTTATAAATTTTAAGGCACTCTCCTCGACATCTGGAGTAGATGTTATTTCATCGTAAGAATCTAACACCACGATTAATCTATTTTGATTGCACAATTCTTGCAAAAAATTTTTGTGATCTTTTGATGCATGTTTTTGAAATGTTTTAGATATTAGGTCTTCGAAACTGACAAGTCTATCTTTGAGATGTTTGTATTCTGTTAAATCATAGAACAGAATATATTTTTCAATATTGCTGCATAGGGACTTAACCAAACTAGATTTCCCCATACCTGGTTCGCCTGTCAATACAGTTATTCCCTTCGTATTTTTAATATCTTCAAAGAATTGCTCCTCAGAAATAGTGCCCCCGTCATATTCGATATACTGCCTTAGATTTCCGGAACACTTATATCTCAATAACTGCGATTTACTATCTCTAATGGCGATGTCAAATATCGGATATTTAAGAGAAAGTTTATCCCAATAGTGTTGACGTTCCTCTTCTCTCACCTTAACGAAAAATGTCTTCTCCTGTTTTAGTTCCAATTTATCGTCATCGATATCTATTTTATTGAATGGAATTGTGTCAGTATCACCGGATACTAAACAAATCCGTTTCCCTTTCGAATCAAAATATGACATGTCAATTGTTGATTTTCGTAAACATCTAGGTATATAATTGCGTTCATTAAAATAATCTACATCTCCAATTATTGGGAAAACTTCACCCTCTTTCGTAGAATACAACGGCTGCTCATACTGATCGACAAAATAACTTCTCAACCTCGAAGTGTCCCCTTGATATAATTTCAATCGATTCTCAATCCGCTCTAAATGACATATTGTGTAACCGCGATATTCAAATTTGCTTTCAAAAATTTGAATTTGTTCGTCGATTTGATCCGGATGACAGTTTATCTCGACATTATCGCCCATCTCGTGCGGCTCCTTCACTATTGGATCGTTAATGTAATTTTGATCTCTGATGAAGAACGCAAGATTATTATGACCTTTCAAGCAACTCTTTTTCAAATATAAACTCCTCGGTTTTATCAGCTTGATTATATCCGTCGCGCTAAATGTTTTGATCAATTCTTCATTCCCATCCGTTAAATATTTGAGTGTTGTTGGTTGTCGTCCTTGTAGTGACACTCGCACTTTTTCTAGTAGCTTGTCTCGTTTATCGACATCTGTTACATCACCCATATGCCGAAATATCTTTAGCTGGCGATTCTCTGGAATGCTAAGAGATCTCCTGCTTGGATTTTCAATTATGATATATTTCTTCCCTGGTTGGATATATTTTTCGAAATCATTTTCCTCTTCACATTTTAAAATGATTGGCAGGACTCCAATTTTCCAAAATTCGATTAGAAGAGACTCTAATTTGTCTGGTAATGAAACGTAATATCTCGTCTTGTGAGTTTCGAAATGTGTTTCGAATTTCTCATCAAACTTTTTCCTCAAATTATCATCTTTAAATGTATTTCCATTAATCTTTATCCCAAGTAAGGAGTTTAATTTTTGTATCAAATAACCTAGCAAATTTCTCTCAATATTAATGTCGTTGTCGCTGTTATTAATAATGGTAACATCCTGCGATAAAGTAATGTCATTCCATGCACTGATCGGGTCATGTTCATGGAATTCCCCAAACACTTGTGTTGATATAATGAATCTGGAGAAGCGGATTTTTTGCAATTCTCTTTCAAATATATATTTCGTCATGCCTTGCTTGCGTAGTGCATGTATGCTAAAATAACTATTGACGTACGCGATAATAGCATCTGGGTCGTCGATTTCACAAATTTTCTTTAATTCTTGTTTTATCTTTTCTATATCGGGTTGTTCCAAACATAAATAACAATTGTTAAAAAGGTAGGCATATTTTGTTTCCATTTCAGGTGTACACACAAATCGACGTTTTTTACCCCAACATGGAAGTAGTGTTTCGGTGATCTCATCAGTTTCATTCAACACCCTCGAAGAAGAAAACTTATATTTGGTCTTGCCACGAGATAACTTTTTCATCTTACATATATTTGAATTAGAAAAAATACTAAATCGGACGTTACTATCCTCGAGATCTTGTCTCCAATTCTCGATATTGTCCAGGGTCTTTTCTTTAAAAATCTTGTTGATATCTAGATCCTGCGTTGCTTTGTGTTTGACTTGGGTCATAGAAGTGTAGACGTCGTTTGAAGACTTCAATCGTACCTTGATAACAATATCGTCAAACACGCTATCGGACTTTTCGCTGGAGTAAATCCTGTAGTCCGCGATGTTTTCATGCATTGAATACTTGGCCGCATAGAAAGCAGTTACTGCATATTGATATTTCATACCAGCGTCTGATAAGACATCATTACGTTCTTTTATCGTGCTTGCGTCAATGATCAGGGCAGTATCTGAAAGTTAATATATGATTTTACGAAATGACACCAGAAGCGAGACTGGGGTTTGGAAGTTATTGAAAAATACGAACTATATTGAAACTTATTCAACTTAAAATGCAGTTTGGAAGAAACATCGTATACAAAAGCATTTTTAGCCATACCTTCAGGCTCCATCTCCATCTTTCTTGCGGGTAGTTTTTACAGTTTTATTAGAACAGGTCCTACTTGAAACTCCATTGTTTACAGTTCGGTGAAGATCATTGTTCGTCTACCATTATAGCCGGGTATTTGATCTGAAACACGAACAGGTGAAAATATACTGTTAAACAGGGTAGGCAAAATAATAATTTAATGGCAACTGCTGGACTAAATAAGCAGTTCCTCTGTTGAAATTAAAAATAGAATAGAAGGGAGACTAGAATCCCAAAAAAAGTGCCGCTAGCTCTAGAAGACCTTAGCCCATCACAGTCAAAAATAATAAGAAACAAAACTAACATTGTAACACCAAAAACAGCAGTTGCATTTGATGCTTGTAGAATAAGCGATAGATATTGAGTTCGTATTTTGATCGCAGTAGCAGAAGCACTAGGACATGATGTTTCGTCTTTGTCTAGAAGCAGAACCCAGTCTCTTCAACGAAATAGACGTTTTCGTAAAGAAAAGGGCCGCAAAATTAAAAGCAACTAACTGCTTTTTTGACGGGGATGGAGAATGATGACAGACTTGGTGTACTAGTTATTGGTGGAGAAGTGGAGCAGTTGCTTAGAGTGCCTCCTTTGGAGCATTCAACGAGCGAAGAACAAGTCTTTGGAAGTTTATGAAGCTCTAATTGATTGGAATTTAGAAAATAATGGTATTGGTTTAGGTTGTGACACCACAGCCACCAATCTGGAGCATTTAAATTGTGCAGCTTCAATACTGCAACAACAATTAGAAAGAGACGTTTTATTTTTAGGAGTGCCTATAACTTTTGTCTAAAATACTTTCATCTACCTGTAATAATAAAGCCGTAATCTTCCGTCCTCGCATGGTCTGGACACCCTGTATATTGTTTGTGTTAACGTCCCATTTCTAAGACATTGGCAGATACCAGTACCGATTTGTTTATGTCTCTAGAGATATACTAAAATATTCTTGAACCATCATAAAAATATCAAAATAAAACAACCATGAGCTTCGCCAAGTACAGAAATTGTGGAAATTTTGGAGGGTCCAGCATTTTGGGATGATATGAATAACAACGATGTTGATGACGAAGACATTCAAATTGCAATCATACCACCAGAGCCTGACGAACTAACTGATGCAGAGGATATCGACGAAAATAATCTGGAAGAAGAAGTGAAAGATGTACTCTAGAGAGAGTACTCTAGAGGACTTCAGGAGGACGTGTATTGGAAACAATCTCTTGATGCTGGTGTATCTCTAGTATACAATGTGCTGCCGCAAAGGCGGTTCAAAGATGTCGAGAAGTATATTCATTTAGCTAACAACACGCATGAAATAATGACCCATCTAAGAGAACTGAAAATGAAAGCAATAGGAACAATCCGAGAGAACCGTACACAAAAATATCCATTGACTTCAAGCAAAACCATGAAGAGAGAGAAGGGACGAGGCTACTTCGATTATAAATTTGACCGAACAAATGACATTCTTATTCTAAAATGGAATGATAATAAACCCGTTTCGCTTGCCACTAATTATAGTTGCATTCATCCTTTAGGGCAAACCTAACGTTATTCCCGCAAGGACACGTAAGTGGTTGCTGGACCCCAAAGGAGCACCCAGCTGCCGACCGACCGTTAGGTATGCGGCGTCAGGGAAGGTGCACACACTCCTCAGGACAAAGAGGCACGAAACCAGTTGCCCGCACGAGACCGACACCTCGCGGAGAGGCCCGGCAAACCGGTGGGCTCCTCTCCCCCGTGCTACCCATGTTAGACAAGTTTTCTTGTCAACGTTGGACGGGTCACCGTTGGAGACACTTTAGCGAACTCCTACCTCACATCTAACCCCACGGGGCCTAGGCCTCCTTGCGGATGGCTACTATCGGCCAAGCGTGGGAAACGGAATCTGGCCGTGAGGTACAACCAGCCCGCCCGTGAATTAAGCCTGAACTACGGGGACGGCCGGGAAAAAGCCCTACCCGAAAATGCCAACCGCGCCAACTCTTTCGCCCCTCCGGCGATCAAGTATCCGCGGCAACTACAGTGAAACCGTAGGGTCCCAGAATCACCGAGTTGTTATAGTCCCCAACCAGACAACCAACTCCTCGGCGAACCGACTTTTGTCCTCCCCTACTATCTTCGCCAAATTCTCTCGCCACGCCCGTTTCCCTGAGTGTGGCCACCAAGGATGGGGTAGTGCAGCTGCAGAGTTCTCTAGGTAAGCGCCGTAGGGTGCCTCACTTACCCACCGTATATTCCGACGGTTAGCGGCCGGACAGCGGAGCGTATGCCCATGGCTATGCCCAAGCATCCTTCCCTATATACGAAGTCTACTCCCGCCACGCCCGTTGCCCTGGAACTATGAAACCAGGGATTGGGTAGTGCAGCCGCAGAGTTTTAAGGGTCGACGCTATAGGGTGAACGCCGACCCGGTCCCGCAAGGACAGAAAGCAAATACAAATTCCAATATGGAAGATCATCCAGGAATACAACTCGCACATGGGTGGGGATGGACATGTTAGATAAGCAAGTTTCACTTTATAGAATCAGAATTCGTTCCCAAAAATTACGGTGGTTTTTGTTTCCCCAACTTTTAGACATAAGCTTTGCAAACACTTCGAGGATGCACCAAATAACAAATCCTGAAGACACTTCTACATATAGGTAGAAGAATAGTGTCGACTTATCTTTCCAAAACAACTTCCTCTGCCCTAAGAGTGAGCTGGTAAGTAAAATTTGACCGTAAAGATTATTTGGTAACGCGAATTACCACACAACGCCGGTGTGCCTTATGTGGTAAGAAATCAAACAGAATTTTTAGCAAATGTGATGTACCTCTACATGATATACAGGATGAGTCATAACTGACGACCAAAAATGTACCAGCGTATATAGATCACCCTTCTGAATAAATAACTTCCTATGAATCTATGTCCTAGTATGTATACTTGAGGAACTATAAGAAGTGAAAGTTTTATAATTCATTAATGTGTTATGGTCCGATTCACAATAGTGTGGTGGTCTATCGATAATCCACACGCAATCATTGAAACACGATATCAACACCGTTTCAGTGTTAATATTTGGGCTGGAATTGTTCGAGGAGGAATTCATATTTTAAATGAACGTTTAAATTCGCAATTGTATGAACATTTTTTAAATGATCAATTATACGAAATTATCGGAACATGATGGCCCGCCATGTCATTACAGAAGGAATGTCATCATGTGGTTAAACACTTGTTACCCGGGAAGGTGGATCGATCGTGGAGGGCTGTTAACTGACCAGCAAGGAGCCCCGATTTAATCGCTCTTGATTTTTATCTTTGGGGTCATATGAAGCCGTTAGCGTACAGTGTACAAATTGATACACGTGAACAACTGCTTGAGAGAATTTTTAAAGCTGCTATTGAAATTCGTAACAATGGTCAAGTACCTAGGGTGTACGATTCACTTATTCGTAAAGCTCATGCTTGCATTAGAGTTCAAGAAGCATAATTTGAACAAATTTTGTAATAATCCAGTTAAGTAAAATGTCATTCATCAGTACTTTTAAATAAATTTTAGTTGCTAGTTATCTAAAAATTTCACACTTAATAATTTTGATGAAACTAAACGATAAAATTTTAACAAGCAACACAAATGATTACCTATCAGTTAATGTATTCGAATTTTATTCACTGCTCTCGTCATGATTAATCAGCAGATATCTGTCAATAAAATTGTAAAAACGTTGGCAATAGAGAGAAATAGGTATATAAAAAAATATTCTTTACTTCGCGGTTATATAGGATTTTTAAAATTATCAATGTTACTCATAGAAACAATATTCTGAACTTTGAGCTTATCTCGTATGTTGGAGGAGTTCAGATAAACTTGATTATTATTTTATGTTTATCGGGTAAAATCCCTCTCTAAATCATGAAGAAATTATTTCTCTAAAACACAGCCAAATGATTCAAAATTTATTATACATTAAGCGTCATAACATAAGAATCGTAAATCCATGGTTTCAATTTTATAATATCTGGACTTAGTTTAAGATAATTAGATCTTCTCTCTTTAGTAACCAATAGTAATCTCGAACACTAAACACTTTAACCCACTAAACACCAAACAAGTTTTAACTAAAACACCGACGCGTTTCGACAGCAAAGCTGTCATTATCAAGGCGATAATAAAACTAAATTAAAATAAAATCTACAAAAACAGGTAACCTAAATGTTATGCACGCTCAAATCCGTCAATCGTTCTATTCATTTAAATTTCTAGGTATACGTTTTATTTTGTTTTTATTAAAGTAGATATCGGTTTATATCTACCTATTACTAGAGTTGGCACAGCACTGTTGACCATCTTACCATTATCAATAAATGTTTATGTATTTTATAGTAAATTACCTATATCTCAAAAAGTATTAACTTTAGCTATAGGGAATATTACAAGCGATTGAAAGAGAACTTGAAGCACTATTAAACGGCATAAAAATATACAGGGTGTTCCATTTGAAAAAATTAAGTTTTACCGTATTAAAAATGCAGTGGTTAATTTTCAATTTCGAAACACCCTGTATGCAATAGTGAAGATATTTGGCATGGATTGTTTAACTTAAGGTAATGTCATAATTATGCCAAAGAATCGTTGCAAAACAAATCTTAGTAAAGACGGAATTAATTTTCAAAGACTACCATGAAAATGATCTTTTTCCTCTTAAAATTGAAATATCTCGGAAACGGTTAATTTTTAGTACTAGGTTTGTCAGACAAAACTATCTTAATTTACAACGGGGAATCTGAAAATGTCATAATATATAGGTTGTTCCATTTAAAAAAAGAAAATTTTTTAACGCTCAGCCAAAACTGAACACCCTGTATACACTAAAATAATTTTACGATATAAAGCAGTTGATCCCGAACAACTTTTACTTAAAACATTTTTTAATTAAACTAATAGGTAAGATGTAATAGACCGAATTCAGATAATTGGCACACCCTGTATATATATTATAAAGCAAAAACAAGATATGTCTTAACACTGACCGGAGTAGGTAAACTATAGGCGCATCAGACCAGTCAATCGACGTGTAAAACCAGCAAATTGTCATAATTATGACAGTTTGACAGGTTTTAGCTGTCAAAACTACAGCTGATACAGCGTGTCCACGTCGATTGACTGGTCTGATGCGCCTATAGTTTACCTACTGACCGGTGTGGGGCTCCAAACTTAGAATATCTTTTAATAGAGGTTGGTGGTCTCCATCTTAATTATCTTGAAGAAGGAAAGAAGACGGAATATCAATTACATTCTTAAAAATATCAGGATTCATTTCCAGTACAGCATTTCCAAACGTTTTTCTTTTTTTTTATTTCTACGTTTTTGAATAAAAGTTAAAGTTATTGTAAATTATGGACCCTATTCTGAACCTTCATTGTTGCAGTTTATAATTACACCACAATTTATAATAGTAGCAAGCAGTAGCAGAATATTAATAATAAACATAAAAACATACAAAATGTTTCATTAAAAAAATATAGGAGTATTAAATAATTGAGCGATTAACTTTATTAGGTAGACGCTGTTTGTGTATCATGTAATATCAATAATAAAATAACAGATAGCAATGGCGTATCCGCTCCGCTAGAGATTTTATCATGTTGTGATACAATAGAAAAGCATTTATAAATATCTTGCTTCAAAGACTATGTTGTTACAATAAATAAAATTTTGTATGCAAACTTTATCCTATTAAATCCTGAAGGTAAAAAAAGACATGATTAAAAATCAATGATGAGTGAGTGGGAACGGGCTAATTTCATTTTGCGAAAGGAAAAAGGAACCCATTATTCGTATAATCTAATCTAGAGGAACAAATACAGCATTTTGTGATCAGTTTCATAAAAAAGAATCTTCATATAGAATACGCACCTAACATAAGTCCGTTTCCTGTAACGCGATATCACATATCAAATTCACTACTGAGGTACAATCTAGCTCGTGCAAATAATGATAATTTCCTAATACCTGTTGATAAGTTATCTGGTAATGATTAATTTATTGCTATCGTTTATTACTGTACGTAAATCTTAAAATATATAAAACTGTCGATTAAATATTGAGTATATGATAAAAAATTCCCAAAAACATCAACCTGAAAAATTCAAACAAATCTGTAAAACTATGTAAAAATTCAAAGGATACGATATGAAAGGTTGAACCAAACTTAGATTGTATTCTATGGGAGAACTCGCTAACAACAAACATGCTTTTATCAATCGAAAGTGAGAATGTATGCACTAAATGATTATTTGTAAATACTGCGATTGCTAATTCAATGACTTCTTATTTGTACGCACTTGAAAACCAGCTTATTTGCTTCAAAGCAAGATTCTCTGAAAAGAAAAATTGTTAATTTTTCTTACTATATATGTCTGTACATATATGACATACATAATAAATTAAGACCAAGTAAGACATATATAATTTTATTGAAAATCTTTTCATATTTTGTAAACACAAATCTCTACAAGATATAATCAAACCCTATCATATAAATATACAAAACATGCAACTATAGGTAATTTATTTATAGTGTGTGAAAACGAAGGAAGCAGTTTCTTTTCATTGTACTAAATAAAAATATTTTACATTTCATGCAATATGCTGTGGTTGTTTTATTGCATTTAGGGTATCGACATCTTTCTTGCTGAGAACTATACTCAGTTAAGTGATCCGCTTTGTAGAAACGAAAATTTTCGCTAGGTATCGGTACGGCGCTGTTGGCCCTTAAACTCTCCCGCTTTAGGTATATTATTTGCTGCTCTGTGACCGTTCAAACTTTCATAAATTTTCAGGACAACTTTTTCATCATATAAATATTACCTAGCTCGATTACCGTTTGATGGATCTGCTTCCTCCTCGGCAAATAGGTTCACCTTGTTAATCTAAACGAGAGGGCAAACTCCCAGCAAGGCACATTAACGGGTTATAGAGATAAATTTTCTCGAGAACCGTTTGATGAATCTACTTCGCTCTCGGACAGACGGTTCATCTTATTCATCTAAACGAGAGGACAAACCCCCAGGAAGGCACATTAACGCGTTTGAGCGCTGTGACCGTTCAAACTTTCATAAATTTTCAGGACTTTTTCATCATATAAATATTACCTAGCTCGATTACCGTTTGATGGATCTGCTTCCCCCTCGGCAAATAGGTTCACCTTGTTAATCTAAACGAGAGGGCAAACTCCCAGCAAGGCACATTAACGGGTTATAGAGATAAATTTTCTCGAGAACCGTTTGATGAATCTACTTCGCTCTCGGCCAGATGGTTCATCTTGCTCATCTAAACGAGACGACAAACCGCCAGGAAGGCACATTAACGCGTTTGAGCGCTGTGACCGTTCAAACTTTCATAAATTTTCAGGACTTTTTCATCATATAAATATTACCTAGCTCGATTACCGTTTGATGGATCTGCTTCCTCCTCGGCAAATAGGTTCACCTTGTAAATCTAAACGAGAGGGCAAACTCCCAGCAACGCACATTAACGGGTTATAGAGATAAATTTTCTCGAGAACCGTTTGATGAATCTACTTCGCTCTCGGCCAGATGGTTCATCTTGTTCATCTAAACGAGAGGACAACCCCCCAGGAAGGCACATTAAAGCGTTTGAGCGCTGTGACCGTTCAAACTTTCATAAATTTTCAGGACTTTTTCATCATATAAATATTACCTAGCTCGATTACCGTTTGATGGATCTGCTTCCCCCTCGGCAGGTAGGTTCACCTTGTTAATCTAAACGAGAGGGCAAACTCCCAGCAAGGCACATTAACGGGTTATAGAGATAAATTTTCTCGAGAACCGTTTGATGAATCTACTTCGCTCTCGGCCAGATGGTTCACCTTGTAACGGGACGCGATATTTTATATTATTTTATCTTTCAGTCGCATTAACCTGACAAGAGAAACACATTTAATGTCGCAAAGAATGTTATTTATGATTTAAGTAATGAAATGCACCTATTCGAATATATTCCGTAATTATATATAAGTTCCCTATGTTAAAACATTCATATAATTATAATAGTTTGAAATTGTAATAGTTTTAACCGTCAACTGTAAAACATGTGACTTATGGTGTAAGCTGTACCTGCGTAGGGATTCGCATCGCTTCCTCCGCTAAAAAAGAACACTTTTCGCTAGGCCACGAGAGAGAGTAGTTCGCTTCGCAAGTTATACATATTTGCCAGTTCAGGGCTAGTTAGTGTACCAGTGTTATTACGTTTGTTAAATTAATCAGTACAAAAACCGTGTTCACGGGGATAAATATTACACGAAGTCATAAATAAAAGATACTGATAAGCAGCAAACAAGAAAGGACACGCCCGAAGCCCATAGACTAGGCGAAGAAGGAAGCGGACATCTTGGTGAATCGAATCAACGCCAGCAAGTATACGCAGACAAGCGAAGAATACGTACGTACAGGTATTTGGCCAATAAACTATTATATGCTACGAATACGAGCTCGTAATAAATAGAATCATTTGTATTAAAGTTAAATTGATTCCGCGTTCGTTGTTAAGTTCACTATTACATATATATATATATTTTTCCGTTGTAATTATTTAGAAATTAAACGCGTGCGTAGTTATAGTAAGAGTAAGATAGGTGCATCTTAAATGTTAAGATTCTGTTCAATATTTTCTAACTTTTGTATTTATATATTTATTCAGTTATTTTATTTAATATATTTGTTATTCGTTCATTTGTTGCATTTTCATTTATTCAGTGGCAAATCAGATTGTATGTTTTGTGTTATTAATTATTGTTTAAATATTGTAAATCCTCCATTTACCGCACGCACCTGAGAACGTATAAGGAAAAGGTTTTAAGAAAGTTTGTCAAGTAAGTATCTGTTTTCTTGATTACGTTAGATGGATTGCGACCCCCATTTTGCTAGTCAGGGGAATTAATTTGTTTATGTCGGTATCAGTAACGTCCGTCGTTGGGGTTAACGGGTTATTTGTTAACTTTCCGTGGCGCCCAAGGTTATAAACACATATTCTCACAAAATAAGTCCGTTCTGCCACAACCTTGTTCATCTAAACGAGAGGACAAACCTCCAGGAAGGCACATTAACGCGCTTGAGCGCTGTGACCGTTCAAAGTATCATAAATTTTCAGGACTTTTTCATCATAAAAATGTTACCTAGCTCGATTACCGTTTGATGGATCTGCTTCCCCCTCGGCAGGTAGGTTCACCTTGTTAATCTAAACGAGAGGGCAAACTCCCAGCAAGGCACATTAACGGGTTATAGAGATAAATTTTCTCGAGAACCGTTTGATGAATCTACTTCGCTCTCGGCCAGATGGTTCATCTTGTTCATCTAAACGAGAGGACAAACCTCCAGGAAGGCACATTAACGCGTTTGAGCGCTGTGACCGTTCAAAGTTTCATAAATTTTCAGGACTTTTTCATCATAAAAATGTTACCTAGCTCGATTACCGTTTGATGGATATGCTTCCCCCTCGGCAGGTAGGTTCACCTTGTTAATCTAAACGAGAGGGCAAACTCCCAGCAAGGCACATTAACGGGTTATAGAGATAAATTTTCTCGAGAACCGTTTGATGAATCTACTTCGCTCTCGGCCAGATGGTTCATCTTGTTCATCTAAACGTGAGGACAAACCTCCAGGAAGGCACATTAACGCGTTTGAGCGCTGTGACCGTTCAAAGTTTCATAAATTTTCAGGACTTTTTCATCATATAAATATTACCTAGCTCGATTACCGTTTGATGGATCTGCTTCCCCCTCGGCAGGTAGGTTCACCTTGTTAATCTAAACGAGAGGGCAAACTCCCAGCAAGGCACATTAACGGGTTATAGAGATAAATTTTCTCGAGAACCGTTTGATGAATCTACTTCGCTCTCGGCCAGATGGTTCATCTTGTTCATCTAAACGAGAGGACAAACCTCCAGGAAGGCACATTAACGCGTTTGAGCGCTGTGACCGTTCAAAGTTTCATAAATTTTCAGGACTTTTTCATCATAAAAATGTTACCTAGCTCGATTACCGTTTGATGGATATGCTTCCCCCTCGGCAGGTAGGTTCACCTTGTTAATCTAAACGAGAGGGCAAACTCCCAGCAAGGCACATTAACGGGTTATAGAGATAAATTTTCTCGAGAACCGTTTGATGAATCTACTTCGCTCTCGGCCAGATGGTTCATCTTGTTCATCTAAACGTGAGGACAAACCTCCAGGAAGGCACATTAACGCGTTTGAGCGCTGTGACCGTTCAAAGTTTCATAAATTTTCAGGACTTTTTCATCATATAAATATTACCTAGCTCGATTACCGTTTGATGGATCTGCTTCCCCCTCGGCAGGTAGGTTCACCTTGTTAATCTAAACGAGAGGGCAAACTCCCAGCAAGGCACATTAACGGGTTATAGAGATAAATTTTCTCGAGAACCGTTTGATGAATCTACTTCGCTCTCGGCCAGATGGTTCATCTTGTTCATCTAAACGTGAGGACAAACCTCCAGGAAGGCACATTAACGCGTTTGAGCGCTGTGACCGTTCAAAGTTTCATAAATTTTCAGGACTTTTTCATCATAAAAATGTTACCTAGCTCGATTACCGTTTGATGGATATGCTTCCCCCTCGGCAGGTAGGTTCACCTTGTTAATCTAAACGAGAGGGCAAACTCCCAGCAAGGCACATTAACGGGTTATAGAGATAAATTTTCTCGAGAACCGTTTGATGAATCTACTTCGCTCTCGGCCAGATGGTTCATCTTGTTCATCTAAACATGAGGACAAACTCCCAGGAAGGCACATTAACGCGTTTGAGCGCTGTGACCGTTCAAAGTTTCATAAATTTTCAGGACTTTTTCATCATATAAATATTACCTAGCTCGATTACCGTTTGATGGATCTGCTTCCCCTCGGCAGGTAGGTTCACCTTGTTAATCTAAACGAGAGGGCAAACTCCCAGCAAGGCACATTAACGGGTTATAGAGATAAATTTTCTCGAGAACCGTTTGATGAATCTACTTCGCTCTCGGCCAGATGGTTCATCTTGTTCATCTAAACGTGACGACAAAACCCCAGGAAGGCACATTAACGCGTTTGAGCGCTGTGACCGTTCAAAGTTTCGTAAATTTTCAGGACTTTTTCATCATAAAAATGTTACCTAGCTCGATTACCGTTTGATGGATCTGCTTCTCCCTCGGCAGGTAGGTTCACCTTGTTAATCTAAACGAGAGGGCAAACTCCCAGCAAGGCACATTAACGGGTTATAGAGATACATTTTCTCGAGAACCGTTTGATGAATCTACTTCGCTCTCGGCCAGATGGTTCATCTTGTTCATCTAAACGTGAGGACAAACCCCCAGGAAGGCACATTAACGCGTTTGAGCGCTGTGACCGTTCAAAGTTTCATAAATTTTCAGGACTTTTTCATCATATAAATATTACCTAGCTCGATTACCGTTTGATGGATCTGCTTCCCCCTCGGCAGGTAGGTTCACCTTGTTAATCTAAACGAGAGGGCAAACTCCCAGCAAGGCACATTAACGGGTTATAGAGATACATTTTCTCGAGAACCGTTTGATGAATCTACTTCGCTCTCGGCCAGATGGTTCATCTTGTTCATCTAAACGAGAGGAAAAACCTCCAGGAAGGCACATTAACGCGTTTGAGCGCTGTGACCGTTCAAAGTTTCATAAATTTTCAGGACTTTTTCATCATAAAAATGTTACCTAGCTCGATTACCGTTTGATGGATATGCTTCCCCCTCGGCAGGTAGGTTCACCTTGTTAATCTAAACGAGAGGGCAAACTCCCAGCAAGGCACATTAACGGGTTATAGAGATAAATTTTCTCGAGAACCGTTTGATGAATCTACTTCGCTCTCGGCCAGATGGTTCATCTTGTTCATCTAAACGAGAGGACAAACCTCCAGGAAGGCACATTAACGCGTTTGAGCGCTGTGACCGTTCAAAGTTTCATAAATTTTCAGGACTTTTTCATCATATAAATATTACCTAGCTCGATTACCGTTTGATGGATCTGCTTCCCCCTCGGCAGGTAGGTTCACCTTGTTAATCTAAACGAGAGGGCAAACTCCCAGCAAGGCACATTAACGGGTTATAGAGATAAATTTTCTCGAGAACCGTTTGATGAATCTACTTCGCTCTCGGCCAGATGGTTCATCTTGTTCATCTAAACGAGAGGACAAACCTCCAGGAAGGCACATTAACGCGTTTGAGCGCTGTGACCGTTCAAAGTTTCATAAATTTTCAGGACTTTTTCATCATATAAATATTACCTAGCTCGATTACCGTTTGATGGATCTGCTTCCCCCTCGGCAGGTAGGTTCACCTTGTTAATCTAAACGAGAGGGCAAACTCCCAACAAGGCACATTAACGGGTTATAGAGATAAATTTTCTCGAGAACCGTTTGATGAATCTACTTCGCTCTCGGCCAGATGGTTCATCTTGTTCATCTAAACGAGAGGACAAACCTCCAGGAAGGCACATTAACGCGTTTGAGCGCTGTGAGCGTTCAAAGTTTCATAAATTTTCAGGACTTTTTCATCATATAAATATTACCCAGCTCGATTACCGTTTGATGGATCTGCTTCCCCCTCGGCAGGTAGGTTCACCTTGTTAATCTAAACGAGAGGGCAAACTCCCAGCAAGGCACATTAACGGGTTATAGAGATAAATTTTCTCGAGAACCGTTTGATGAATCTACTTCGCTCTCGGCCAGATGGTTCATCTTGTTCATCTAAACGTGAGGACAAACCCCCAGGAAGGCACATTAACGCGTTTGAGCGCTGTGACCGTTCAAAGTTTCATAAATTTTCAGGACTTTTTCATCATAAAAATGTTACCTAGCTCGATTACCGTTTGATGGATCTGCTTCTCCCTCGGCAGGTAGGTTCACCTTGTTAATCTAAACGAGAGGGCAAACTCTCAGCAAGGCACATTAGCGGGTTATAGAGATAAATTTTCTCGAGAACCGTTTGATGAATCTACTTCGCTCTCGGCCAGATGGTTCATCTTGTTCATCTAAATGAGAGGACAAACCCCCAGGAAGGCACATTAACGCGTTTGAGCGCTGTGACCGTTCAAAGTTTCATAAATTTTCAGGACTTTTTCATCATATAAATATTACCTAGCTCGATTACCGTTTGATGGATCTGCTTCCCCCTCGGCAGGTAGGTTCACCTTGTTAATCTAAACGAGAGGGCAAACTCCCAGCAAGGCACATTAACGGGTTATAGAGATAAATTTTCTCGAGAACCGTTTGATGAATCTACTTCGCTCTCGGCCAGATGGTTCATCTTGTTAATCTAAACGAGAGGACAAACTCCCAGGAAGGCACATTAACGCGTTTGAGCGCTGTGACCGTTCAAAGTTTCATAAATTTTCAGGACTTTTTCATCATATAAATATTACCTAGCACAATTACCGTTTGATGGATCTGCTTCCCCCTCGGCAGGTAGGTTCACCTTGTTAATCTAAACGAGAGGGCAAACTCGTGACCGGACTTTTTCATCATATAAATATTACCTAGCTCGATTACCGTTTGATGGATCTGCTTCCCCCTCGGCAGGTAGGTTCACCTTGTTAATCTAAACGAGAGGGCAAACTCCCAGCAAGGCACATTAACGGGTTATAGAGATAAATTTTCTCGAGAACCGTTTGATGAATCTACTTCGCTCTCGGCCAGATGGTTCATCTTGTTAATCTAAACGAGAGGACAAACTCCCAGGAAGGCACATTAACGCGTTTGAGCGCTGTGACCGTTCAAAGTTTCATAAATTTTCAGGACTTTTTCATCATATAAATATTACCTAGCACAATTACCGTTTGATGGATCTGCTTCCCCCTCGGCAGGTAGGTTCACCTTGTTAATCTAAACGAGAGGGCAAACTCCCAGCAAGGCACATTAACGGGTTATAGAGATAAATTTTCTCGAGAACCGTTTGATGAATCTACTTCGCTCTCGGCCAGATGGTTCATCTTGTTCATCTAAACGTGACGACAAAACCCCAGGAAGGCACATTAACGCGTTTGAGCGCTGTGACCGGTCAAAGTTTCGTAAATTTTCAGGACTTTTTCATCATAAAAATGTTACCTAGCTCGATTACCGTTTGATGGATCTGCTTCTCCCTCGGCAGGTAGGTTCACCTTGTTAATCTAAACGAGAGGGCAAACTCCCAGCAAGGCACATTAACGGGTTATAGAGATACATTTTCTCGAGAACCGTTTGATGAATCTACTTCGCTCTCGGCCAGATGGTTCATCTTGTTCATCTAAACGTGAGGACAAACCCCCAGGAAGGCACATTAACGCGTTTGAGCGCTGTGACCGTCAAAGTTTCATAAATTTTCAGGACTTTTTCATCATATAAATATTACCTAGCTCGATTACCGTTTGATGGATCTGCTTCCCCCTCGGCAGGTAGGTTCACCTTGTTAATCTAAACGAGAGGGCAAACTCCCCAGCAAGGCACATTAACGGGTTATAGAGATACATTTTCTCGAGAACCGTTTGATGAATCTACTTCGCTCTCGGCCAGATGGTTCATCTTGTTCATCTAAACGAGAGGAAAAACCTCCAGGAAGGCACATTAACGCGTTTGAGCGCTGTGACCGTTCAAAGTTTCATAAATTTTCAGGACTTTTTCATCATAAAAATGTTACCTAGCTCGATTACCGTTTGATGGATATGCTTCCCCCTCGGCAGGTAGGTTCACCTTGTTAATCTAAACGAGAGGGCAAACTCCCAACAAGGCACATTAACGGGTTATAGAGATAAATTTTCTCGAGAACCGTTTGATGAATCTACTTCGCTCTCGGCCAGATGGTTCATCTTGTTCATCTAAACGAGAGGACAAACCTCAGGAAGGCACATTAACGCGTTTGAGCGCTGTGACCGTTCAAAGTTTCATAAATTTTCAGGACTTTTTCATCATATAAATATTACCTAGCTCGATTACCGTTTGATGGATCTGCTTCCCCCTCGGCAGGTAGGTTCACCTTGTTAATCTAAACGAGAGGGCAAACTCCCAGCAAGGCACATTAACGGGTTATAGAGATAAATTTTCTCGAGAACCGTTTGATGAATCTACTTCGCTCTCGGCCAGATGGTTCATCTTGTTCATCTAAACGAGAGGACAAACCTCCAGGAAGGCACATTAACGCGTTTGAGCGCTGTGACCGTTCAAAGTTTCATAAATTTTCAGGACTTTTTCATCATATAAATATTACCTAGCTCGATTACCGTTTGATGGATCTGCTTCCCCCTCGGCAGGTAGGTTCACCTTGTTAATCTAAACGAGAGGGCAAACTCCCAGCAAGGCACATTAACGGGTTATAGAGATAAATTTTCTCGAGAACCGTTTGATGAATCTACTTCGCTCTCGGCCAGATGGTTCATCTTGTTCATCTAAACGAGAGGACAAACCTCCAGGAAGGCACATTAACGCGTTTGAGCGCTGTGACCGTTCAAAGTTTCATAAATTTTCAGGACTTTTTCATCATAAAAATGTTACCTAGCTCGATTACCGTTTGATGGATATGCTTCCCCCTCGGCAGGTAGGTTCACCTTGTTAATCTAAACGAGAGGGCAAACTCCCAGCAAGGCACATTAACGGGTTATAGAGATAAATTTTCTCGAGAACCGTTTGATGAATCTACTTCGCTCTCGGCCAGATGGTTCATCTTGTTCATCTAAACGTGAGGACAAACCCCCAGGAAGGCACATTAACGCGTTTGAGCGCTGTGACCGGTCAAAGTTTCATAAATTTTCAGGACTTTTTCATCATAAAAATGTTACCTAGCTCGATTACCGTTTGATGGATCTGCTTCTCCCTCGGCAGGTAGGTTCACCTTGTTAATCTAAACGAGAGGGCAAACTCCCAGCAAGGCACATTAACGGGTTATAGAGATAAATTTTCTCGAGAACCGTTTGATGAATCTACTTCGCTCTCGGCCAGATGGTTCATCTTGTTCATCTAAACGAGAGGACAAACCCCAGGAAGGCACATTAACGCGTTTGAGCGCTGTGACCGTTCAAAGTTTCATAAATTTTCAGGACTTTTTCATCATATAAATATTACCTAGCACAATTACCGTTTGATGGATCTGCTTCCCCCTCGGCAGGTAGGTTCACCTTGTTAATCTAAACGAGAGGGCAAACTCCCAGCAAGGCACATTAACGGGTTATAGAGATAAATTTTCTCGAGAACCGTTTGATGAATCTACTTCGCTCTCGGCCAGATGGTTCATCTTGTTCATCTAAACGAGAGGACAAACCCCCAGGAAGGCACATTAACGAGTTTGAGCGCTGTGACCGTTCAAAGATTCATAAATTTTCAGGACCTTTTCATCATAAAAATGTTACCTAGCTCGATTACCGTTTGATGGATCTGCTTCCCCCTCGGCAGGTAGGTTCACCTTGTTAATCTAAACGATAGGGCAAACTCCCAGCAAGGCACATTAACGGGTTATAGAGACAAATTTTCTCGAGAACCGTTTGATGAATCTACTTCGCTCTCGGCCAGATGGTTCATCTTGTTCATCTAAACGAGAGGACAAACTCCCAGGAAGGCACATTAACGCGTTTGAGCGCTGTGACCGTTCAAAGTTTCATAAATTTTCAGGACTTTTTCATCATATAAATGTTACCTAGCTCGATTACCGTTTGATGGATCTGCTTCCCCCTCGGCAGGTAGGTT